>CM029017.1:201107272-201369559 GCA_016801055.1 Panax notoginseng
ATGATCCAAAAACTTAACTCTCGAAGTGTAAGCTATTTATAAGGCCCAGTTTCGAATGCTTCCTGGAAATTCATTTTCCATTAATTGTTCATATTTTTAAACATCTTGAATTTATTTTAATCTATTTAAATTATATATTTTTATTTAATTATAACCAATTTTATAAAAAATCGTATTAATTTTTACTATAATTTTTAAAGGAGAAAGGATGGGACTATCTTTGTAAACTCTGGCAAATATCTCCTAATCTATTGCATGTCTCTCACCCTTTTTTAACATTTTCTTCTTCTTATTTTTCATTTCAAATTATTAAATATAAGAAATTTATATACTCAACAACTTCTTAAAATAATAAATTCTATTTCTAGACAATCCTAAGTTGTACATTTTGTGCTTCGTTACTACTGAAGGAAAAATAAGAGTTAACGTCCTTCTAGGGGGACATTATATTACCGACCAGTCTACTGATCGGTCTAATTTTATTTTATTTTTTCTTTTTTTTACTTTCACTCTCAAAAAATGTATATTATATATTTCAATTGAAATTTTTGTAAAATTCAGTGATTTAGGTGTAATTTATATATATATATATATATATATATATATATATATATATATATAATATTGTTGTACAGTCTGTGCAACACTATTTTTTATATGTATCCAAATTATAACTAAATCATTGAATTTTGTAAAAATTCTAATTAAAATAAATATTATATATTTTTTAAAAATTAAAAGCAAAAAAAAAACAATAATATTTTTTTTGGACCGGTCGGTAAATATAATGTCCCCTTACCTTATTAAAGAGTTAAACCCACATTCATTGAAATTATCATTTCATAATAAATATTATACACATTCCTTGATACTCCGTCCGTTTTAAACTAGAGACACGACAATATTAACTCTTTTTAGTCAATTTAGACAAATATTGAAATTCAAAAGTGATATAACTATTGTAAACAAGCTAAAACGTATTCCTAGTTATCATTTTTGTTACTTTAACAATTTAAATATGTTAGTAAAATTGAATGGAATATATATATATATATATATATATATATATATATATATATATATATATATATATATATATATATAAAACCCTAATTTTTTATGAATAAATATTTAATTTTCTCTAAATATTACTCTAAATAGTAAAGTGATAATTTAATAAATATTATAATTATGGGTCATATGTGCAAATTTTACAAAGTAAGCAAGTTGTCATAAAATATTCGTTTAATCGGAAAATATTCTTTTTGTCAGGGAATATTCGTACGACGACACAATCATTGGTGAACCCCACAACGAAATAACTGTCGGATATAGCAAGCGACAAAAATAATATTTTTATAAAAATAACGGTAAAACTTTTACCGTTAAACTGTTGAAATAACCGGTGATAAAAATACAGTAATACGCGTTGTTGCACAGTAGCACATGGTATTGCACAATATTTCAGATTATTGATGATTATGTAAGAAGTCACTAAGTTTCATTCAATAATTGTAACAGTAGTTGCTGCATATATAGTATCTCATATTATTGATTCAATAATTATTACAGTAACTATGACGCCCCCAAAATAGGTTCCACACAACTTATTTTGAGTCGCCAAAATACATAGTACAGAATCCAAATACAAACTTTATTTATACAACTGTCGTATAAAATACGATAACACATAAGCTGAGAGTTTGGATACAAATATTGTGCCGTACATAATACGAAAATATTCATACTCAAATGAAGTACTCATTACAATTATTGTCACACTATTTTATAGAGTAGTGAGAACTACTATAGTAACCATCTTGGACTATCACTTCATTCTCTGACTAGTCCTAGCTATATTATCATTTCCTAAAGAGAACAATAAAAAAAAGAGTGAGCAGAAATAGTCCAGTAAAGAATATTATGACTAAAGATAATTAAATTATCAATAGTCTTCATCAATAATAAATCAGATATTTAGAATATATGGTAGATGATAAAAGTTTTTAACCATAATTATTGCAGCTAAATCAACAATCTATTAGAAGAGTCAAGTAGAACATAATGTCTACTATCTTCTCCAAATTAAAAATTCATCATCAATATTTTATTACTGTAGCACCAATCCACAGTTCTTCGTTGTACCCAAGACAAAGAACTTTCACCACCCGTCTTTACCTGAAACACCAAAGATCATGGTTATACCAATTCACAGTTCATGTTTATAATTATGTCATTAAATTTATCTTTACACTCCAGGCCAAATATATTTAATTGTAACACCAATAGTCATGCTAATTAATAGTCCATCTTTGTAATACGGGCCAAAGACATACAATTGTAAAACTAATAATCAATACTCCATCTTTGCATTACGGACCAAAGACATACAACTGTAATACCAATAATCAATAGTTCATCTTTGCACTACGGGCCAAAGACATACAACTATAACACCAATGGTCATGATTATACCAATACACCATTCCGATCATGATTATACAAATACATAATTCCTGGTCATAATCATACCAATCAACAGTTCATCTTTGCACTGCGGGCCAAAGATAACTTTCCAACACAAATTTAAGTTTGAGGATGATGACAATGATATATATAATGAATAGACATAAATAATCAGAATAATAAGATAAAATAGATCTTAGTAATTTTTAACTTAATTATACAGAGTCCAAGTTACCAACATGATATCAAGAAATTCGATTAGAATTCTTGATAGAATATAAAGTTCAAGTAATGTAAAGTTCCAACTCAAAAATAATAACTTAAAAATAGAAAGATTCAGGTCAAGATATTAGATGAAACACGAACTATTAAGGATATTCTAATCATTTCAGGATTTTCATCATTTAATGATAAGCTAAAGAAACAAATAATAATATATTACCATAATATGGAGTATGAAAGAAAATGATATCCCTTTACCATAAAAAAAATGATACCCCTTACATTAGCATGTGACTTGATTCTGCTTTCTATAAAATTGATCAACTTAAACAATGCTTGCATTCCTTATCCACACCTAGAGTAACCTTACACTCAACAGAAATACTCACAATATTGTAGTAAAAGAATTTTATATTTTTAGTGTAGTGATGGTGTGTTTTGTTTCGCATCTAAGCAATCTATTTATACTGAAAATTGAGGAGACAACTAGCACAACCTTTTTGACAAAATAATAAAATGATGTATATAATAATGCTGGTAGTGGAATTTGTCCTCTCATAGAGAAAATTAAATCAAATTGTACACGTTTTAACAATAATTGAGTTGTGGTCCAAACTACTTTAGGAAAAGTAGAGTGTCAGTAAGTCCTGTCAGACTTAATTTTGTAAAAAGAAAATAATTGAACAAACATCTGCATATCATACTTATCTTTAATCAACACCCTTTTCAATCTTTGAACCATTATTCATAATTATTAACATAGACTCACAATACTACCAACTAGTCTAATTATATAATATCAAATAATATGAATTACTGTGCAATAACTACTGTAATAATTATTGAATGAAACACTGAGTGACTTCTTACGTAAGAATCAATAATATGAATCACTGTGCAATAATTATTGTGATAATTATTGAATGAAATACTCAGTGACATCTTACGTAAGAATCAATAATATGAATAACTGTACAATATCGTGTGCTACTATAGAATACCGTGTACTACTGTAGAATAACGCGTATTACTTTACTTTTATCACCGGTATCTCAGCAGTTAACGGTAAAAGTTTTACCGTCAATTTTTAAAAATGTTATATATTTCTGTCGCTTTCTATATCCGACAGTTATTCCGTTGTGTGGCCACTAATAATTGGTTATTTCGGCGTCGTCGTACGAATATTTCCCGTCAAAAAGAACATTCCCCGACCAAACGAATATTCGTAATAAATAATTACATGCATGATAGAGAGAAAATAAGTGCATGATAACCAAAAATTTTGGAGGCCTCAATGGTATCTTCATCGGCACAACTCAACTTTCCCCCAAATATATCCAGGGCTCAACTTACCCCCGAATAAATCCAGGGCGTGAGACCACTTGAGCATAGAGGAGTTTACCAGGACTCGAACTCACGTTAATGGGGACTTATGTCTGACTTTTCACCACTAAGCCATCACCTCAAGTGATGATAAAATACAACAATCTAAATATATAAACATTTAATAAATCAACACCTTGCTATAAACAATACCAAAATATATTTACCTCGAATAACATATAAACCAACTAATAATTCATTATTCATTAAAGTTGTCTTTATTTATCGTATTATATTTCAAAACTTATAAATGAATAACAAAACTTAAGAAACCCATATATGAAAATTTATTTTAAAAACATCAGTCCACTGTTATGGTATTATTACCATTAACCAAAACTTAATTATTAATTTTAATAGAAACTAGATTTCAAATACTTCAATTTAGCATCAAACACCCAAATCGGATTTAAAATCATTAAGTTATATATTTTTAAAACTTAAAGCTTGTTGCTAAAAATTCCGCTTGAAAAATTCCAAACCAGCCACCTCACAAAATTCATAACAAATTAACGTTAATATTTAATGATTCAAAATTTGTGGACATATACTCAACTTATATATGTATCACATATCCAAAAATTAGAACGATCCAACAATCAAATTAAGATTTATAACTCACGCAATAGAGCTTAAGAAAACTTATTTTTTGAACTATGAGTCCTTCGAACCAGTTTCATTCAAATAGTCACCACGAATAAACCACAAGGAATTTTTGAGTAATTCTTAATTCTATGTTTAGCATACTTTTAGGGCTTTCTTTTGATATATGGCTCATATCCTAAATCATTATACACAAGGAGTTATAGATTTTATAAAATCAAGTAGTTAAACTATTTTTTCTGAAAATTTAGATTTTTCATTCTTCTTTTGATTTCTAGATTTCTCTCATTTTATTCATGTTTATGTAAGTTTTATCTATCACAAACAAACAAAATCATGATATTCATTCATAAACTTCATAAAATTTAATAACTATAATGCATAATCAAAAGATTTAGCTTAGGATCGATTTACCTTTCTAAAGTAACTTTTCCTTTTCTCTCTCTATTTTTCTTATTTCTACGTGAGTGAAAATGGGTGGGAGTATGCTAATTGCTACCCTTTCCTTCTCTCTTTTTCTTTCTTTCTCTTTTTCTTCCTTTTCTTCCTCTTTTGTTTTCTTGTCCCCCACCAACTCTCTCTCCCACCTTTAATTCTTCTTTTTTCATCAATTTTCTCTCTCATCTCTTATAAGATTTTAGCCGCCCACATGGGCTGCACTTGTAAAAAAAAATTATTTCCTTTCTTCTTTTATTAACTCACTTGTTCAATTAATTGTCCGTTTGACCATTTATCAATTTAACATTTACAGTTTTTAAAATAATAATTATAAATTAAATTAGACTTTTATTTCATAAAAGTCGGGGTCTTACAGTAACATCTACATAATATTTCATATTATTAAATTAATAATTGTCACGACATAGTAACTCATATTATTGAAATGATATTATTCGATAAGCATTATTGACAATGTAAAGAAAGTTATAACATACCAAAAGCTTATTTAGTGTACTATAGCATACCAAAAGCCCAGAATTTTCTGGAAACATATACTAGACCCGAAATTGACTTCAAGGTCAGCGGTCATACTAGTTTTTCACTTTTCGTTTTGATTTCCAATTGCTTTTCGCTTTAACTTAGTATGCTCAATCTCTTTAATTATCATCATATATATATATATATATATATATATATATATATATATATATATATATATATATATATAGTCTTGCCTAATACTTGGTTTTTAACCAAAACAGTTCTTAGAGGACTTTTGACAAACACCCTACATGCACTGTTTTGTAGCACAGGTGTCATAGCTACTAATTTGTTCTACAATCCATTAATTCACCTTATCACACCACAACCAACCTATCTCCTTGTGCCTAAGCCAAGCAATAAAAGTAAATAACTTAACAAGAGTTTGTATAACAGTTATCATAGCAACAATCAATAAACTAACAGTTTTTGTTTTGTTTTATAACCAACTGTTTTGTTCTAATTCATAATAACCCACTTTTCTCAATAATAACATCATAGCTAACAAAACTTAGTGAAGTTGTAAGACCCCAACTTTTATGAATAAAGATAAATTTTCTATAAATATCATTTTTGAATATTATGGAGTGAATTTGATATAATGTTATAGTTGTGGGATATATATAAAATTTTCAAAATACGCAAGTGGTTATAAAATACTCATTTCTGTTGGGGAATATTCGTTTGGTCGTGAAATATTCTTGTTGTCGGGAAATATTCGTACGACGGCGCAGCCATTTGTGGGCCCCATAACAGAATAATTGTCAGATGAAGAAAATGACAAGTTTGAGTTTTATGAATAATGGCGTAGTTGTTACCGTTAACACTGTTGGAATACATGGTGGTTAAAATACAGTAATATACGTTGTTACACAGTAGCATACGGTATTGTACGGTATTTTTAAATAATTAATTTTTACGTAAGAAGACATTACTCAATAATTGTTACAGAAATTACTGTTCAATATTTTATTTTATTGATTTAATAATTGCTGCATTGATATTTTATATTATTATTGTTTTAATAATTGTCACTTCACAGTATTTTTTATTATCAGATCAATAATTCATATTATTTTAATAATATTATTAGATAGCACTATTGGCAATGTCTAGAAAGTTCTGTCAAAGAGAGGTTTGGTCACCTAATTGCACGCTAGTAAGGAAAAATCCTTATTGGAAAACTCCCTCTTTCCAGGGAACAGCCTGGTTGTCATAATTGTGATTCTATAATATTATTTGTTAATAATTAATTATTGATTTATATGATAAGAAAATATAAATTTTTTTTGCGGATATAAATGAAGGAATTAATGTTGAGGTGTTTTGTCAGAATGGAGATATTAAAAATTAAATCAGTGTTCTTAAAGCTCTATTGCGTGAGTTATAATTTTGATCCGACCGTTGAATTGTTGTGATTTTTAGATATATTATACATATATAAGTTGAGTATATGTTCACAAATTTTGAACCGTTAAAAATTAACGTATGATTTGTTATGAATTTTATGAGGTATTGAAAATCATCCGTTTGTAGATTTTGGATATTTTCGGTTTGGAATTTGGAAAAACTTAAAGCCACAAAGTTGTAGAGAATTTGATTTCGTATGGAATGGACATAAAATTCGTATTTTTCTGATAAAATGGCTATTTTTTATGAATTATTGAAGTTTCAAAAATTAAAATATTTTTATTAAAATTGGGTGGGACCCACTTTTATTTTTTTGAAAACACGTGGGCTGCTATTCTTTTGTTCAAAGAAGGCATGCTAAGCTTGGTCTTGGCATACGTAGAAAATAATAATAATAATATTTTATTATTTAGTCTCCTATGACGTTCTAGTTTTTTCCTATAAATAGGCGCTTAAGTTAGAATTGAAAATCACACCAGAATCAGAGAATTCTTCTTCTATAATATTGAGCGTATTTTTTTAGAGTTTTAGAAAGTTTTGAGCGTAGAAAATATTGAAAGTTTTCTTCAAGAATATCCCCGCTATACGAGTTGGAATACTCTTCTTTTCAAGATAAGGGATGTTATTTTTGTTCAATATTCGCTTGAAATAATATTTTCTTCCATACTCTGTAGTATGTAAGTAATATTATTTCATTTCAGATTTCGAATTCTATACTCGTTTTGTTAAAGTTTTGGCTTCTAAACTCCATGAAATTAGTAGAATATCCTTGATATTTGCGCTTCATCCAGTATCTTTTCATGAAAATATTATTCTGAGCATTCTTGATAAGTTTTAACTTTTTCATGTCGGAATACTATTCATGGGGTTACTATTCCCGAAATACTATTAACGGGGTACGATACACTCGAGTACTATTCACCCGGAGTACTATTCATGATAAAAATTGATTAGTTTTTGGTCCAAATTATTTTTGGTACAATATTATTCTTGAATTTTACTCCACAAAGCAGTATCATATTGACAATTTGGACGTTATTGATTTATGGATAAATTAAATTGTAAATCTTTAAAAATTTATCCTTGAACTTGTTTTATTAAATTTTTATATCATTGTCATCATCCTCATGTTTATATTATGTTGAAAGTCATCTGTGGCCTGTAGTGCATAGATGGACTTGGTATGATTATGTCCAGGGATTATTCGGTATAATCATGACCGTAATGTTATAAATGATGTGATAAAAGTCCTCATTGGCCCGTAGTGCATTGATGGACAGTTGTTAGCATGATCATGAGCATCGGTGAAAACACGAATATCCTTGGCCCGTAGTGCATGAATAATTTGTGGTCGTGATACTAATGAATATCCTTGGCCGTAGTGCAGGGATGATGTGGATTATTTATTAAGCTGAGTCTCAACGATAAAAGTGATAAAAAAACCTTTTTAAATCATAGAAGATAGTAGATTTTATTCTCTACTTGACTCTTCTAATGGATTGCTTGTTCCGCTGCAGTTAAACTTGATGTTTGTTATATTTTATCAATTTAACACTGTTGAAGGCTAACTATAAAGTATTCTGCATTATCTTAGTCCTAATATTTCTTACTGGGCTAGTTGAGCTCACCCTTTTCCTTTCACTATTCTCTTCAGGAAATGAGAACGTAGCCGGGACTAGTCGGGGAACGGAGTGACGGTCCAGATGATAGCATTAGTAGTCCTTACTATTCTATGAAATATTGTGATAATAAATGTATTAAGAACTTCATTTGAGTTTGAGTACTGTCTAGAAGACAATATTCTTATTAAAACTCTCAGTTTATGTTTTGTCGTATGTCACACGATAGTTGTATATGAATTTTGTACCATGTATTTGGCGACTCAAGAAGGGTGTTGTATACCTATTTTGGGGGCGTCACAGTTGGTATCAAAGCTTAGGGATATAATCCCTGGCTGAGATGTGAGACAAGAACTAGGAGGGGAGAGACGGGGAATTCCTTTGCTAGTATGACCTACCTAAGTTTAATTGGTATTTAATTGGTCGGTCAGAGTATAGGGATAATATGTGGCATGTCAATTAACCCTTGTTTTGTGGCAGTATTTGAAAATGACATTCGAGAATGTTGAGAATAGTAATAGAGCACAGGACACCGTTGAGTCTCCACAGATCAATAATCAGGATAATGTGCATCAGCAAGGCGACAATCCTCATGCAAACAACAACACTAACCAAATGATGAACGATGGATTGTTCAGAGGCTTTATTCAATTCATGCAACATCAGGCGAGAGCGGCTCCTGCCCAAAATACAGGTGGAAACACTATCAACTCTCGGACGGTCACCGCTAAACAGTTCAAGGAGCTGGGACCACTAGAGTTTTTTGGAGAGCCAAAATCACTTAAGGCGTAGACGTGGATAAAGCAGATCTGCAAGATATTTGATGTCTTGGGTTGCTCCGAGGCGCAAAAGGTTCCCTTTGCCACCTTCATGTTATGAGCAGAGGCAGATTACTGGTGGAAATCTGTAAAGCGTACTCAACTTGCTGCATTGAAGATGACTTGGGAGAAGTTCTAAGATTTGTTCAATGACAAGTACTTTTCCGAAAGTATTCGTCACATGAAAGAGGTAGAGTTCATTAAACTGGAGCAAAACAACATGACCGTGTCATAGTACGAAGCCAAGTTTGCCGAGTTGTCCCGGTTTGCGTCCCACTAAGTTGACAATGAGAAGAGAATAACGCGGATGTTTCTAAGAGGTTTGAAACTTGAGATACGTCAATACCTTATCTCTCACAAACTTTGCTTGTATTCAGATGTTGTTAGTAGAGCTCAGTTATTGGAGCGAGATAATGAGTCAACTCAACCAAGAGAGAGCAGCCAGTAAAATGATAATACCGGTGGTAGCAGTCATCAAAACGGTGATAACAAGCGTGGAGGGAATCAACATGCTAGAAATCGTAACCACTTCGGTGGTAATCATGGCCAAGACAATAAGAATGGATATTTTAAGAAGAGGAGATTCAACAATGATGGAAAGACGTCAGCATCAGCACCCGTTGTTAAGGAAAGAGAATGACCACCTATCATATGTTTCAAATGCGAAGGGGAGGGACATATCAGTCTAAACTGTACGCAACAGTCCAAAACGTGTTACAATTGTAGAAGAGAAGGTCACCTATCTCGATTTTATCGTTCAGGGAAGGCAAGTCCAGCTGGGATGTAGGCACCAAAAGTCGTCCCAGAAAAGTCAAAGACGATAGTTCAAGGGAGAGCATTTGTCTTGACCTCCCAGAAAGCAAGGAACTCGAACGAAAGCTTATCATAAACTCTAGTGAAGTCTATACCTTATTTGATACCGGTTCTACCCATTCTTTTATTTCTCCTACTTGCGCTCAACGTTTAAATTTGACTCCGGAAAAATTAGACTTTAACTTATCTGTTAAAACTCCGTTGGGAGAAACCTTCATTACATCCACTGTTTATAAGTCTTGTTTGGTTCAAAGCAGTACCCTCACATTACCTGTCGATCTTATTTTATTAAAAATACTTACATTTGACGTAATTCTAGGGATTGATTAGTTAACTACTCATCATGCAAAAATTGATTATTTTCGTAAGGTTGTTAGCTTTCATATTCCTAACCAACCTATTATGCAAATTCAAGCAACCAAACCATTAAAATCAATCACTGCCATCTCAAGCCATAAAGCTATTTGTTTATTGAAAAATGGATGTCAAGCTTTCTTAGCTCATGTCACATATTTAAACAAAAATACTTCAATTTTGAATGATATTTTTATTGTTAATAAATTTCCTGACGTATTCCCTGAAGAACTTCCTGGCCTACCCCCAGAGAGTGAAATTTAATTTTGTATCGACCTTGAACCCGGTACAAAACCCATTTCCAAAGCCCCATATCGAATGACTCCTATTGAACTTCAGGAGTTAAAGACCCAATTGCAGGAATTGTTAGACATCGGTTTCATTCGTCCTAGTACGTTTCCTTGGGGTGCTCCGGTTCTATTCGTGAAGAAGAAAGATGAGAGTATGCGACTTTGTATTGATTATCGGGAGTTGAATCATATCACCATCAAAAATAGGTACTTATTGCCACGTATTGATGACATGTTTGACCAGTTACAAGGCGCCAAATTCTATTCAACGATCGATCTTCGTTTCGAATATCATCAGTTAAAGATTAGAACCGATGACATTCCAAAGACGGCTTTCAGAACTCGGTACGGGCATTATGAATTCCTAGCCATGTCTTTTGGATTGACTAATGCTCCTGCTGCCTTCATGGATATGATGAACTGAGTATTCAAGGAATATTTGGATCACTTTGTGGTCTTCTTTATTGATGACATCCTCATATATTCCAAAAGCCGTGAAGATCATGAGCAACACTTGAGGCTGATACTCCAAAACCTTCGTGAAAATAAGCTTTATGGCAAGTTGAAGAAATTCGAGTTCTGGCTTAAGGAAGTAGCATTCCTTGGGTACGTAGTATCAAATCATGGAATATCTGTTGACCCGGCAAAGATTGAAGCTATTCAAAGCTAGGAGCAACCTAAATCAGTGACCGAAGTACGTAGTTTTCTGGGCTTAGCTGGTTATTATCGGAGATTCGTAGAAGGGTTTTCTCGAATCGCTACTCTATTAACTCAGCTGACTCGGAAAGATACAAAATTCGGTTCGAGCATGGAATGTGAGAAGAGTTTTCAAGAACTCAAGAGGAGACTCATTTCAGCACCTGTTCTGACAATACCATCTGGCTCGGAGGGATTTGTCATCTACAGTGATGCTTCGGGCAAAGGGTTAGGATGTGTTCTCATGTAACATGGGAAAGTCATAGCCTATGCCTCTCGGCAACTCAAAGAATATGAGAGGAATTATCCTACTCATGATCTAGAGTTGGCATCTGTTGTCTTCGCACTTAAAATTTGGAGGCATTACTTGTATGGGGAGAAAGTGGAGATCTTTATGGATTATAAAAGCCTCAAATATTTCTTCACCCAAAAGGAACTCAACATGCGGCAACGACGTTGGCTTGAACTGTTGAAAGATTTTGATCATATCATTCAATACCATCCTGGTAAAGCAAACGTAGTAACTGACGCATTGAGTAGAAGATCATATGCGGGTACGAGTGCGATATTGTCAATGCAAAGGCCCATTTTATATGACTTGCAAAGGATGGAGATAGAGTTAAAGACTCCAGGGACCCACGTAATGATGGTGAATATACGAGTAGAACCAACTTTAATCGATAAAGTTAAAGCTGCTTATCAAGCTACAAACCTGGAGCTGATGCGTATGGGGAAGAAAGTACAAGAAGGTGCTATGCTGGAAGCAAGAATCGATGAAGAAGAAATACTTCGAGTCAACTCCAGACTTTGTGTTCCTAACGACCCTGATTTAAAGTATAAAATCATGATGGAGGCGCATAACACACCGTTTGTAATCCATCTTGGGAGTACCAAAATGTATCATGATCTTTGACATTCATTTTGGTGGAGCAATATGAAGAGAGAGATAGTGGAGTTTATCTCAAGGTGTTTAACTTGTCAACGAGTTAAGGCAGAGCATCAAGTACCAAAAGGTCCATTGCAACAACTTGAAATTCTAGAATGGAAGTGGGAGCACATTATCATGGATTTCGTTACTGGTTTTTCCAAGGTTTCTCAAGGCATAGATGCAATTTGGATCATTGTTGATAGATTGACCAAGTCTGCTCACTTCTTACCTATACGAGAAACTTATACACTTGAACGTCTTGCTCGTATATACATAAACGAGATTGTAAGATTACATGGTATGCCAGTATCCATAGTTTCTGATCGAGACCCAAGATTCACTTCAAGATTTTGGGATAGTGTGGAAAAAGCTATGGGCACGGATTTACGATTTAGTTCGGCTTATCATCCTCAAACGGACGGGCAGTCATAGAGGACTATTCAAACTCTTGAAGATCTATTAAGACTCTGTGTCCTTGACTTCAAGGGATATTGGGACAAATTCTTACCATTGGTGAAGTTTTTCTACAACAACAGTTATCAAGTAAGTATTGGCATGGCTCCATTTAAGGCGTTGTATGGAAGAAAGTGTCGTTCTCTAGTATGCTGAGATGAGGTGGGTGAAGCAACATTGTTGGGACCAGAGTTGGTACGTATGACTATGGAAAAGATTTAAACGATCCGACAACGTATAAAAACCTCACAAGATCGACAAAAGAGTTATGCTGATCTTCATCGAAAGGAAGTGGAATTCGATATTGGAGATTATGTGTTGTTACGTGTTGCTCTATGGAAAGGAGTTACGAGATTTGAAAAGAGAGGAAAGCTCAATCCTCGATTCATTAGTCCATTTTTAATCCTCGATCGAGTAGGAACTGTGGCCTATAGACTCGCTTTACCGTCAAATATGTCTCATGCTCATAACTTTTTTCACATATCTATGTTACATAAATATGTGAAAGACCCGAACCACATTATTGAGTTAGAACCGGACGAAATAACGGAAGATTTAACGTATGAAGAGGTTCCTGTTAAAATCTTGGATAAGAAGGAGCATATTTTATGCTCCAAGGTTATACCTCAAGTCAATATTTTGTAGAGAAACCACGATATTGAAGAAATGATCTGAGAGTTAGAATCTGAAATAAAATCAAGGTATTCTTACCTCTTCGACATACCAGGTACGTACACTAATTTCGAGGGCGAAATTTCATAAGAAGGGGAGGTTGTAAGACCCTAACTTTTATGAATAAAGATGAATTTTTTATAAATATCATTTTTGAATATTATGGAGTGAATTTGATATAATGTTATAGTTGTGGGATATATATAAAATTTTCAAAATACGCAAGTGGTTATAAACTACTCATTTCTGTTGGAAAATATTCGTTTGGTCGTGGAATATTCTTGTTATCGGAGAATATTCGTACGACGACGCAGCCATTTATGGGCCCCATAACAGAATAACTGTCGAATGAAGAAAACGACAAGTTTGAGTTTTATAAATAACGGCGTAGTTGTTACCGTTAACACTGTTGGAATACCTAGTGGTTAAAATACAGTAATATGCGTTGTTGCACAGTAGCACACGGTATTGCACAGTATTTTTGAATTATTGATTCTTACGTAAGAAGGCACTACTCAATAATTGTTACAGAAATTACTGTTCAATATTTTATTTTATTAGTTCAATAATTGTTGCGTTGATATTTTATATTATTGTTATTTCAATAATTGTCACTTCGCAGTATTTCCCATTATCAGATCAATAATTCATATTATTTGAATAATATTATTAGATAGCATTATTGGCAATGTCTAGAATGTTCTGTCGAGGAGAGGTTTGGTCACCTAATTGCGCGCCAGTAAGGAGAAATCCTTATTGGAAAGCCCCATCTTTCCTGGGAACGGCCTGGTTGTCATTATTGTGATTCTGTAATATTATTTGTGAATAATTAATTATTGATTTATATGATAAGGAAATATAAAATTTTTTTGTGGATATAAATGAAGGAATTAATGTTGAGGTGTTTTGTCGGAATAGAGATATTAAAAATCAAATCAGTATTCTTAAAGCTCTATTGCGCGAGTTATAATTTGATCCGACCGTTGGATCGTTGTGATTTTTGGATATGTTATACATATATAAGTTGAGTATATGTCCACAAATTTTGAACCGTTAAAAATTAACGTATGATTTGTTATGAATTTTATAAGGTATTAAAAATCATCCGTTTGTGGATTTCAGATATTTTCGGTTTGAAATTTAGAAAAACTTAAAGCTACAAAGTTGTAGAGAATTTGATTTCGTATGGAATGGACATAAAATTCATATTTTTCTGATAAAAGAGCTATTTTTTATGAATTATTGAAGTTTCAAAAATTAAAATGTTTTTATTAAAATTGGGTGGGACCCACTTTTATTTTTTTGAAAATATGTGGGCTGCTATTTTTTTGTTCAAAGAAGGCATGCTAAGCTTGGTCTTGGCACGCGTAGAAAATAACAATAATAATAATAATATTTTATTATTTAGTCTCCTATGACGTTCTAGCATTTTTCTATAAATAGACGCTTAAGTTAGAATTGAAAATTACACCAGAATCAGAGAATTCTTCTATAATATTGAGCGTATTTCTTTAGAGTTTTAGAAAGCTTTGAGCATAGAAAACAGTGAAAATTTTCTTCAAGAATATTCCCGCTATACCGGTTAGAATACTCTTCTTTTCAAGATAAGGGATGTTATTTTTGTTCAATATTCGATTGAAATAATATTTTCTTCCATACTCTGTAGAATGTAAGTAATATTATTTCATTTCAGATTTCGAATTCTATACTCATTTTGTTAAAGTTTTGGCTTCTAAACTCCATGAAATTAGTAGAATATCCTTGATATTTGCGCTTCATGCAGTATCTTTTCATGAAAATATTATTATGAGCATTCTTGATAAGTTTTAACTTTTTCATGCTGGAGTATTATTCACGGGGTTACTATTTTTGAAGTACTATTCACGGGGTACGATACACTCGAGTACTATTCATCCGGAGTACTATTCATGATAAAAATTGATTCGTTTTTGGTCCAAATTATTTTTGGTACAATATTATTCTTGAATTTTACTCCACAAAGCAGTATCATGTTGACAATTTGGACGTTATTGATTTATGGATAAATTAAATTATAAATCTTTAAAAATTTATCGTTGAACTTGTTTTATTGAATTCTTATATCATTGTCATTATCCTCATGTTTATATTATGTTGAAAGTCATCTGTGGCCTGTAGTGCATAAATGGACTTGGTATGATTATGACTAGGTGTAAGACCCCAAATTATTAATAAATGAAATTTAATTCCTCTATTTATTATTTTGAAATATTAAGGGTTGATTTGATTAATGTGGTTAGTTATGGGTAAAATGCGCAAATATTTCAAATAAGCAAGTGGTTATAAAATATTCATTGTTATCAAGGAATATTCGTTTGGTCGTGGAATATTTTTGTTGTCGGGAAATATTCGTACGACGGCGCAGCCTTGTGTGGACCCCATAACGGAAAGCGATTGGATGAAGAAAACGACAAAAATAAGTTGTTTATAAATAACGGCGTAGTTGTTACCGTTAATACTGTTGGAATACCCGGTGGTTAAAACACAGTAATACGCGTTGTTGCACAATAGCACATGGTATTGCACTAATTATTGATTTTTACGTAAGAAGGCATTACTCAATAATTGTTACAGTAATTACTATTCAGTATTTTATTTTATTGATTCAATAATTGTTATGTTGATATTTTATATTAATGTTGTTTTAATAATTGTCACTACACAATATTTTCTATTATCGGAGCAATAATTCATATTATCTGAATAATATTATTAGATAACATTATTGGTAATGTCTAGAAAGTTCTGTCTAAGGAGAGGTTTGGTCATCTAATTGCGCGCTAGTAAGGAGAGATCCTTATTGAAAAGCCCCATCTTTCCTGGGAACTGCCTGGTTGTCAGTATTGTGATTCTGTAATATTATTTGTGAATAATTAATTATTGATTTATATGATGAGAAAAATATTGATTTTATGTGGATATAGATGGAGAAAATTTTTAAATGTGACAATTGTTGAAAATTAATATTTTATCTTTTTTTGATAAAATAATTTATTTAAATATATTATTTTAATAATATATTAATGGTGATATTTTTACAATGAATATGGGATATACGAGGAGAAAGAGTATTTTGTGGCATTAAATGATTAACACATGTTTTGTGTGTCGGTGGACCCAAATAATTGATCAAAATTTGATTATAGCCTATAAATTGCCCGTTTATGGATTTCGGTCAATTTCTGTTTAGAATTTGGAAAAACTTTCTTCTGTAAAGTTGTAGAGAATTGAATTTCCTATAAAAAATTGCGAGATTCGAATTTTCTGATACAAGGGCTATTTTTTATGAATTATTGAAGTTCCAAAGTTCTAGAATAATTGATTTTTGGAAGTTTTAATTATTTATTTTATGAAAAACGTTTTTTGCAATTTAGTGGGCTCAACATGTAATAAAAATGGGCTGATTTTAGTTGGTCTAAGGTGGGCTTGACAATTTTGTAAATATAATTATATTATATTAAATTTTCTGCTTTGGTGTTCTAAGCATTTTCCTATAAATAGGGTGTTTAGGTTATAATTGAAAATCACACCAGAAACTGAAATCTTCTCTCTCTTTCTCTCTCTATATTAGTGAGCGTATTCTTGTGAGTATTTTAATACTTTGAGTGTTGCTATACGGTGCAAGTTCAAGTCATAACCTATATCCGGTGTTTCAACTAGAAGTACTGTCTTTACGAGGTAAGGGATGTTATTTTATTCGAAAATGATATTATTTCTTCAATATCATTATGCCGAAATATTGGTTAATTTTTTTTATCAAATTTAGAACTTTTCATGTCGGGGTTACTATTCATGAGTTACTATTCACGAGTTACTATTCACCAAAAAATAAAATTTTCTTCTTTTCGTTCAAAATATCTATTCTGGATACTAACTTTGATTGTATCCATGTTTTGATCATTCTTGAATTTTACTTCACTATGATTATTTATGAGGTATTTTTGGACATGGAATAGCTGAAATACGAATCCTTAATATTTACTCTTTTGTTTCATTGGATTCATTTTCTTTAAAATATTTTTCATCATCCTCAGTCCTAAATGATGATATTAATGAATATCTTTGGCCTGTAGTGCAAAGATGAATGATTTCTAATGAATATCTTTGGCCCGTAATGCAAAGATGAACAGGTGTTTAGATGAACATAACCAACTGATGAATATCTTTGGCCTGTAGTGCAAAGATGAATATTTGATTTCCAGATATATGTTGATTGATGTTACAGGGATAAAATATTGATGATGGACTTTTAAATTCATATATAGAAGATAGTAGATTTCATTCTCTACTTAATTTTTCTAATGAATTATTATTTTCGCTGCGAATATTGATGTAAAACTTGTTGTCTATTGTATTCTATTAAAGTTTTTCCTGTTGAAGACTAACGATAATTTGTTCTATATTATCTTAGTCATAATATTCTTTACTGGGCTAGTTGAGCTCACCCTTTTCCTTGTTGTTCCATTTTTCTTCTCAGGAGGTGAGAATGTAGCGAGTACGAGTCGGGGTATGGAATGATGGTTCTAGAGAGTTGTTTAGTAGTCCTCACCATTTTTATAAAATTGTAAGACCCCAACTTTTATAAATAAAGATGAATTTTCTATAAATATCATTTTTGAATATTATGGAGTTAATTTGATATAATGTTATAGTTGTGGGTAATATTTATAAATTTTGCAAAGTAAGCAAGTTGTTATAAAATATTCGTTTGGTCGGAGAATATTCTTTTTGTCGGGGAATATTCGTACGACGGCACAATCATTGGTGGACCCCACAACGGAATTATTGTCGGATTGAGAAAACGACAGAATTATCTTTCTATAAAAATAACGGCTGAGGTGTTACCGTTAAAACCGTTAAAACTGTTGAACTACTCGGTAGTAAAAGTACAGTAATACGCGTGGTTGCATAGTAGCACACGGTATTGATTATTGATGCTTACGTGAGAAGTCACTCAGCTATACTCAATTATTGCTACAGTAATTGCTGCATCATATCTCTTAAATTATTGTCATAGTATCATCTGTATAATATGTTATATTATTGAGACGTTGTGGTAAGTTTGGTTATTTTATGGGGGGCCATATATCATCATCTAAGAGTCTCTTCGTCAATAGTAATTACTGTCGTCAATAGTATTTACCTTGGTCAATAGTAATTACCTTCGTCAATAGTATTTACCTTGGTCAATAGTAATTACCTTCGTCAATAGTATTTACCTTGGTCAATAGTAATTACCTTCGTCAATAGTATTTACCTTGGTCAATAGTAATTACTTTCGTCAATAGTAGTTGTCCCTTCAATATTACCAAGAGTCATTTGACCCTTCGTTAAGACCAAGAGTCATTTGACCCTTCGTTAAGACCAAGAGCCACCCTCAGTTTTTCTATAAATAGAGGCCTAGGGCTTCATTATTTTTCACGAATTCATTCAAGCTATAGAGAGAGAAAGTATAGAGAGAATAAGAGAGAGAGAGACTAAAAGTATTCTGCTACATCACTTTTCCAATATCCAGTTCTTTTAAGGTAGGGAATATTATTTCTTTTATATTCATGAAGAGAACTTCTGTTATTCCATTTGTTATTATTCTGTTGGAATAACCAATATACGCGGTCTACCCTATACTTGGTGACATTCTTCTATTATTCTGTTGGAACATCCTGTCTGTGTGTTTTACACCGGACCTGGTTCCGTTTATTATTCTGTTGGAACATCCTGTCTGTGTGTTTTACACCGGACCTGGTTCTGTTTATTATTCTGTTGGAACATCCTGTCTGTGTGTTTTACACCGGACCTGGTTCCGTTTTATTATTATTCTGTTGGAATATCCTGTCTGTGTGTTTTACACCGGACCTGGTTCCATTATTTATTATTCTGTCGGAATATCCTGTCTGTGCGTTTACGCCGGACCTGGTTCCATTATTTATTATTCTATTGGAATAACCTGTCTGTGCGGTCTATCGCATGCATGGTGATTTCTTTTGTTATTTCATTCTTTATTGTACTCAGTTGGTTAAGTTTTGACTTCTATACTCCATGAAATTTGTGGAATATCCTTGATAGTTGCGTTTCATCCAGTATCTTTTCAAGAAAATATTCTTCTAAGCGTTCTTGAATTTTACTCCACAATGCAGTATCATGTTGACAATTTGGACGTTGTTAATTCCTGGATAAATTAATTCTTGAACTTGTTTTATTGAATTCTTATATCATTGTCATCATCCTCATGTTTATAAAATATTGAAAGTCATCTGTGGCATGTAGTGCATAGATGGACTTGGTATGATTATGACCAGGGATTATTCGGTATAATCATGACCGTAATGTTACAAATGATGTGGTAAAAGTCCTCATTGGCCCGTAGTGCATTGATGGACAGTTGTTGGCATGATCATGACCATTAATGAATACACGAATATCCTTGGCCGTAGTGCAGGGGTGATTCGATGATGTGGATTATTTTATTAAGCTGAGTCTCAGCGATCGCAGTGTTGAAAAACCTTTTAAATCATAAAAGATAGTAGAGTTTATTTTCTACTTGACTCTTTTAATGGATTGCTTGTTCCGCTGCAGTTAAACTTGATGTCTATTATATTTTATCAGTTTAACATTGTTGAAGGCTAATGATAATTTATTCTGCATTATCTTAGTCATAATATTTCTTACTGGGCTAGTTGAGCTCACCCTTTCTTTCACTGTTCTCTTCAGGAAATGAGAACGTAGCTGGGACAAGTCGGGGTACGGAGTGATGGTCCGAATGATAGTATTAGTTAGTAGTCCTCACTATTCTATGTAATGGTGTGTTAATAAATGTAATGAGGACTCCTTTTGAGTATGAATACTCTCTAGAAGATAATATTTGTATTCAAACTCACAGTTTATGTTTTGTCGTATTGTACACGACAGTTGTATTATTAAGTTGTATTTGTATTCTGTACTATGTATCTGACGACCCAAGATGGGTGATGTATACCTAATTTTGGGGGCGTCACATTTGGTATCAAAGCTTAGGGATATGATCCCTGGCTAAGATGTGAGAATAGAACTAGGAGGGGAGAGACGGGGAATTCTTTCGCTAGTATGGCATACCTAAGTTTATTTGCATGGTATTTAATTGGTCGGTCATAATATAAGGATAATATATGACATATCAATTAATTTTTATTTTGTGACAGTATCTGAAAATGGCATCCGAGAATGTTGAGAATAGCAATGGAGCACAGACGACTGTTGATTCACCACACATCAATAATCATGATAATGTGCATCAGGAAGGTGTCAATCCTCATGCAAACAACAACACTGACCAAATGATGAATGATCAAATGTTCAGAGGCTTTATGCAATTCATGCAACAACAGGTGAAAGCGGCTCCTGTCCACAACGTAGGTGGAAATACTGGAAACTCTCAGGCGGTCACCGCTAAACAGTTTAAGGAGCTGGGACCACCGGAGTTTAAGGGAGAACCCAAACCACTTGTAGCTGAAACATGGATAAAGCAGATCACCAAGATATTTGATGTCTTGGGTTGCTCCGAGGAGCAAAAGGTTCCCTTTGCCGCCTTTATGTTGCGAGGAGAGGCAGATTACTGGTGGGAATCGATAAAGCGTACTCAACCTGCCGCACTGAAGATGTCTTGGGAGAAGTTCCAAGATCTGTTTAACGACAAATACTTTCCCGAGAGTATTCGTCACATGAAGGAGGTGGAGTTCATCAAATTGGAGCAGAATAATATGACCGTGTCGCAGTACGAGGCAAAATTTGCGGAGTTATCCCGGTTTGCGTCCCACCTGGTGGATAATGAAGAAAGAATGACGCGGATGTTTTTAAGAGGTTTGAAGCCGGAGATACGTCAACATCTTGTTTCTCATAAATTGTGTTTGTATTCAGATGTTGTAAATAGGGCTCAGTTGGTGGAGCGCGATAACGAGATAACGCAACCAAAAGAGAGCAGCCGGCAAAATGATAATACCAGTGAGAGCAGTCATCGAAGCGGTGACAACAAGCGTGGAGGGAATCAACAGGCCAGAAATGGTAACCACTTCGGTGGTAATCAGGGCCAAAACAATAAGAATGGACATTTTAAGAAGAGGAGATTCAACAATGATGGAAAGATGTCAGCACCAGCACCTGTCGTTAAGGAAGGAGAACGACCACCTATCATATGTTTCAAATGCGGAGGGGAGGGGCACATCAGTCCAAACTGCGCGATGCCGTCCAAAGCATGTTATAATTGTGGAAGAGAAGGTCATTTAGCCCGATTTTGTCGTTTACCGAAGACAAATTCAGCTAGGATGGAGGCACCAAAGGCCGTCCCAGAAAAGTCAAAACCGGTTGTGCAAGGGAGAGCGTTTGTTGTGACCTCCCAGAACGCAAGGAACCCGAATGAGGTCATCACGGGTAAGCTTATCATAAACTCTAACGAAGTCTATACTTTATTTGATACCGGTTCAACCCATTCTTTTATTTCTCCTACTTGCGCTCATCGATTAAATTTGATTCCGGAGAAATTAGACTTTGACTTAGCAGTTGAAACTCCATTGGGAGAAACCTTCATTACATCCACGGTTTATAAGTCTTGTTTGGTTCAAGTTGGTACCCACACATTACCTGTCGATCTTATTTCATTAAAAATACTTGCATTTGACGTGATTCTAGGGATTGATTGGTTAACTACTCATCATGCAAAAATTGATTGTTTTCGTAAGGTTGTTAGCTTTCATATTCCTAATCGACCTATTATGCGAATTCAAGCAACCAAACCATTAAAATCAATCGCTGTCATCTCAAGCCATAAAGCTATTCGTTTATTGAAAAACGGATGTCAAGCTTTCTTAGCTCATGTCACAGATCTAAACAAAAATACGTCAGCTTTGAATGATATTTCTGTTGTTAATAAATTTCCTGACGTATTTCCCGAAGAACTTCCTGGCCTACCCCCAGAGCGTGAAATTGAATTTTGTATCGACCTTGAACCTGGTACAAAACCCATTTCCAAAGCCCCATATCGAATGGCTCCTATTGAACTTCAGGAGTTAAAGACCCAACTGCAGGAATTATTAGACATTGGTTTTATTCGTCCTAGTACTTCTCCTTGGGGTGCTCCTGTTCTGTTCGTGAAGAAGAAAGATGGGAGTATGCGACTTTGTATTGATTATCGAGAGTTGAATCATGTCACCATCAAAAATAGGTACCCATTGCCACGTATTGATGACCTGTTTGACCAGTTGCAAGGAGCACAATTCTTTTCAAAGATCGATCTTCGTTCTGGATATCATCAGTTGAAGGTTAGAACTGAGGATATTCCAAAGACGGCTTTTAGAACTCGGTACGGGCATTATGAATTCTTAGTTATGTCTTTTGGATTGACTAATGCTCCTGCTGCCTTCATGGATATGATGAACAGGGTATTTAAGGAATATTTGGATCACTTTGTGGTCGTCTTTATCGATGACATCCTTGTTTATTCCAAAAGCCGTGAAGATCATGAGCAACACTTGAGGCTGGTACTCCAAAAGCTTCGTGAATACTCTCTAGAAGATAATATTTGTATTCAAACTCACAGTTTATGTTTTGTCGTATTGTACACGACAGTTGTATTATTAAGTTGTATTTGTATTCTGTACTATGTATCTGACGACCCAAGATGGGTGATATATACCTAATTTTGGGGGCGTCACAAAAATAATGTATCAATAATTGTGATGAAGATTTATTTGCGTGTGGCTATTGTCTAGATGGCAATATCTGTATTTAAACTCACAGTTTATATGTTGTAATAATAAAGTTGTAGTTATTTCTGTACCATGTATTTTGACGACCTAAAATGGGTGATGTATACCTATTTTGGGGGCGTCACACTAGGGATTATTAGGTATAATCATGACCGTAATGTTACAAATGATGTGATAAAAGTCCTCATTGGCCCGTAGTGCATTGATGGACAGTTGTTGGCATGATCATGAGCATTGATGAAAATACGAATATCCTTGGCCCGTAGTGTATGGATAATTTATGGTCGTGATACTAATGAATATCTTTGGCCGTAGTGCAGGGATGGTGTGGATTATTTATTAAACTGAGTCTCAGCGATAAAAGTGATGAAAAACCTTTTAAATCATAGAAGATAGTAGATTTCATTCTCTACTTGACTCTTCGAATGGATTGCTTGTTTCGCTGCAGTAAAACTTGATGTTTGTTATATTTTATCAGTTTAACACTGTTGAAGGCTAACGATAAAGTATTCTGTATTATCTTAGTTCTAATATTTCTTTCTGGACTAGTTGAGCTCACCCTTTTGCTTTCATTGTTCTCTTTCGGAAATGAGAACGTAGCCGGGACTAGTCGGGGAACGGAGTGACGGTCCAGATGATAGCATTAGTAGTCCTCACTATTCTATGAAATATTGTGATAATAAATGTATTAAGGACTTCATTTGAGTTTGAGTTCTGTCTAGAAGACAACATTCGTATTAAAATTCTCAGTTTTTGTTTTGTCGTATGTCACACGACAGTTGTATTATTAAGTTGTATTTGAATTTTGTACCATGTATTTGGCGACTCAAGATGGGTGATGTATACCTATTTTGGGAGCGTCACAAAAGTAATTCACATACCTTTCACTTGATTGCTTATAGTTTATTGTTATTCTACAATTTAATCCCAACTGCTACCAGATATTATGAAGCTTTCGGTTCTATTATGCTAACCAAATAAATTGACTGCAAATTAGAAGGAAACGGGTGGAACTGAACAGAGAAAAGAGAGCTAGTTGCAGTGTTTAAAGGAGTGATATGGAACTGTGGTTCTTTTCTTTTTTTAGGCAACAAACTTGGTCTTTTATGATTGCTTATCTCCTCTTTTCTGTCAGTACTACCACCTCTAGTTGGCCTCTACTCAGCCATCCTATCAAGCTCCCAGCCATCATTCCTAGTCTAGTTCACTTGGCCCATATGGGTCTGTCAAACCATAGCTACTCTGCTACATCTTATCCACTGCAAGTCTGATGGCTAACTGACTACTTCCTAACCAGGAACTAACTAAACTAATCCTAACTGCTGAACTGTTTCACAAGTTCAGTTCCCAACCTCTCCCTTTGGGCTGCTGAATGTAGCTAAGGAAAGCTGGCTTTAGATTGTTACTTGGGCCTAGTAATTGAATAAGGAGAATGGACTGAGATGCTTTTAGTCTGTTGGGCTAGAAAAATATAGTTAGCACAAACATTATTTAAAAATAATGGTTCCATGTAATTTAATTAGCCTATTTGAGTACTCATCATTTTCCTTCTTTAATACCAAATAATACTTTTTGAATGAAATAAATTATTTCATAGGATAGTTATTTCCTTAAACACATATGTAGCTTTATATCCAGAATCTATCTCAATTAAGCCACGTTGGCTTTCCTTTTTATTCTTGGTATTTAAATACCATTATAATAAGGTAAATCCAATCTACCTCATTTGATATATATATTTTTGTAATATAATTTAATCCCAAGGTCATAACAACATATTATCTAATAAGAATTTTATTTATTTAATTCTTATTTTAATATTACCCAAAATTTGGGTTATCACAACAGTTATATTCGATTGTGGGAGGCCTACATGGAGTGTTTAGAAGGACAAGTGTTGGAGGCTTTGAAGCATATATCTACCAAAGATTATATGACACGGTACAGATAAATTACTCGGAGACGGATACACCATCATCGACCCTTTAGGCGTTAAGGGGAAGATTATGAGCCACGAGTATTCATTGACCAATATGTGGCTGTAAACACTGTAAGTTGTTCAATTTATAATATTTATAAATGTTTTTATGTTTTTAACTTATTATCTTACTTTATTAGTATAATTTTTTTATTTAATTACAGATCGAGAGTGCAAAAGTTATATTTAAGACCCCAACTTTTATAAATAGAGATGAATTTTCTATAAATATCATTTTTGAATATTATGGAGTTAATTTGATATAATGTTATAGTTGTGGGTAATATTTATAAATTTTGCAAAGTATGCAAGTTGTTATATAATATTCGATTGGTCGGGGAATATTCGTTTTAACAGGGAATATTCGTACAACGGCACAATCATTGGTGGACCCCACAACGGAATTATTGTCGGATTGAGAAAACGACAAAAATATTTTATTAAAAATAACGGCGAAAGTTTTACCATTGATACTGTTGAACTACTCGGTAGTAAAAGTACAGTAATACGTGTGGTTGCATAGTAGCACACGGTATTGATTATTAATGCTTATGTGAGAAGTCACTCAGTTTGATTCAATTATTGTCAGTTAATAATATGAATTATTTAGCGATAATGAAGTTTTGTTTTATTCGTATTATTAACGTAATAAAACAGAAACATCTTTTTATATAAAACAGAATACTTTATTAAAGTTATTCTATAAATAGAATATATTATATTTTATTTAAAAGATTTTTCTTTAAATATGGACTGTCAGATTAAAGTAATCAATCTGGACCGTTCATGGATTAGTTACTATGCATTCTATTTTTCTATAAATAGCAGCTCATTCCTTCATTATTTCTTACGAATTCACTGAACTCTAGAGAGAGAAACTATAGAGAGGAACTATAGAGAGAGAGAAGAAGAGTATTCTGCTACTTAACTACTTCCTTATTTCAGCTCTTCTTTAAAACGGTAAGGGGTGTTATTCTTTCTTATTCATGAAGAGAACTGTTGTTATTCCATTTCTTATTATTCTGTTGGAATAACCTGTATACGCGGTCTACCCTATACTTGGTGACATTCTTCTATTATTCTGTTGGAACATCCTGTCTGTGTGTTTTACACCGGACCTGGTTCCATCTTTATTATTATTCTGTTGGAACATCCTGTCTGTGTGTTTTACACCAGACCTGGTTCCGTCTTTATTATTATTCTGTTGGAACATCCTGTCTGTGTGTTTTACATCGGACCTGGTTCCGTCTTTATTATTATTCTGTTGGAATATCCTGTCTGTGCATTTTACGCCGGACCTGGTTCCATTATTTATTATTCTGTTGGAATAACCTGTCTGTGCGGTCTATCGCATGCATGGTGATTTCTTTTGTTATTCCATTCTTTATTATACTCAGTTGGTTAAGTTTTGACTTCTATACTTCATGAAATTTGTGGAATATCCTTGATAATTGTGTTTCATCCAGTATCTTTTCATGAAAATATTCTTCTAAGCATTCTTGAATTTTACTCCACAAAGCAGTATCATGTTGACAATTTGGACGTTGTTAATTCTTGGATAAATTAATTCTTGAACTTGTTTTATTGAATTCTTATATCATTGTCATCATCCTCATGTTTATAAAATGTTGAAAGTCATCTGTGGCCTGTAGTGCATAGATGGACTTGGTATGATTATGACCAGGGATTATTCGGTATAATCATGACCGTAATGTTACAAATGATGTGGTAAAAGTCCTCATTGGCCTGTAGTGCATTGATGGACAGTTGTTGGCATGATCATGACCATTAATGAATACACGAATATCCTTGGCCGTAGTGCAGGGGTGATTCGATGATGTGGATTATTTTATTAAGCTGAGTCCCAGCGATAACAGTGTTGAAAAACCTTTTAAATCATAGAAGATAGTAGATTTTATTTTCTACTTGACTCTTTTAATGGATTGCTTGTTCCGCTGCAGTTAAACTTGATGTTCGTTATATTTTATCAGTTTAACACTGTTGAAGGCTAATGATAATTTATTCTGCATTATCTTAGTCATAATATTTCTTACTGGGCTAGTTGAGCTCACCCTTTCTTTCACTGTTCTCTTCAGGAAATGAGAATATAGCTGGGAAGAGTCGGAGAACGGAGTGATGGACCAGATGATATTATTAGTAGTCCTCACTATTCTGTTAAATAGTGTGACAATAATTGTAATGAGGACTCCTTTTGAGTTTGTATAGTCTCTAGTAGACAATAATTTTATTCAAACTCACAGTTATGTTTTGTCGTATTGTACACGACAGTTGTATTAGTAAGTTGTATTTGTATTCCGTACCATGTATCTGACGACCCAAGATGGGTGATGTATACCTAATTTTGGGGGCATCACAGTTGGTATCAAAGCTTAGGGATATGATCCCTGTCTAAGATGTGAGAATAGAACTAGGAGGGGAGAGTCGGGGAATTCCTTCGCTAGTATGACCTACCTAAGTTTATTTGCATGGTATTTAAATGGTCGATCAGAATATAAGGATAATATATGACATATCAATTAACTTTTGTTTTGTGGCAGTATCTAAAAATGGCATCCGAGAATGTTGAGAATAGCAATGGAGCACAGGCAACTGTTGATTCACCACATATCAATAATCGGGATAATGTGCATCAGGAAGGTGACAATCCTCATGCAAACAACAATACTGACCAAATAATGAATGATGGAATGTTCAGAAGCTTTATGCAGTTCATGCAACTGCAGGCGAGAGCGGCTCCTGTTCAAAATGTAGGTGGAAACACTGAAAACTCTCGGACGGTCACCGCTAAACAGTTCAAGGAGCTGGGACCACCAGAGTTTAAGGGAGAACCAAAACCATTTATAGTGGAAACATGGATAAAGCAGATCACCAAGATATTTGATGTCTTGGGATGCTCCGAGGAGCAAAAAGTTTCCTTTGCCGCCTTTATGTTGCGAGGAGAGGCAGATTACTGGTGGGAATCGATTAAGCGTACTCAACCTGCCGCACTAAAGATGTCTTGGGAGAAGTTCCAAGAGCTGTTCAATGACAAATACTTTTCCGAAAGTGTTCGTCACATGAAGGAGGTGGATTTCATCAAATTGGAGCAGAATAATATGACCGTGTCGCAGTATGAGGCTAAATTTGCTGAGTTGTCCCGGTTTGCGTCCCACTTGGTGGATAATGAAGAGCGAATGACGCGAATATTTTTGCGAGGTTTGAAACATGAGATACGTCAACATCTTATTTCTCATAAACTGTGTTTGTATTCAGATGTTGTGAATAGGGCTCAGTTAGTGGAGCGCGATAACGAGTCAACGCAACCAAAAGAGAGCAGTCGGCAAAATGATAATACCAGTGAGAGCAGTCATTGAAGCGGTGACAACAAGCGTGGAGGGAATCAACAGGCCATAAATGGTAACCACTTCGGTGGTAATCAGGGCCAAAACAATAAGAATGGTCATTTCAAGAAGAGGAGATTCAACAATGATGGAAAGACGTCAGCACCAGCACCCGTTGTTAAGGAAGGAGAACGACCACCTATCATATGTTTCAAATGCGGAGGGGAGGGGCACATCAGTCCAAACTGCGCGATGCCGTCTAAAGCATGTTATAATTGTGGAAGAGAAGGTCATTTAGCTCGATTTTGTCGTTTACCAAAAACAAGTTCAGCGAGGATGGAGACACCAAAGGCCGTCCCAGAAAAGTCAAAACCGGTAGTGCAAGGGAGAGCGTTTGTTGTGACCTCCCAGAAAGCAAGGAACCCGAATGAGGTCATCACGGGTAAGCTTATCATAAACTCTAACGAAGTCTATACTTTATTTGATACCGGTTCTACCTATTCTTTTATTTTTCCTACTTGCGCTCATCGATTAAATTTGATTCCGGAGAAATTAGACTTTGACTTAGCAGTTGAAACTCCATTGGGAGAAACCTTCATTACATCCACGGTTTATAAGTCTTGTTTGGTTCAAGTTGGTACCCACACATTACCTGTCGATCTTATTTCATTAAAAATACTTGCATTTGACGTGATTCTAGGGATTGATTGGTTAACTACTCATCATGCAAAAATTGATTGTTTTCGTAAGGTTGTTAGCTTTCATATTCCTAATCGACCTATTATGCGAATTCAAGCAACCAAACCATTAAAATCAATCGCTGTCATCTCAAGCCATAAAGCTATTCGTTTATTGAAAAACGGATGTCAAGCTTTCTTAGCTCATGTCACAGATCTAAACAAAAATACGTCAGTTTTGAATGATATTTCTATTGTTAATAAATTTCCTGACGTATTCCCTGAAGAACTTCCTGGCCTACCCCCAGAGCGTGAAATTGAATTTTGTATCGACCTTGAACCCGGTACAAAACCCATTTCCAAAGCCCCATATCGAATGGCTCCTATTGAACTTCAGGAGTTAAAGATCCAACTGCAGAAATTGTTAGACATTGGCTTTATTCGTCCTAGTACTTCTCCTTGGGGTGCTCCTGTTCTATTCGTGAAGAAGAAAGATGGAAGTATGCGACTTTGTATTGATTATCGGGAGTTGAATCATGTCACCATCAAAAATAGGTACCCATTGCCACGTATTGATGACCTGTTTGACCAGTTGCAAGGAGCCCAATTCTTTTCAAAGATCGATCTTCATTCTGGATATCATCAGCTGAAGGTTAGAACTGAGGATATTCCAAAGACGGCTTTCAGAACTCGGTACGGGCATTATGGATTTCTAGTAATGTCCTTTGGATTGATTAATGCTCCTGCTGCCTTTATGGATATGATGAACCGGCTATTCAAGGAATATTTGGATCACTTTGTGGTCGTCTTTATTGATGACATCCTTATTTAATCTAAAAGTCGTGAAGATCATGAGCAACACTTGAGGCTGGTACTCCAAAAGCTTCGTGAATACAAGCTTTATGCCAAGTTGAAGAAATGCGAGTTCTGGCTGAAGGAGGTAGCATTCCTTGGGCACGTAGTATCAAGTCGTGGAATATCTGTTGACCCGGTAAACATTGAAGCTATTCAAAGCTGGGAGCAACCTAAATCAGTGACCGAAGTACGTAGCTTTCTTGGTTTAGCTGGTTATTATCGGAGATTCGTGGAAGGATTTTCTCGAATCGCTACTCCATTAACTCAGCTGACTCGAAAAGATACAAAGTTCGGTTGGAGCGAAGAATGTGAGAAGAGTTTTCAAGAACTCAAGAGGAGACTCATTTCAGCACCTGTTCTAACAATACCATCTGGCTCGGAGGGATTTGTCATCTACAGTGATGCTTCGAGCAAAGGGTTGGGATGCGTTCTCATGCAACATGGAAAAGTCATAGCCTATGCATCAAGACAACTCAAGGAATATGAGAGGAATTATCCTACTCATGATCTAGAGTTGGCAGCTGTTGTCTTTGCACTTAAAATTTGGAGGCATTACTTGTATGGGGAGAACGTGGAGATCTTTACGGATCATAAAAGCCTCAAATATTTTTTCACTCAAAAGGAACTCAACATGCGACAACGACGTTGGCTTGAACTGTTGAAAGATTATGATCATACCATTCAATACCATCCTGGAAAAGCGAACGTGGTAGCTGACGCATTGAGTAGAAGATCATATGCAAGTACGAGTGCGATATTGTAAACACAAAGGCCCATTTTGTGTGACTTGAAAATGATGGAGATAGAGTTAAAGACTCCAGGGACTCATATGATGATGGCGAATATACGAGTAGAACCGACTTTAATCGATAAAATTAAAGCTGCTCAAGCTACAGACCTGGAGCTGATGCGTATGAGGAAGAAAGTGCAAGAAGGTGCTATGCCGGAAGCAAGAATCGATGAAGAAGGAATACTTCGAGTCAACTCCAGACTTTGTGTTCCTAACGACCCTGATTTAAAGTATGAAATCATGATGGAGGCGCACAACACACCGTTTGCAATCCATCCTGGGAGTACCAAAATGTATCATGATCTTCGTCATACATTTTGGTGGAGCAATATGAAGAGAGAGATAGCGCTGTTTATCTCAAGGTGTCTAACTTGTCAACGAGTCAAAGCGGAGCATCAAGTACCAAAAGGTCCATTGCAACCACTTAAAATTCCAAATAGAAGTGGGAGCACATTACCATGGATTTCGTTATCGGTCTTCCTAAGGTTTCTCAAGGTATTGATGCGATTTGGGTCATTGTTGATAGATTGACCAAGTCTGCTCATTTTTTACCGATACGAGAAATTTATACACTTGAACGTCTTGTTCGTATGTACATAAACGAGATTGTAAGACTGCATGGTATGCCAGTATCCATAGTTTCTGACCGAGACCCAAGATTCACTTCACGATTTTGGGTTAGCTTACAAAAAGCTATGGGCACGGATTTACGATTTAGTTCGGCATATCATCCTCAGACGGACGGACAATCAGAGAGGACTATTCAAACTCTGGAAGATTTATTAAGACTCTGTGTCCTTGACTTCGAGGGAAGTTGGGACAAGTTCTTATCATTGGTGGAGTTTTCCTACAACAACAGTTATCAAGCAAGTATTGGCATGGCTCCATTCGAAGCATTGTATGGAAGAAAGTGTCGTTCTCCAGTATGCTGGGATGAGGTGGGTGAAGCAACGTTGTTGGGACCGGAGTTGGTACGTATGACTACAGAAAAGATTCAAACGATCCGACAACGTATAAAAACCTCACAAGATCGACAAAAGAGTTATGCTGATCTTCATCGAAAGGACGTGGAATTTGATATAGAAGATCATGTGTTCTTACGTGTTGCTCAATGGAAAGGAGTTACGAGATTTGAAAAGAGAGGAAAGCTCAATCCTCGATTCATCGGTCCATTTTTAATCCTCGATCGAGTAGGAACTGTGGCTTATAGACTCGCTTTACCGCCAAGTATGTCTCGTGTTCATAACGTTTTTCACATATCCATGTTACGTAAATATGTGGAAGACCTGAACCACATTATTGAGTTAGAACCGGACGAAATAGCAGAGGATTTGACGTATGAAGAAGTTCCTGTTCAAATCTTGGATAAGAAGGAACATATTCTACGCTCCAAGGTTATACCTCAAGTCAAAGTTTTGTGGAGAAATCACGATGTTGAGGAAATGACTTGGGAGTTAGAATCTGAAATGAAGTCAAGGTATCCTTACCTCTTCGACATACCAGGTACGTACCCTAATTTCGAGGCCGAAATTTCATAAGAAGGGGAGGTTATAAGACCCCAACTTTTATAAATAAAGATGAAATTTCTATAAATATCATTTTTGAATATTATGGAGTTAATTTGATATAATGTTATAGTTGTGGGTAATATTTATAAATTTTGCAAAGTACGCAAGTTGTTATATAATATTCGATTGGTCGGGGAATATTCGTTTTAACAGGGAATATTCGTACAACGGCACAATCATTGGTGGACCCCACAACAAAATTATTGTCGGATTGAGAAAACGACAAAAATATTTTATTAAAAATAACGGCGAAAGTTTTACCATTGATACTGTTGAACTACTCGGTAGTAAAAGTACAGTAATACGTGTGGTTGCATAGTAGCACACAGTATTGATTATTAATGCTTATGTGAGAAGTCACTCAGTTTGATTCAATTATTGCAGTTAATAATATGAATTATTTAGCGATAATGAAGTTTTGTTTTATTCGTATTATTAACGTAATAAAACAGAAACATCTTTTTATATAAAACAGAATACTTTATTAAAGTTATTCTATAAATAGAATATATTATATTTTATTTAAAAGATTTTTCTTTAAATATGGACCGCCAGATTAAAGTAATCAATCTGGACCATTTATGGATTAGTTACTATGCATTCCATTTTTCTATAAATAGCAGCTCATTCCTTCATTATTTCTTACGAATTCACTGAACTCTAGAGAGAGAAACTATAGAGAGAGAAGAAAAGTATTCTGCTACTTAACTACTTCCTTATTTCAGTTCTTCTTTAAAACGGTAAGGGGTGTTATTCTTTCTTATTCATGAAGAGAACTGTTGTTATTCCATTTCTTATTATTCTGTTGGAATAATCTGTATACGCGGTCTACCCTATACTTGGTGACATTCTTCTATTATTCAGTTGGAACATCCTGTCTGTGTGTTTTACACCAGACCTGGTTCCGTCTTTATTATTATTCTGTTGGAACATCCTGTATGTGTGTTTTACACCGGACCTGGTTCCGTCTTTATTATTATTCTGTTGGAACATCCTGTCTGTGTGTTGTACACTGGACCTGGTTCTGTCTTTATTATTATTCTGTTAGAATATCCTGTCTGTGCGTTTTACGCCGGACCTAGTTCCATTAATTATTATTCTGTTGGAATAACCTGTATGTGCGGTCTATCGCATGCATGGTGATTTCTTTTGTTATTCCATTCTTTATTATACTCAGTTGGTTAAGTTTTGACTTCTATACTTTATGAAATTTGTGGAATATCCTTGATAATTGTGTTTCATCCAGTATCTTTTCATGAAAATATTCTTCTAAGCATTCTTGAATTTTACTCCACAAAGCAGTATCATGTTGACAATTTGGACGTTGTTAATTCTTGGATAAATTAATTCTTGAACTTGTTTTATTGAATTCTTATATCATTGTCATCATCCTCATGTTTATAAAATGTTGAAAGTCATCTGTGGCATGTAGTGCATAGATGGACTTGGTATGATTATGACCAGAGATTATTCGGTATAATCATGACCGTAATATTACAAATGATGTGGTAAAAGTCCTCATTGGCCTGTAGTGCATTGATGGACAGTTGTTGGCATGATCATGACCATTAATGAATACACGAATATCCTTGGCCGTAGTGCAGGGGTGATTCGATGATGTGGATTATTTTATTAAGCTGAGTCCCAGCGATAACAATGTTGAAAAACCTTTTAAATCATAGAAGATAGTAGATTTTATTTTCTACTTGACTCTTTTAATGAATTGCTTGTTCCGCTGCAGTTAAACTTGATGTTCATTATATTTTATCAGTTTAACACAGTTGAAGGCTATTGATAATTTATTCTGCATTATCTTAGTCATAATATTTCTTACTGGGCTAGTTGAGCTCACCCTTTCTTTCACTGTTCTCTTCAGGAAATGAGAATATAGCTGGGACGAGTCGGGGAACGGAGTGATGGACCAGATGATAGTATTACTAGTCCTCACTATTCTGTTAAATAGTGTGACAATAATTGTAATGAGGACTCCTTTTGAGTTTGTATAGTCTCTAGTAGACAATAATTGTATTTAAACTCACAGTTATATTTTGTCGTATTGTACACGACAGTTGTATTAGTAAGTTTTATTTGTATTCTGTACCATGTATCTGACGACCCAAGATGGGTGATGTATACCTAATTTTGGGGGCGTCACATTATATTTGAAAAGTTGTTGTCAATTGGACATCCACCCGAGTTAAGAACCATGTATGAGACATGGTTCAATACATTATATTAGCCGTTCATGAATGACTATAAAGGGGTTCCAATCAATCAAAATCCAATGCAACCTCAAGTTGGGCAAATGGAGATTGACATGACGGGATCCCAGCCTACGGTTCAAGAGACTCAGCCTAGCGTTGGCCCTTCTACTCGTCATAGTAAGAAATTGTCAGTTAGAAGGAGAGAGGGAACAAAACACACTCACTTTTTTAAGTACTTAAAGATAGAGAAAATCAATTGGCTAAATCAACATTGGTTTAGTCCAACTCACGACCCATCATACTTTCCTCATAGCCATCCAGAAGGTCTATACAAGTTTGAATTTGAAGATGTGAACTGTTTGAAACCCAATGGTCAGTTATGAGAACATGTCTTGGATGCATATTTGTTATTGTTGCGAGACAGAGAAGCTAAAATGTGTAACGAAGGAATCCAAAGATGCGCTCGATTTTATTTCATGCCAACGTACTTTGCGTTGTTAGGTACCCAAAACTTACCAAGTGTCGGACTAAACATGCCAACCATACGAAAATTTCTAAGAAGTTACATCAATCCTACAATTGGTGCCCTAATACATGAGTGTGATTACATATTCGTTCCAGTCTTCAACGAAACCAACAATCATTTTTACTTATTTATTTGGAGTGTCGACAAGTGGAAAGTAATGCTAATTGACCCACTTTATGATGACAAACCATTAATGCCATTGTCACAATTGTACCAAAACTTCTTTGCGGTTGTGGTGAGTTCATTAATATATTTCTTGTTTTTCATGTCATTACACAGACGTGTAATTCCTACTACTTCGGACTTATAAGTAATGGGTTTCTGGTTTATAGGTGGAGTTAATTCCTTTGCTGCTTCGTCAGGCAAATCCTACAGCAAAGTGGCCAAAATCGAAGCCAAAAGTTGAAGTCTAAATGAATAGACCGAGACAATGGAACGAAGACGATTGTGGCATATATGTTGTAAAGTACGTGGATTTCTTTTTGCACCGTATAAACATCGTGAAGGAACCGAGGTGGACTCTTAACGAGGCTTATAATTTTAGATTTAGAATAGCACATGAGCTTAGGATGTGCAAAGCTAGGGACATTCCTGGAAAATATATTTGTAACGAACAAGCTTTAGATTCAGATTCAAATGAAGACTAGTGAATGTATATTTGACTAACTTTTGTAATACGTTGATTTAGTAACTCGGTTACCAGTTTCAAAATGATTCCATATTTTGTATCTACGTTAATGTGGATGTCATTCTAAGCACTGTGTATTTAAGTTTATGTGTTTTGTATTGGTTTGTATTGTTGTGGTTCATTTTGTGTTGTATTGGTTTCTGGTTTACTTGGAAGGTCATTCTCTAAACCTTTTTTTGTTGTTGATACAAAGTAAAAGTATCTCAATTTTAATTAAGTTCGATTCGTTTCCTTTTCCCTTCTTTATTTCAAACCTTCTGTTTGTTTTATTGATTTGATCCGGTTTCTAGGTGAAGCTCCAAATAGCTGTTCTTATTGTGCTACCTTAAACCTTTACCCTCCATCTAGAAAAGAACTGGAAATGATATTCATTTTAAATTGATTTGATCTTGTTTTGTTTAAGGCAATTGTATTTTAAGCTTTCATTATATGTCTTTCAGATGTTTTGTTCTACAGTTGCATAATAGACTAAAGATCCACCTTTCTGTACTGGCTGCTGATTTTCATGGTAGATTTTGCATTATAGAAGTTCTTCATCTGAGTTTTTATATATACTTCATGTTAATATATTTTTCAGTGGGTGTGTTAAAGTGGAAAGATTCAGCTGGGGGCTTCTTTGAGGATTGTGGTCTTATTTTTTAGGTGGTGTTATTTGAGAATAGGGGATCATTTTGTGTTACTGGTTGATCATTTGCTTACTGAATCCACTTTGGATGCTGCAATTGAAAACAGGAATCCTTCGAAACAATTAGTACACCCGAAAAATGATGACACAATGAGTGATTGCTTATCACAATTAGATTCTGAAAGTGGGTTGTCTACTAGGAAAGTGGTCGAATGCGGGATATGCCAGGATGAGGATGTTGATTCAAAAATGGAGACACCTTGCTCATGCTGTGGCAGCCTGAAGGTTAGTTACTAATGTCTTTCCATTAAGAATTTTTTTTTACTATCATGTTCTCATCAAGAAATTTTTATGTTATATATTTGTTGAAGTCTTGCTATCATGATGAGTCTGTACAGTCCAGAAGTTTTTATTTTGTGAGCTATGGTCGGGAACCTGCTTTGCATTGGAATATTTTTATTAGATCTATTGAAGTTGTCCTATAATTTCTTTATATTTGGTACGTAGAAACCCTGACCTTTTTCTGTTATCTGTGATTGGATGTAGTGACAACTCTGTATGTTTCTGGGATATTATGAGATCTTATTCCAGTTTTGAAGTCAAGTCTCCGGGTTAGTTTCTTCAACATCTTTTATGCTGGACTAGTAAATTTATAACTGCAAATTAGTTTATGCTATGTAGTAATAATATATTTTTAATGGGGAAGATCTCCTTTTTAATTGGTGTTAGAAGAGTAAACTGATGTTTCCCTTTAAATATATGTAATTAGATTGTCGAAGTATCACTAGAGATCAAGACATATGTCTTGGTTGTAGACCTTAAATAACTGGAAATGTGAAATGTGACACTTTTGAATTAAGACTTGAGTTGTATATTGGTCATACTATAACTTTAATATTGTATCCTCTCTCTTTGTTTATAATTTCTCATTCATATGCAGAGAGGTGTAATTAAATGGCCAACCCACCCAATCTATAAGTTCTTAATAATTAAAAAGCAATACCTATAAATAGTTGCTGAGAGGCAGTGTTCTGCCATCAAGCTGCATGATGTCACAAGATAAAATTTACCAATAAGGGCTCTAGGAACTCCCTTTGCTCATTTGTCAACATTGGGAGGTGGAGTGTATGCTTCTCTTCTATCTTTTCTTGTTCTCTTTCCCATGCAAATTTCAGTTAGATGGTTCAACTTGAAATACAACATACATCAAAATGTGCCAACTTACTATTCATGCTTGAAGGAGCTTGTGGAAATGGATCTTTTATTTGTAGAAATATTAATTTTCTTTTATTTATTGTAATATTTGCAGCTTTAAACCTTATTTATTCTTATTTTGATATTTTTAAAATAATTTTAATCTGGAAATTCCACATTGTTTTATTGCTCAGGAAGCAAAACAATTGTGGGACAGAATACAAGAACGGCAAGGAGTGAAGAAGTGGTGCCCAGACCTTGAAGAAGAATATGAAGACCAAGAGGGCAACATTTATAAGAAGAAAACATAATACTGATCTGCAGTGTCAGGAGTTAATCTAGATAAAAACAGTTGCTCCAGATCAGTTATTCGTTCAAAGTAAGGTTTCAGTAGAATTATTCATGTGTTTTATTTTACTGCAAAACAAAGTTTACTTATTCTTTTATTTATCAAAAAAAAAGAAAAAAAAGAAATATATATGTTTACATTGACAAGCTGATATGCTTACCGGATTTTATTATTTTCTCTATGACCTTCGAAGATGAAATCTAGCACATATAAATATTTTGAACGAAAAGGTCACTCCAATCTAATGATTTACTGTGTAAAAGGTCTAGCAGTGACTTTCATTTGTTCTCTGTTCTAAAAATCCCCGCCTAGGTCCGCCTAGGCCCCGCCTAGGTGCTAGGCCCCCCCTTGGCGCCCCGCCTAGGACCTAGGCCCCCCCTTAGCGCCTCTAAGCCCCTGAGGCGCCTCACCTAGGCCCAAGGCGACAAAAAAATTCCTCTAGAAAATTAGGCGGGTTCTAGGCGGAGAATTTTTTATTATTTTAATAACTACCCAAACCAAATCTTGATATATTTATTTTTCTAATGATTTACCATACTCATAATACAGGTTGTAACATATCAAATCACAACAAGAAGTGAACAATATCAAGTCAAAATGGATAATTTTATAATAGTTGTAATTTTTTGAACTTGTACCAACTTCAAATTATATAAATGAAGATACATTTGTAATATTTAGTTTAATTCAATTTTATAATTCTTAAATTAATGTTTAGTTTCTTAAGTTTTAATATTGAATTAAATTCTTGAAATTTTAAATTTTATTATTTAATAGCAATCTTGTTTATAAATAAAACTAATACGTTAAAAATATGTTTCAACTTTGAACAATTGCATGTTTGTGTTTGAACTTTGACATTCGCAATATGGATATGTGTTTGAACTTTGATATTAGCAATATGGATGTGTTTGAACTTTAAGAAAAGACCTTTATTATCTTTATTATAGATTGTTTTGCTTTATTTTATTATTTTGTTTTGATAAATATAAGATAAAATATTAAAATTGCCGTAAAATAAAAAATCCCGCCTATGCCCCGCCCAGGCCCCGCCTAGGCCCCGCCTAGGCCCCCTAGGCGCTAGGCCCCCCTCGGCCGCCCGCCTCCCGCCTAGCGTCTTTTAGAACATTGCATTTGTTTCTTTCTTTTCCTGGTTTGTTCTCATGGCATGTCAGTTTGATGTGCAGATCAAATCTTCCGGCATTCTCGGTGTATACTTGCATCCTGAATTTCAAAGTGGCTTTGTGCATTGTGTTTTTTGCAGCTTGCTTTAACAATTGAGCAAAGGAAACTAATACTCTTGTTTCAAGAGGATTTGAAGATTATTAGGCTGTTCTTATGGTATCCCTATTCGGGACTTGCAAGTGTTTGCACCGAAGATGAGGGAAGCAAGTTAGCAGAGAAAGGCTGTTTGGTGTTCATTTGGTGCCAATTTTCCCCCTTCTGATGGTTTATTGTAAGAACCATAATATTATGATAAGTAATAGGTCCTGGTTTTTTGAAGCATTTTTAGCTTTATCCCAGAGAAGACCATCTATAGTTTGTTTGAGTGGTTACATTATGGTTGTTAATATGTTTAGCTTTCATCATATGGGCATGATAAATAGTAGTTGCATCTTTTGCGGCCTTATTTTTTCTAAAACGTTGCTGACATGTGCTATGTTCTGTGGACATGGAATGTGGCCATGCCTTTGAGTTAATTTCATGTTGACATTGCTTACTGCACAAGATATTGATAAACATTTTTTACTTGGGTGTCAGATTTTAAGTCTTATTTTACCATTTAATTGTAACCATTATAACTTTCTACAATGATTAAGCAGTCTTGCCTATCTATTCTTTCTTTATTTCCAAGAATGGATAACGGATTGGTAGAGAGTATATTTGTGACGCCCCAAATCCAGGTTATCTTTAACTCGAATTCGGTGCTCACGATACTAGAATACACATTCATACTAAAAGAAAACTGTCTTATATTACATAACATCGTACTTAAATCCCAGGTTCTAGAGACTTTTACGTTCAATACAAACCAAATATTATTACATCATAGTGCTACAGTATTTATTACATGTACTACTTAGGTTCATTTAAGCACAGACGCTTAATAAATGACTACTCAACAACTTTGCCCTTTCCTTTGTCTTTTCAAGATGGACCGGCAACCTCAGTTTTAACTGAAAACATTATATTTAACGCAAGGGTGAGCAACAAGTTTGCCCAGCAAGGAAATAAGCAGCTAAATATAAAGGAAATATTACAGTAATGAGGATATCATACAGGAGGTATAGAACAAAGAAATTCTTAAGAGTATTGAGTCAAAAGTCAGGATTTATCATGCTGTAAGGTCAAATGACCAGTGAACTTTATACTAGAATTTACAGTAATAATACTGCAATCCATGAATACAAACAGTTGTAAAAACTGTTTTATATCCTAGACTCGTACTTCAGGGGATCAACCTAAGTATCCTATATTGTGCACAACATAATAGTCTAATGACATTTTACATGTCCTTCGGAATCATATGTCCGGTACAATATGCCCCTATAAAAGGGTTGTTCGTTCACAGCATTATACAAGAGTCCGCACCACAACAAAGATGGTTTGGAGAACATTTAAATGAGATTTTCAAGAATAATATCAATGTATCTCAATAGTTGTCTAACCGAATTAATGGCATTGACATGCTTTCAATATAACTCATGTAAGAGAGAAGTTCAATATACTATTCTTTTGAAGCTGATTGAAATAAAAAGGTTATTTAACCTTATATTATTCATAATAGGGAGAGAGTTCAGAAATTAAAGAACCTGTCTACTACAGAATACTTGCTCAATAAAGAATAAGAGTTAGAAACTTGCCTTGTTCGTAGTCTATTGTTTAGGATTTCAGCTTAAATTGAACTGTTCTCACAAAATCCTACACAATTATTTATATTTAACAAGCATGTTAATCACATAGCTAAGTTATATAGTTTGTAAGCTCACATATCACATAGCTTGTAGTTAAATTCTTATTTTTGATACATTTTTCAAATATCTCATCCATGCTTTCACAAGAGACATTTTTCACTTTGATGGGTTTCAACAAGCTTTCAACAAGTAATAGAAGTCACATTACAGTTATTAATCAAGCATGTTAGTAGTCATGGATAGATTTCTTATATGTCACACATTTTTTAAATATCTCATCCATGTTCTTATCTTCACCATTTTTCTCTTTAATGGTGTCACACAATAAATATATAGCTTACATTTTATTAGGATTTAACACATAAGTGTTTCATGCTTAATTTTACAGAAATTCTAGCATACAAGATGCCTTTGTAGCTCATTTCATGTTTTTAAAGGTATTTTCAATTTGCATGGTCAACTTTTGTTTATCTCATGATTATAGCTTTTATTTCCATACTAAGGCCTTATATATCTTTGTTTTCTATATGATACCCCAAAACAGCCCCTTGGAAGTTCAAACAGTCCCAATTTGTCTTTACTACCTCCATTAACAAATGTCCCAATTGGTTCTTTCTTGTTCTTTTGTGCCCACAATCAAGCTTGGCTTGGCCCCATGAGGCTTAGCTAAGCTTGGTGTGGCCACACTTGGCCTTGTGGCCCCCAATCATCACATAGCAGTCAGCCTTTAGCTTGTTTGTAATTAATTTAGACTATACTTATTAGTTAGCTTTAGACAGCCATATTATTTGTTAAGGCAGACTGCCCAAACTGCTTTAGCAGCCCCCTTTTTGCCAACTGCTACTACTACAGTCACTGCTGTCAAAGACAGCAGCCCGGCTCCCCTATTCAGCCCTCGTTTTTTTTTGTAGCTTGCTTATTTAAACAACTTCAACCCATTTTTATGAGTAAGCTTTTTAAACTAAACTTGGAAACCAAATGGGATTCTATGGTGCTGCTGTCACTTGCTTGTTACTGCCAAAGATTCCATGCTCTTATTTGAGCACTTTAGGATTTCTACAAGATTTGGTCCTCCTAAAACTGCCATAGCAGTTGCCTGCTATTACCAGCTGCTGCCTAAAGGCAGTAGCTCCTTTCCCTTTATCACCTTACCTAATGTCCCTTTATACTTTACCAAGAATTATTACATCATGAGGTTAACAGTTCTTAAGTTTTGGACAATAAGGATCTTAATGTAGTTTCAATAGTGTTTAGCTTTAACTGAATATAGCAACCTCATCACTGCAATAGCAGTTTCTTGAGGCCATAATTTATTGACTGCTTGGCTTTGTGGGAATTCACCAACTTAGTGTGGCCTTGGCTGGCCCCCAGCTTTAATTCAGTCTAATGAGTCCCTTACACTGCATTAGCAGCAAGCTTCTTGGTTAACTTTTTTTTTTATACAGTGCTTGACCCACAGATGGCTGAACTAGAGCTGTTAGCACATCAGTTAGCAGAGCAGCCAACTGCTATTACTGCTGCTGTCTTAGACAGCAGTCACCCCTTGCTCAGCTCTCCCTTCGCCAGTCTTAATTAGTCTTTGAACCAAAGGTTTAGTTATATTTGAATTTTAGATATATTAGCACCTAAAAGTCCCCTTAGAACTTGTAACATAATTGCCTCAGTCCCCCTAGACTGACTCAATTCAGTGTGAAAAGGGGGTGGACATGCTAATTTCCCTAATTCTTTACTTTGACTTAAGACTGAATTCTATTTCCTCCTTAATAGGCTTAACTTGTTAATTATCAATATATGTAATACATGAAAAATTCCCAGCCTTGTTTGTGTCTAACACTTGACTGTTAATTAAGGCAGTCCACTTGTGACTTTCATCGAGCATGTGGCGTGCACAGTTTCAAATTACATGTGTCATAAACATTTGCTTGTGTAAGAGAGCCAATTTTGTCCTCCTTATTACTCCTCAGCCCAACCTAGCTCCTTGTGCCTAAGTTCAGTCCATATTAGCATAGCCATAACATAGCAGTTAATTTAACATAACAACTCAACACCTATCAGTCAGTTAAAATAGCAACATAGCATGTCCCTCAGTTAGATCCTACAACAGTTTACACAGCAACTCAAGAAAATCACATAGCAGTCCCTATGTCTATACCAACCCTTATATTACAATGGCAGTTTGTAAAGCAACAAATATAGTGCTAGCGGTCAGTCAGTTATAACACAGTTATAGTATGGCAGTCACTTAAGCCTTTAGCAGTAGCATGACTCAAAACAGAAAACAGATTCTCAATCACTTAATCACAAGGGTTATTATATCATATACATGTCATATACAATATGTTCATGATTTAAGAACTTAACTGCAAGGCTTTTGGTTTAAAGCACCCTTGAAGATAAATTTCAAAAATAATTATGGTTTACACATATGTTTACAAGGATAGCATGAAGGTGCAATATACAAACTTATACTATCTTTTGATATTGTATTGAACATGCATAGCATACATCTAGGTTATACTTAATATACCAACCCACATAATACACAAGCATAGCTGACTTTACTTGATTATTAGCTTGGTATTTTAGTCATAAATCTAAACCGCACACTTAGTCCAGTCATTTAGCATATAGCAGTCCTTATTAATAACTATAGCATAGCAGTCCACTTATCACCACAGCAGTTCATATGGTAACACAGATCATGCTAACAGAAATTAACTATTAACCTTAGATATCACTGTATAAGGCTTTTGATTTCTCATACTTAATTAGCATTTCAATGATGTTGTTCCATATTGTGGTTAATGCTCTGTCATACTATACTAACAGCTAGAAATCGACAGCTATGTTAATCATTATTCCTCCAATGGCTAGAACATTAACACACAGTAATCTCACTTAGGCCTTCTAAGCATGGCATTTGAATAGCAAGTCATAATCATCTTATGTTAAAGCAAAACTGACTTTTAAGTACCTTTTACACTCATAGAATGATAATGTAACAATATGAGTATAGACTTTTACTTGACTACACTCCCCTTTTTAAGACGGTTGATGCTGACAGTTTCTTACAAGCATTCTATCAAGCAGTTGGGGTGTAGCCTCTACTTTACCATGCTGTTCATCAGTATAGTTATGCCTTATACTCATTTTGGTATCATATACTATAGATAACACCCATATTCAGTCATAACAAAACAACACAGTATGCTAGCTACATTATTCCTAAACAGTCAACTTAGTAATTCAAAAAAAATAGCACAACTGCCCTTATGTTTATTCCAGGCCATTCGGCCAAAATAGAGCACCAATGGCACGAAAATGAAATGGAAAAAGGTTACCTTAGTAGCTTAGAGGTTGCACTTGATTGCTGTTCACTTCTTTTTTCTGCTCTAGCCGAATTCTTCTTACCTCACTATCAATCTGCTCTCTTTTCTTTCTTTCTGTGCTAAAGTTTTGGGAAGTCAGTTAAGGACATGGAGTTATATAGTTGGCCTTCTTTCTCTCGGTTATACTGAGCTTGGCCCTACTCAGCCACTCTATCACTATGCATAATCAGTACTACTCTAGTTTATTTGGCTTCTACCCAGCCACCCTAGGTTGTCGGCTACATCTTATCTTCTGTAAGCTTACTGACCTATTTTTGTTTGCTAACTAATCTAACTGACCTGCTAAACCGAACTAACTTACCTGACTGAATATTTCAGTTATGACTCTGATTTTCTTAGTTGGTATGAAGCACTTATCTTGCTAATCACCAATGGTTTAAAGGGTTGGGCTTTGACAATTCTTGAATTGGGCTTGAACCATTCCACTCTTGTTAATAAGTGAAGCTGCCGAATTGGGCTAGAAAATAGGCTGGGATTGGTTTTATTTTAGGCCCAATACCATAACTCATATTCCTAATTTAATTGAAGGAGACTTGCAAGCATACATGGCAAAATTTATTAAGGCCCAATGTGGACACTTGAAAAAATTTAACACATATGAAACCTTTATCTAACATTTTTCCTTATTTACCATTAAATAATGCTTTTGAATCACATAAGAAATTTCAAGACAAGGATATCTCATAACTTAAGACATGTTGGCTTTCCTTTCCATTCTTGATGTTTATATTACATTATTTTTAATGTATATATCAACATCACTCTATTTACCATTAAAAATTTTGTCACAATAAGAAGTAACGACACAAAAAAAAATTCATACGCAAAATTTGACATTATAATAATTGAATATTACATATGATTTTCTGAGTCATTACAATATTTTTGCATGGTTAGCATATAATTGCCGTTCTTTCTTGTGGTACGTCTGGCTGAGTAGTTATTCCTAGGAATAGGTATGGTTAGCAGATAGCCACGTTAATGTACCTACTAGTTACCGATTTACTTCTTGTAACTTAAAAGTCATCTTATAGGCAGCGATCATTGCCTGAAATACTGAACGTTTGAATTGTTGCATTGATCTGAATTGGAATTCCCATAATGTACAAATCGTTGACTTTATACTACACAGTAACCTTGCAATCTAGTGATTTGCCTATGATCTACGTTTTCTCCTTTAGGGGACAGCCTTGATTATGTTAACTCAAATATTTATATAGAGGTGTTTTTCGAGTAATTTTCTATAGAGTAATAGTCGTCATAGTCCAGACAAACATTATGGAAATTGTGTTTCGGTTTCTCTTCGCCAATCATCTGTACACCAAGTTATTGACTTCATTAAAATAGTTATTTTTCTTTTTGTAATATTATTTTCTCCTTATGATTGATGTTTGGAAATACAAGTTCTAAATCATTCACTAATTGTGAGTAATTCATCTAATGTAATTCTTGGAGAATAATAAATCATGCTAATAAATCAAAATATATAAACAAAAGTAAATAGTTTTGTCATTACATATTCATAAAGCCACATATTAAGATAACTTCAATCACCCAACTTTTCTTGACCCAAAATTTTGTAGTGGTTCCGTTTATCATGATTGTTCATCATATTGCATATTGCACACTTTCTCAATTGTTGCAGCCTCTTCTATCCCACTTTTTATCCTTGTAGCTTTTTTTTGCCCCTTTGTTTGCGAACAAATAGGATCCAATAACGGCTCATCTTCAACGAGCTCATCAGGAACCTCTTTTACATTAATTTCATCAGGGTCAAATTTCTCAACTATGGGTTGATTGTCAATGCACAATTGTACGACATGCTTAAAACCATTAATTGAGAAAGATCATCTAGAAGCTAATCGCAAGAGCAACGTCACCAAATAATTGTAATGCATCGTCTGAGATTCCTCGTAGTTGGACATTTCAGTCAAAATCTTTGGTAATTCAGCGTTCACTTTATTACCATCTCTACACCACCGCCTTAAAACATATTTATCAGGTATCTTTTTGGTACTTTTGGCAATCATATGCCTTATAATGTGTTACAAAGCATACCAGAATGTTCAAATTTTTACAATTACAATTTATATATCCAGTTTGAACATTACTGACAACAGTAACGTACCTATTTGATTCTTCGTTGTCGCTTGCCTTGCACAATGCATACGACTTTGTATCCGATGTTGAAGCTTCTGCATTACGTACTTATGAGATTTTATTATCTCAATCTGAAAGTATATGAACATCTCCTTTATATAAATATTTGCTCCATGTGTTTCCAATAGTGATTCAAGAGTCATATTTCGGGTTCGATGACAAGTTACGTAGTCATCTTTTCTCTCTCATAACCTTCTTCTCAACTGCTTTTTTGTATTTTACGATAAATTCCTTGATACTCGTTGTCGCATTCACATAGTCATCGAACAAACTGTTCACTCCCTCACTCCTGGATGTAGTCTTCATTTCTGCTGCAAAAAAAATTTTGTGTACGCCTTGATCCATTTGTGCTTAACCTCATAAAGTGATTGGAGCCAATCATGGTCATGCAGTTCGTAATCTACCATCAACTTTCTCCATCGCTCCTCAAAATTCGCAACAGACAAAGATTTATACACATAGCAGTTAAAATCATGTTTAAATGTTGGGTATTGTTCATACAATGTATGTAATTTCTTTGGAAATTTGTTGCTAATATGCCATGTGCAAAGAGCATGATGTGTTTCTAGAAGAACCTTAGCAATCACATTGCTCATAGCTTTGTCCTGATTAGTGATAATGGTAATCGGTGCCTTATTGTTCATCACTTGAAGCCAAGTTTCAAAAACCCATACAAAAGTATCCTCTGTTTCATCCTGAATCAGTGCAAAACCAAAAAAGATGGAATGATAATGATGATTTACCCCCGTGAACAAAACAAACGACATAGAATACTTGTTCGTTCGATAAGTTGTATCAAATATCACTACATCCCCAAAATTTTTGTAAGCTATCATTGATCGATAATCTATCCACAAGATTCATTCGATGTGATTATCTTCATCTCGTTTGATATCGGAAAAAAAATAGAGGATTTTCCGCCAAGAGTTTTTTCAGGTACAACAATTCTGCTTGGGCATCGTTTGAATCTATTGTGTCACGTATTATATCTCGTACAACATTCTGAATATCCTTATCACTGAAACCGACATTTTCCACCCCTCCTCCTATTTCACTAAATACATTTATCATTTTATTTTGCTTAACTCCAGCCCTTGTGAAAGTTTCGATTAAACTTCGAGCAACATGAGCTATATTTTTCTGTGTTTGAATGAAATTTTTCTTGCTCGGAGTCACCAAATCATGATTGTGAGTCAGCTCAATTTTTGAAATTTTTCAGGTATCTTCTTTCTTTAGATGAACAACAAACATTCTAGCTTTGCACATTGTCCGACCTATAGAATCCCTTTTTCTTTTGACCTTACTACCATCAACTTCATCAACGTCTTATTTCTTTTTTTCAATTGGTTTTCTAGTATTCTTACATGTAAAAAGTCAGTTGGACAAATTGTTGGAGTGAGCATATTTATGAGTTGCCCTAATTTTTATTTCAAATCCACTACTACGCGCATATGTTCTATAAAATTCTTCCGCCTCTTGGATAGTAGAAAAAAGCTGACCCTCATATGGACTTTTTGAAACGTTAATATGCGATTGGTTCGTGTTACGAACACCAATATTATCCATGTCAATATTATCATGCGAAGAATTTGAAGAACTTGAATTAAACATATCTTCAGCCATAATTGAAAACTTACCAAGACGATTTTTGTGACTGTGACGAACGAGAATTTTGTAAATTATTTTAAATATTTATTGAGTTAAATAAATATTTTTGATGATTTAATTATTAGATTTGATAATTAATTGATGCAATTGTGGTAGATTAATTTAATCATATGTGTTACATTATTAAATTAATGTAGAGAATTTCATTATTCAAGTATGTGATTATGTGAGCTTATTGAATTAAATGAATTATTTAATTAAGCATAATGTTATTTAATTAATTTAAATTATTAACTAGAGAATTAATAAATTGACATTATTTATTAATGAGATAATTGAATATATGATTATGTGAATTTTTGAGTAATTATTATATTTTATTTAAAGTAAATTAAATAAAATATGGGATTTATTTTATAAAGAGTGTGACATTAATTAAACTATATCATAAATGTATTATTAAAATAAGGAGTTTTAACTTAGTTGCTAGCCAAACATGGCACTAAGAGAGGTTAGGGTCAGTTAACCCATGACTGGGTAACTGACCACCAACGCGCCAGTTCTTATATCGACGTCTTCCTTGTTTTTCTTTCTTTATTATTGCTTAAGTTTAGAAATATTCAGAGAGAAATTGAGAAGTCTGAGAGAAAAATTTGAGTGTGTAATTAACAAGTGTTGAGAAAGGATCATCTGTGAATCATCTCCTCTAGATTATATGTGACGCCCCCAGAATAGGTATACAACACCCATTCTGAGTCGCCAAATACATGGTACAGAAAGCAAACTACAACTTCAATAATACAATTGTCGTGCAAAATACGACAACACATACTGTGAGTTTAAATACAAATATTGTCTTCTAGACAATATCCACACTCAAATAAATCCTCATTACAATTATTCAAACACTATTTTACAGAAATAGTGAGGACTGCTAATACATCTTTCTAGAACCATCACTCCATACCCCGACTAGATCCTGCTATGTTCTCACCTCCTGAGAAGAAAAATGGAACAAAAAGGAAAAGGGTGAGCTCAACTAGCCCAGTAAAGAATATTATGACTAAGATAATATACAACAAATTATCGTTAGTCTTCAACAGGGAAAAATCTGATAAAATATAATCGACAACAAGTTTTAGATCAACAACTGCAGCGGAAACAACAAACCATTAGAAGAGTCAAGTAGAGAAAGAATTCTACTATCTTCTAAGATTTAAAAGTCCATCATCAATATTTTATCCCTGTAACATCAATTAATAATCATCTTTAACCAAATATTCATCTTTGCACTACAGGCCAAAGATATTCATTTGTATCATCAGTCGGTCATGTTCATCTCAACACCTGTTCATCTTTGCACTACAGGCCAAAGATATTCATCAAGTAATCATACATCTTTGCACTACAGGCCAAAGATATTCATTAATATCATCATTTAGGACTGAGGATGATGAAAAATATCTTAAAGAGAACGAATCCAATGAGACAGAAGGACAAATAGTAGGGATTCGTATAACAGTTTATCCAAGATCAATAATACTTCATAATAATCAATTGTGAAGCAGAATTCAAAAATAAAGATCAAAACATGGATACAATCAAAGATAGTAACCATAATAGACATCTTGGACAAAAAGGGAAAATTTTATTTTTCGGTGAATAGTGCCGTATTCGTGAATAGTGCCGTATACGTGAATAGTGCCGTATACGTGAATAGTAACCCCCGACACAAAAAGTTTCAAATTTGATAAAAACTCATATCAATATTTCAGCATAATGATATTGAAGAAAATAATATCATTTAAGAAGAAAATAATATCCCTTACCTCAAAATATCAGTACTTCTGGTCGGAATACCGGTATAAGGCTGAAAGAAACTTGCTCTGATGAATAGAAACTCTCAAAGTATCTAAATACTCACAAAATACACTCAATAATCTAGAGAGAGAAAGAGAGAAAACTTGTTTCTGGTGTAATTTTCAATTCTAACTTAGCCCTCTATTTATAGGAAAATTTTGGTAGGTTTGACCTGCAACCTGATGGCTTTACCTGCTACTATTCCCACCTACCACATTTGAAATATAATTCAGCACATTTCTTCACCAACCACAAGTGGGGCCCACCAATTCTAGAATTTTCCACCAAAATGATAAACTCCGAAAATTCAACAATTTCTGAACCAGTCATCATGTAAAATTCGTAATAAATCATACGTTCATTTTTAACGGTTCAAAATTTGTGGACATATACTCAACTTATATATGTATAACATATCCAAAAATTACCACGATCCAACGGTCGGATTAAAAATTATAACACCCGCAATATTTCTCAAAAACCCTGATTTGATTTTTAATACCTCCATTCCGATAAAAATACTGATAAAAACCTCAACATTAACTCCTTCATTTTTAACCACAAAAATATATCCCTCATTTATATCCACATAAAATAAATATTTCTTATCATATGAATCAATAATTAATTATTCACAAATAATATTACAGAATCACATTTATGACAACCAGGCCGTTCCCAGGAAAGAGGGGGCTTTCCAATAAGGATTTCTCCTTACTGGCGCGCAATTAGATGACCAAACCTCTCCTTAGACAGAACTTTCTAGACATTGCCAATAATGTTATCTAATAATATTATTCAAATAATATGAATTATTGATCTGATAAATGAAAATACTGTGCAGCAACAATTATTGAAACAACAATAATATAAAATATCAACGCAGCAATTATTGAATCAATAAAATAAAATATTGAATAATAACTACTGTAACAATTATTGAGTAGTGCCTTCTTACGTAAGAATCAATAATTGGTGCAATACCGTGTGCTACTGTGCATTATTACTGTATTTTAACCACCGGGTATTCCAACAGTATTAACGGTAACAACTACGCCGTTATTTATAAACAACTTATACTTGTCGTTTTCTTCATCCAATCGCTTTCCGTTATGGGGCCCACACAAGGCTGCGTCGTCGTACGAATATTCCCCGACAGCAAGAATATTCCACGACCAACCGAATATTCACCGACCAAAAATAAATATTTTATAACCACTTGCTTATTTTGCAAAATTTGCACATTTCACCCATAACCAAAGTATTATATCAAATTAACCCCTTATTATTCACAATAATATTTAGAGAAAATTTGATTTTATTCATTAATAAGTTGGGGTCTTACAACCTCCCCTCCTTATGAAATTTCGTCCTCGAAATTGACGTACGTACCTGATGTTTCAAAAAGGTGAGGATACCTCGCTTTCATTTCTGATTCCAACTCCCAGGTCATTTCTTCAATAGCATGGTTTCTCCACAAAACCTTAACTTGTGGTATAACCTTCGTGCGTAGGACATGCTCTTTCCTATCCAAGATCTTAACAGGTACCTCCTCGTACGTTAAATCTTCAGCTATCTCGTCTGGTTCTAACTCAATAATGTGGTTCGGGTCTTTAACATATTTACGAAGCATAGATATGTGAAAAACATTATGAACACGAGACATGCTTGGAGGTAATGCGAGTCTATATGCCACATTTCCTATTCGCTCAAGAATCTCAAATGGACCAACAAATCTTGGATTGAGCTTTCCTCTCTTCCCAAATCTTGTAACTCCCTTCCATGGTGCAACACGTAACAATACATGATCCCCAATATTAAATTCCACGTCCTTCCGATGAAGATCCGCATAACTCTTTTGTCGATCCTGTGCCGTTTGTATACGTTGTCGAATCGTTTGGATCTTCTCTGTAGTAATGCGTACCAATTCTGGTCCCAACAATGTTGCTTCACCCACCTCGTCCCAGCATACTGGAGAACGACATTTTCTTCCATACAACGCCTCAAATGGAGCCATACCTATGCTCGCCTGATAACTGTTGTTGTAGGAGAATTCCACCAATGGTAGGTACTTATCCCAACTCCCTTTGAGATCTAAGACACAAAGTCTTAATAGATCTTCAAGAGTTTGAATAGTCCTCTCTGATTGTCCGTCCGTTTGAGGATGGTATGCTGAACTGAATCGTAAATCCGTGCCCATAGCTTTCTGCAAGCTAACCCAAAATCGTGAAGTGAATCTTGGGTCACGATCCGAAACTATGGATACTGGCATGCCATGCAATCTCACAATCTCGTTCACGTACATACTAGCAAGACGTTCAAGGGAATAAGTCTCACGTATCGGCAAGAAATGAGCGGACTTGGTTAATCTATCAACAATAACCCAAATCGCATCTATGCCTTGAGAAACCTTGGGAAGACCTGTAACAAAATCCATAGTAATGTGTTCCCACTTCCATTTCGGGATCTCAAGTGGTTGCAATGGACCCTTTGGCACTTGATGCTCCGCCTTTACACGTTGACAAGTTAAACACCTCGAGATAAACTCCGCGATCTCTCTTTTCATATTGCTCCACCAAAATGTATGTCGAAGATCGTGATACATTTTGGTACTCCCAGGATGGATTGCAAACGGTGTGTTGTGTGCCTCCATCATTATTCTATGCTTCAAGTCAAAATCGTTAGGAACACAAAGTCTGGAGTTGACTCGAAGTATTCCTTCTTCATCGATTCTTGCTTCTGGAATAGCACCTTCTTGCACTTTCTTCTTCATACGCATCAGCTCTATATCCGTAGCTTGAGCAGCTTTAACTTTATCGATTAAAGTCGGTTCTACTCGTATATTTGATATCATCATGTGGGTACTTGGAGCCTTCATCTCTATCTCCATCCTTTGCAAGTCATACAAAATGGGCCTTTGTGTTAAAAACATTGCACTCGTACCCGCATATGATCTTCTACTCAATGCGTCAGCTACTACGTTTGCTTTTCCAGGATGGTATTGGATGGTATGATCGTAATCTTTCAACAGCTCAAGCCAACGTCGTTGCCGCATGTTGAGTTCCTTTTGGGTGAAGAAATATTTGAGGCTTTTATGATCTGTATAGATCTCCACTTTCTCCCCATACAGGTAGTGTCTCCAGATCTTCAACGCAAAAACGACTGCTGCCAACTCCAAATCATGAGTAGGATAATTCCTCTCATATTCTTTGAGTTGTCGTGAGGCATAGGCTATGACTTTCCCATGTTGCATGAGAACACATCCTAACCCTTTGCCTGAAGCATCGCTGTAGATAACAAATCCATCCGAACCAGATGGTATTGTCAAAACAGGTGCCGAAATGAGTCTCCTCTTGAGTTCTTGGAAACTCTTCTCGCATTCCTCACTCCATACGAATTTTGTATCTTTCCGAGTCAGCTGAGTTAACGGAGTAGCGATTCGAGAAAATCCTTCCACAAATCTCCGATAATAACCAGCTAAGCCCAGAAAGCTACGTACTTCGGTTACCGACTTCGGTTGCTCCCAACTTTGTATGGCTTCAATCTTCGCCGGGTCGACAGATACTCCATGTTTTGACACCACGTGCCCAAGGAATGCTACTTCCTCAAGCCAGAACTCGCATTTCTTCAGTTTGGCATATAGCTTGTTTTCACGAAGCCTTTGCAGTACCAGCTTCAAATGGCGCTCATGATCTTCACGGCTTTTGGAATAGATGAGGATGTCATCAATAAAGACAACAACGAACTGATCCAAATATTCTTTGAATACACGGTTCATCATATCCATGAAGGCAGCAGGAGCATTAGTCAATCCAAAAGACATTACTAAGAATTCATAATGCCCGTACCGAGTTCTGAAGGCAGTCTTTGGAATATCCTCAGTTTTAATCTTCAGCTGATGATATCCAGAACGAAGATCGATCTTTGAAAAGAATTGTGCTCCTTGCAACTGGTCAAACAGGTCATCAATGCGAGGTAGCGGATACCTATTCTTGATGGTGACATGGTTCAATTCTCGATAGTCAATACAAAGTCGCATACTCCCGTCTTTCTTCTTTACGAATAAAACAGGAGCACCCCAAGGAGACGTACTAGGACGAATAAAACCGATGTCCAACAACTCCTGTAGTTGGACTTTTAACTCCTGAAGTTCAATAGGAGCCATTCGATATGGAGTTTTAGAAATGGGCTTTGTACCGGGTTCAAGGTCAATAAAGAATTCAATTTCTCGTTCCGGGGGTAGACCGGGAAGTTCTTCAGGAAATACATCGGAAAATTCTCTAACAATAGAAATATTATTCAAATCTGACTTGTCTTTGTTCAAATCCATAACATGGGCTAAGAAAGCTTGACATCCGTTTTTCAATAAACGAATAGCTTTGTGGCTTGATATGACAGTGACTGATTTTAGTGGTTTAGTAGTTTGAATTCGTATGACAGGTTGGTTAGGAATATGAAAACTAACAACCTTACGAAAACAATCAATTTTAGCATGATGAGTGGTTAACCAATCAATTCCTAAAATCACATCAAAAGCAAGTATCTTTAAAGAGATAAGATCAACAGGTAATGTGATAGTGCCAACTTGGATCATGCAAGATTTATAAACTGTAGATGTAACGAAGGTTTCACCCAACGGAGTTTCAACAGATAAGTTAAAGTCCAATTTCTCCGGAGTCAAGTTTAAACGTTGAGCACAAGCAGGAGAGATAAAAGAATGGGTAGAACCGGTATCTAGTAAAGTATAAACTTCGCAAGAATTCAAGATTAGCTTACCCGTGATCACCTCGTTCGGGTTTCTCGCGTTTTGGCCAGTAACGACAAACGCTCTTCCAGGAACCGCTGATTTCGCCTTATCCGGGACAGCCCTTGGAATCACCACTCCCGCTGAACTTGGTTTCGCTATAGTACAATCTCGAGCGATGTGGCCTTCCTTCCCACAGTTGTAACACACCTTGGATTGTTGTGGACAGTTTGGGCTGATATGTCCCTCTTTCCCGCATTTGTAACATCTAACTGGCGGTCGTTCTCCTCCCCTAAAATTTGTTGTTGGTGCTGATGTCTTCCCGTCATTGTTGAATCTCCTCTTTCTGAAATTTCCACTTGACTCACCTCTCCTATTATCATGGCCACGATGACCACCAGAGTGGTTACCGCCTTTGTTCGTATTTTTCCCTCCTCGTTGGTTATCATCGCTCTGATGATTGCTGTCACCGGTATGACCCTGGTTGTGGTCCCTCGGTTGAGTATACTCATTATCTCTCTCTAATAATTGAGCCCTGTTTACAACATCTGAATATAAAGAAAATTTATGAGAGATAAGATATTGCCGAATCTCGGGTTTTAGACCTCTCAGAAACATCCTTGTCATTCGTTCCTCATTTTCGACCAAATGAGGTGCAAACCTGGATAACTCTGCAAACTTCGCCTCGTACTGGGACACCGTCATGTTGTTTTGTTCCAGTCTAATAAACTCAACCTCCTTCATATGACGAATACTTTCAGGAAAGTACTTGTCATTGAACAGTTTTTGAAATGTTTCCCAGGACATGTTGAGTGCGTCAGGCTGGGTACGCTTCACAGACTCCCACCAGTAGTCTGCCTCACCGCGGAACATAAATGTGGCGAATGGAACCTTCTGTTCCTCCGTGCATCCCAAGACATCAAATATCTTGGTAATTTGCTTGACCCACGTTTCCGCCATGATCGGATCCGGCTTTCCCTTAAATTCTGGTGGTCCCAATTCTTTGAACTGCTTAGCTGTGACAAACCGCGCGTTGTTATCATTTCCACCCGTATTCTGCACACGAGTCTCCCTCGTCTGATTTTGCATGAACTGCAAAAAGCTCCTAAACATTCCATCATTCATCGTTTGCTCGGTAACGTTGTTTACAGGAGGAATATTGCCTTCCTGTTGCACGTTCCCCTGGGTAGTGATCAAAGGTGTCTCCACGGTCTGATTTACTCCATTATTAACGTTCTCAGCTGCCATTCTTAAATACTGCCATAAAACAAGGGTTAATAGTCATGTCATATATTATCCCTATACTCTGACCGACCAAATAAACACCAAATAAACTTAGTCAGGTCATACTAGCGAAGGAATTCCCCGTCTCTCCCCTCCTAGTTCTTGTCTCACATCTCAGCCAGGGATCATATCCCTAAGCTCTGATACCAACTGTGACGCCCCCAGAATAGGTATACAACACCCATTCTGAGTCGCCAAATACATGGTACAGAAAGCAAACTACAACTTCAATAATACAATTGTCGTGCAAAATACGACAACACATACTGTGAGTTTAAATACAAATATTGTCTTCTAGACAATATCCACACTCAAATAAATCCTCATTACAATTATTCAAACACTATTTTACAGAAATAGTGAGGACTGCTAATACATCTTTCTAGAACCATCACTCCATACCCCGACTAGATCCTGCTATGTTCTCACCTCCTGAGAAGAAAAATGGAACAAAAAGGAAAAGGGTGAGCTCAACTAGCCCAGTAAAGAATATTATGACTAAGATAATATACAACAAATTATCGTTAGTCTTCAACAGGGAAAAATCTGATAAAATATAATCGACAACAAGTTTTAGATCAACAACTGCAGCGGAAACAACAAACCATTAGAAGAGTCAAGTAGAGAAAGAATTCTACTATCTTCTAAGATTTAAAAGTCCATCATCAATATTTTATCCCTGTAACATCAATTAATAATCATCTTTAACCAAATATTCATCTTTGCACTACAGGCCAAAGATATTCATTTGTATCATCAGTCGGTCATGTTCATCTCAACACCTGTTCATCTTTGCACTACAGGCCAAAGATATTCATCAAGTAATCATACATCTTTGCACTACAGGCCAAAGATATTCATTAATATCATCATTTAGGACTGAGGATGATGAAAAATATCTTAAAGAGAACGAATCCAATGAGACAGAAGGACAAATAGTAGGGATTCGTATAACAGTTTATCCAAGATCAATAATACTTCATAATAATCAATTGTGAAGCAGAATTCAAAAATAAAGATCAAAACATGGATACAATCAAAGATAGTAACCATAATAGACATCTTGGACAAAAAGGGAAAATTTTATTTTTCGGTGAATAGTGCCGTATTCGTGAATAGTGCCGTATACGTGAATAGTGCCGTATACGTGAATAGTAACCCCCGACACAAAAAGTTTCAAATTTGATAAAAACTCATATCAATATTTCAGCATAATGATATTGAAGAAAATAATATCATTTAAGAAGAAAATAATATCCCTTACCTCAAAATATCAGTACTTCTGGTCGGAATACCGGTATAAGGCTGAAAGAAACTTGCTCTGATGAATAGAAACTCTCAAAGTATCTAAATACTCACAAAATACACTCAATAATCTAGAGAGAGAAAGAGAGAAAACTTGTTTCTGGTGTGATTTTCAATTCTAACTTAGCCCTCTATTTATAGGAAAATTTTGGTAGGTTTGACCTGCAACCTGATGGCTTTACCTGCTACTATTCCCACCTACCACATTTGAAATATAATTCAGCACATTTCTTCACCAACCACAAGTGGGGCCCACCAATTCTAGAATTTTCCACCAAAATGATAAACTCCGAAAATTCAACAATTTCTGAACCAGTCATCTTGTAAAATTCGTAATAAATCATACGTTCATTTTTAACGGTTCAAAATTTGTGGACATATACTCAACTTATATATGTATAACATATCCAAAAATTACCACGATCCAACGGTCGGATTAAAAATTATAACACCCGCAATATTTCTCAAAAACCCTGATTTGATTTTTAATACCTCCATTCCGATAAAAATACTGATAAAAACCTCAACATTAACTCCTTCATTTTTAACCACAAAAATATATCCCTCATTTATATCCACATAAAATAAATATTTCTTATCATATGAATCAATAATTAATTATTCACAAATAATATTACAGAATCACATTTATGACAACCAGGCCGTTCCCAGGAAAGAGGGGGCTTTCCAATAAGGATTTCTCCTTACTGGCGCGCAATTAGATGACCAAACCTCTCCTTAGACAGAACTTTCTAGACATTGCCAATAATGTTATCTAATAATATTATTCAAATAATATGAATTATTGATCTGATAAATGAAAATACTGTGCAGCAACAATTATTGAAACAACAATAATATAAAATATCAACGCAGCAATTATTGAATCAATAAAATAAAATATTGAATAATAACTACTGTAACAATTATTGAGTAGTGCCTTCTTACGTAAGAATCAATAATTGGTGCAATACCGTGTGCTACTGTGCAACCACGCGTTATTACTGTATTTTTAACCACCGGGTATTTAAACAGTGTTAACGGTAACAACTACGCCATTATTAATAAACAACTTATACTTGTCGTTTTCTTCATCCAATCGCTTTCCGTTATGGGGCCCACACAAGGCTGCGTCGTCGTACGAATATTCCCCGACAGCAAGAATATTCCACGACCAACCGAATATTCACCGACCAAAAATAAATATTTTATAACCACTTGCTTATTTTGCAAAATTTGCACATTTCACCCATAACCAAAGTATTATATCAAATTAACCCCCTTATTATTCACAATAATATTTAGAGAAAATTTGATTTTATTCATTAATAAGTTGGGGTCTTACATTATACTTTGGGTAATTTCTCCCAAACCCAATTTCTACATTTACGTCTCATAAATTGGCTTTTATATTGTTCTGTAAATCTCTGTATTTGGGAGATATGAGATGATTGTAATTTTATGTATGTGTTAATATGTATCAATTCGTGTTTAATTACATATATTACATGATTTCATATCATCAAGTTCATGAAAACATGTCGTACATATGTTATTTCAAAATAAACAGAGTACGTGATATGGCCATATGGCCTTATACGTGATAATTGATGTATTGATCATATATTATCCATAAATTTTACACCCTTATATTATTGAGCATGTTAATACGAAGAGATCAAGCCTTAAACGAACGGATTCGGTGTTATAACGAATCCGTACAGCTAAATTATGTGTTTTGTTCAAAAACTTCAAGAACAGCCCATTTTACATGATTTAATTCTGTGATTAAGTGTTTTAAATGGTTAAAATCACTTTATACATGTTGGGTTATGATTATACATGAATTATAACATGTGGGTATATGTGATTTGGTGAAATTAGTGTAAAAAATGTGTTGTTTTCGCTGAACTCTGTGTTCTTCGCGAACTGAGAATCAGTTTCTGGAGTCTCGCGCCGCGGCGCCAACTCCAGAACTGAAGTCCCGCGCCGCAGCGCCACTGCGCCGCAGCACCAAGACCCAAGCCACAGCGCCATAGCGCCGCAGCGCCAAGGGCCCGGCCACAGCGCCACCGCGCCGCAGCGCGACTCCTTAGCACATTAGTGGCGCCGCAGCGCCACTCTCCAGAAAACTCAGAAGGAGTTATTTTTTTAAATGTTAAAGTCTAACAAGTGTTAGTGGATTGATGTAATGAACATGTAATCATGTTAGAGGTATTATGAGATGATAAAATAGTTGTTTAACATGTAATAAAATATTATATGTGAATTGAATTATTAAATACATAATTAGTTTGATAATTCATGAAGTATAAATTATGTGACAACGTGATGATTTGACTAAGTTTAGTCAATAATTAAAGTAGACAACGAGAATGAGTTTATATTGATTAGTTAATTTATAATTAACTGGTATTATGTATATGAATGGTATGTAGGATTTAATTCAAAGAACGTGCTTAGTTAAAGTGTAATCTACGCACGAGGCAAGTTTCCTAAACTTAAACTCTTAAATTTGAGCAAGTATCCTATCCCTAACTCCATTCTATTGAGCAAGTTTATTTAAACTTAAACGTTACTTTTATGTTGAGCAAGTTTCCCTAACCCTACTTGTCATTATTGTTCAAGTTTATTATTTACCTTGAATAAATTATCCTTGTTATTATTCAAGTTCAAGCATGAAATTAAAGATTAATTATCTTTCCAAAGCATGATTCAGTTATACAATAATTGTCCTATTGTATACTTTTGAGATTATTATTCTAATCAAATATCAATTATTGTTGAACCTTATTAGACTAGTGAACCTTATTGATTCAACTAGTCCATAATTGATGAGCGTTCTAAATTTCAGAACCCTTGATGAATTTATCCAAACCAAACTTCCTTTGGTGCGGACTCGGATGTCAAACTGAGATGAACAACCCTGTATAGGGGATTATTTACGCTTTAGCGCTAAGATATTGTGCACAGTATGGTACTAAGGGCTGATCCCCCTAAGTACGAGAAGAAGGTCCATAGTCTTATGACTGTTAAAGGTTTCAAGTATAACCCTTGTTAACCTAGGACATAGTTCAAGGTCTTATGACCCTCAGAATTCTTTTGATTCATGTTATTTATTCTTGATTCAAAAGTTGAGCTTTTATTCAGATGTCTTTGATTATTCGCATGTTATTATCTTGTTGTTTCATTATTATACTTGTGGGCATTTGTGCTCACTCTTGCTATATAATAACATTGCAGTTAAGAATGAAAGAAGTGATGAACCTTCGACTAGTAAGGGCAAGGGCAAGGGCAAAGTTAGCAAGTGTTGAAGACTTGTATTTATTTTATTGATGATGATTAAAGTTTAAGACTTGAGTTATGATGTTGTTAAGACTTAATTGTTTAGAATTCCGCACAGATGTTTTAAGGTTAGTTTAAACCTGGGATTGTATTATTATTATTATTCAAATGTTGTAATCCTTTTAAGGAGAAGTTTTATTCTATCTATTGCATGGTTTGCATTTTTTATGGGTAGATAGATAGATGATTTTTGTACAGTGAACACCAAATCCCGTGGAATCGAAGTACCCGGATTTGGGGGTGTCACAGTGACGCCCTCAAAATAGGTCCAATCCATCCAACCCATTCTGAGTCGCCAAATACATGGTACAGAAAATAACTACAACTTTATTATTACAATTGTCGTGCAAAATACGACAACACATATACTGTGAGTTTAAATACAAATATTGTCATCTAGACAGTATTCATACTCAATTAAGTCCTCATTATACTTATTGATATACTATTTTACAAAATAGTGAGGACTACTAAAACAACTGTCTTGAATCATCATTCCACACCCCGACTAGTACTCGCTACATTCTCGCCTCCTGAGAAGAAAAATGGAACAACAAGGAAAAGGGTGAGCTCAACTTGCCCAGTAAAGAATATTATGACTGAGATAATATACAACAAATTATCCTTAGTCTTCAACAGGAAAAAATTTAATAGAATACAATAGACAACAAGTTTTAAATCAATATTCGCAGCGGAAATAATAATTATTAAAAGAGTAGTTTAGTAGAGAATGAAATCTATTATTCTCTATATATGAATTTAAAAGTTCATCGTCTGTCTTTTTTCCCTGTAACATCAATCAATATATATCTGGAATTAATTATTCATCTTTGCACTACAGGCCAAAGATATTCATCAGTTGATCATGTTCATCTAAACACCTGTTCATCTTTGCACTACGGGCCAAAGATGTTCATCAGAAATCATTCATCTTTGCACTACAGGCCAAAGATATTCAGTAACATCATCATTTAGGACTAAGGATGATGAAAAATATTTTAAAGAAAACGAATCCAGTGAAACAAAAGAATAAATATTAAGGATTCATATTTCAATTATTTCATGTCCAAAAATACCTCATAAATAATCATAGTAGAGTAAAATTCAAGAATGATCAAAACATGGATACAATCAAAGCTAGTATCTAGAATAGATATTTTGGACAAAAAGAAGAAAATTTCATTTTTCGGTGAATAGTGCCGTATTCGTGAATAGTACCGTATACGTGAATAGTGTCGTATACGTGAATAGTAACTCTGACACCAAAAGATAGAAATTTTACAAAAAATATCATTATGCTTCGTGAATAGTACTCGTGAATAGTAACTCGTGAATAGTAACCCCGAGATGAAAAAGTTTTAAATTTGATAAAAACTCCAACCAATATTTTGGCATAATGATATTGAAGAAATAATATCATTTTCGAATAAAATAACATCTCTTACCTCGTAAAGACAGTACTTCTAGTTGAAAAACCGGATATAGTGCTGAAGGAATTTGCACCGTATAGCAACACTCAAAGTATTAAAATACTCACAAGAATACGCTCAATATATCGAGAGAGAAAGAGAGAGAAAACTTCAGTTTCTGGTGTGATTTTCAATTCTAACCTAAGCACCCTATTTATAGAAAAATGCTTAGAACACCAAAGCAGAAAATTGAATATAATAATAATATAATTACAAAATATTCAAGCCCACCTCTAGATACTTGAATTCAGCCATTAACATGTGCAAGTGAGGGCCACCAAAGTACAAAAAACGTTTTTCTAACAAAAATCATTTAAACTCCAAAAATCAATTCACACCCGATATACCGAAACTTCAATAATTCACAATAAATAGTCCTTTTATCAGAAAATTCGAATCTCACGATTTTTTATAGAAAATTCAATTCTCTACAACTTTGCAGAAGAAAGTTTTTTCAAATTCCAAACAGAAATTGACCGAAATCCACAAACGGGCGATTTTACAGTCTATAATAAATTTTCGATCGAAAATTGTGTCCACCAACACACAAAATATGTGTTAAACATTTAATCCAACAAAAATACTTTTCCTCCTCATTTATTCATATATCCCACATTCATTGTAAAAATATCACCATTAATATATTATTAAAATAATATATTTAAATGAATTATTTTATCAGAAAAGATAAAATATTAATTTTCAACAATTGTCACATTAAAATTTTTCTCCATATATATCCACATAAAATTAATATTTTCCTCATCATATAAATCAATAATTAATTATTCACAAATAATATTACAGAATCACAATAATGACAACCAGGCCGTTCCCAGGAAAGAGGGGGCTTTCCAATAAGGATCTCTCCTTACTGACGCGCAATTAGATGACCAAACTTCTCCTTAGACAGAACTTTCTAGACATTGCCAATAATGTTATCTAATAATATTATTCAGATAATATGAATTATTGTTCCGATAATAGAAAATACTGTGTAGTGACAATTATTAAAACAACAGTAATATAAAATATCAACGCAGCAATTATTGAATCAATAAAATAAAATACTGAACAGTAATTACTGTAACAATTATTGAGTAATGCCTTCTTACGTAAAAATCAATAATTGGTGCAATACCGTGTGCTACTGTGCAACAACACGTATTACTGTGTTTTAACCACCGGGTATTCCAACAGTATTAACGGTAACAACTACGCCGTTATTTATAAACAACTCATACTTGTCGTTTTCTTCATCCAATCGATTTTCGTTATGCGGCCCACACAAGGCTGCGCCGTCGTACGAATATTTTCAGACAGTTAGAATATTCTACGACCAAATGAATATTCACCGACAACAATTTATATTTTATAACCGCTTGCTTATTTGAAATATTTGCGCATTTTACCCATAACTAACCACATTAATCAAATTAACCCTTACTGTTTTAAAATAATAAATAGAGGAACTTAAATTTCATTTATTAATAATTTGGGGTCTTACAACTTTGACCTGCGAAGACTTGCTTGATTAATTGCATAGTTTTCTTCCTTAATGTCTATTGAAAGCAAGTTTATAATTTTGGTTAATTTTTTTGGGGCAAAAAATAGTAATGTATGATACACTATCTATCTCCAATATATATAGAGAATTAAATGATTAGAGGGTAGGTTTGTATAATATAATTCCAATATAAGTCAAATTATGATGTACAAAATTAATATTAAACCTAGTGTTGTGAAATTAGAATTATGACGAATTAATATGATAATAATTTATTTATAATTTAAATATCTTTTAATATTTTTTTGGAGGATAGGTAAAAGAAATTATGATGAATAAATATGATAATAATAATATAAAGTTTGTATTTTTTTTACTACTGGAATTTCGTGTGAGTTTTTTTATTTTAGCCTGAAGGCAATCCCATATTTTGTTTCCTTCTATGATTTGGATTGTATTTTGTTTCCTTCTGTGATTTGGATTGTATTTTGTTTCCTTCTGTGATTTGATTGGAACGCCATATTGGTATTTTGTTTCCTTCTGTGATTTGATTGGAACGCCATATTGGATTGCATGGTGTTGACCGTTCCTTGTTTGATTTCCATATGGCTAGATTGTTCCTTGTTGGCTTGTACATCCGCTAGCTGAACTAGCGGATGGCATCAAACAATTATTTTGCGTTAATGGGACTTGGGGCTAATTTGGGGAGAAATATTTTTTTTGTATCCGCTAGTTACACTGGCGGATGACGAATTTTTTTTTTATGTGTTCTCTAGTTGAAGTAGCGGATGACGTATTTGTGTTTTAAATCTGAGCCCTTAATTTATGTAATGTATGGTTATGATGCTATTTGCCCATTTTTCATCCATAGCAAATACATGCTATGGATCATTCCCTTATATAGGGGACCGATTTATAGCTAACGTTGTCAACTTAAGGTTATCCTTACAACACATCGTGACTGTCCATTCGTAAAGTGAATGGTTAAGAGAGCCTCTGTCCGTATTTTAGTTTTCAGTATTCTGCAGTTTAACACTACGAACGGGACAAATTAATGTCCAAAATACACTCCTTGTAAAAGTCTCTCGTCCGCAGTATTAAACTGCGGACGCTAAGTATTTTTGGCCAATTGGGAAACGACGTCATTTTTAAATAAATATCGTCACTATGGACGCTAAGTATGGCAGACCAATTGGCCAACGACACCGTATTGGCAAAATTCAAATTTTTTTTTAGTTTTCTAGTCTCTGCAGCATTAAACTGTAGATATAAAATACACTCTTCTTGTATCGGATTCTGTGGATATAATTCATGTTCAATCTTTGCCACTAGGAATTCATCCTTGTTTCTTAAACCTAGCGACAACCTATAATCTCCAAGCTGCAAATCGAAAGCAAACTTTTTCCCCCACGACCACTGATCCCCCTTCTCCTTTATGCCACAATTCTCCAATACCCACATGTGCAAAGAGTTAAAATCATCCCCATAAAGTACAAAAGGAGCCAATGATTCACCAAATGTGTGACGCCCCCAAAACAGGTATACATCACCCATCTTGAGTCGCCAAATACATGGTACATAATATAAATAAAAAACTTAATTATACAATTGTCATTTAAAATACGACAAAACATAAGCTGAGAGTTTTAACACGAATATTGTCTTTTAGACAATATCCACACTTAATGGAGTCCTCATTACAATTATTATCATACTATTTCATAGAATAGTGAGGACTACTAAAGCCACTTATCCTGGACCATCACTCCATTCCCCGACTCATCCCAGCTATATTCTCATTTTTTGAAGAGAATAATGAAAGAAAAGGGTGAGCTCAACTAGCCCAGTAAGAAAAATTATGACTAAGATAATGCAGAATAAATTATCCTTAGCCTTCAACAGTATAACAACTGATAGAATATAATAGACAATAAATTTTCGATCACCAACTGCAACGGAATAAGCAATCCATTAGAAGAGTCAAGTAGAGCATGATATCTACTGTCTTCTATGATTTAAAAGTTTATCATCAATTTTATCCCTATAATACCCATCAACAGTTCTTTATTATACCCAAGACAAATAGAAATTTCATCATCTGTCTTCACCTGAACCACCAAAGATGTTAGTTAAATTCACAATTCATGTTTATAATAATGTGAATCAACAATTTCTCCTTGCCCAAAGGCTTAATAGAACATTTACTCAATATCCTTACCCCAAAGGCTAAAGATATTCAAATGTAATAACAATGATCATACCAATCAGTTGTCTATCTTTGCACTACTAGCCAAAGATATTCAACTATAAAACCAATGGTCATGATCATACCAATCAATTGCCTGTCAGTGCACTACGGCCAAAGACATTCAACTGTTAACTAATGGTCATTATCCTGCCAATCACATCATCGAATTATCCCTGGACTACGACCAAGGATATTCGTTAGTATCACAAGTGGTCATGATCATGTCATACATCTGTCTATCTTTGCACTACGGGCCAAAGCTATCAATCAACGGGTCATCTTTGCACTACGACCAAAGATATCAATCAACAGTTCTTCTTTGCACTACAGGCCAAAGACATACAACTGTAAAACCAATAACTAACAGTCCATCTATGCACTACGGGTCAAAGATGACTTTTAACGCAATATAAGCATGAAGATCATGACAATGATATAAAGAATCAATCAAATGAGATAAATGATAAATATTAAACATTTATAATACAATTTATCCAGAGTTCAAGAATATCTAAATTGTCAACATGATCACCAATTATGGAGTAAAATTCAAAAATAATATTCACGTATCAAAAATAATTTGGACTGAAAAGAAATATATTTTTCGGGTGAATAGTATCCCGTGAATAGTACTCTGTGAATAGTACTTTGGGAAAAGTACCTCGTAAATAGTATCCCGGCATGAAAAGTGCCCCAAATACCCGAGTGAATAATATTCGAGTGAATAGTAACCGGGTGAATAGTAACCCGTGAATAGTACTCCGACATGAAAAGTTCCCCGAATATTCGAGTGAATAATATTCGTGTGAATAGTAACTGGGTGAATAGTAACCCGTAAATAGTAACTCATGAATAGTACTCCGGCATGAAAAGATTAATAATTATCAAGAATGTGCAAAAAATATCCTTGTGAAACGATACTAGATGAAGCGCAAATTTTAATGATATTCTACTAATTTCACGGAGTATAGAAGCAATGCTTTAACAGAATGAGGGTATAATCAGGAATACGAGATGAAATAATATTACTCACATACTACAGAGTATGGAAGAAAATATTATTCCTTATGAATACTGAACAAAAATAATATCCCTTACGACTGTTGAACGAAAATAATATTCCTACGAATATTGACCGAAGATGATATTCCTTACGAATATTGAACGAAAATAATATTCATACAAATATAAAAAATAATATCTCTTTAGAATATGAAATAAATAATACCCCTTACCTCAGAAGAAGACTGGATACCGGAGTAGTGAAGTAGCAGACTTCGCTTCTTCTTTCTCTCTATAGCTTCTCTCTCTATAATTGCTCTTGTGAGACTTAGTGAATTGGTGAGAATAAAGGAAGAATGAGCTTCTATTTATAGAAAAATATAGTATCGATAATTGCACGTTTTGGGGCTCAAAATATTACAGTATAATACATTTCTCTTTTTCTTCATTTTTAATTTAGTCTTGCAAGTATTATCAAACTTGCATCACCTCCCATAATAGTAAATCATGTGAATTAATAGTTCATTCATGTGACTCAAAAGTATAATCATGTGAAAAAACTAATTATAGTATAGTACCTTCAACTATACCTCTATTTTTAATTTAGTCATGCAAGTATTATCAATCTTGCACCAATTCCCTTAATAGTAAATCATGTGAATCAATAGTACACACATGTGAACACATAGTTATAAGCATGTGAATTAATAGCAATTAATTGCGCATTTATCCGGTTAATTACCCGATTGGTCAATATAACCTCCAGACATCAATTATTATCGAAATAAATGTCGATTTTCACTAACACTAATAATTTCAACACAATGGAACTATCAATTTCATCTTTAATCAACACGAACTTATTCATCATTAATATTATAACTCACAATATTTAGCAACCAGGTCGTTCTCAGGAAAGAGGGGGCTTTTCGATAAAGATTTCTCCCTATTGGCGCGCAATTAGATGACCAAACCTCTCCTTGACAGAACTTCTAGACATTGTCAATATTACAAATAATAATATGAATAACTTTGTAGTCTCAATTATTGATTTAATAATATAAAATATTATGCAGATGATACTGTGATAATAATTGAATCAATAATATGAGAGATATAATGCAGCAATTACTGTAGCAATAATTGAGTATAACTGAGTGACTTCTCACGTAAGCATCAATAATCAATACCGTGTGCTACTATTCAACCACGCGTATTACTGTACTTTTATCACCGATTATTTTATGATAACTTACTTACTTTGAAATTTTTTCAAATATCACCCTTAACTTTAACCTTTTATCAATTTAACCATTTACTAAATAGAATAATTATAAAAAAAATTAAATACTTTCATTTCATAAAATTTGGGGTCTCACAATTTCCCCTCCTTATGAAATTTCTCCCTCGAAATTTACATACCTTATAGTTCGAAGAGATGAGAATACCTTGCTTTCTTTTCGGATTGTACCTTCCTTGTTATTTCCTCTCTATCATGATTTTTCTATTTCTCATCTCCTGTATTTCAGATATCATTCTAGAATATAGTTTCAAAATAAGGGTTAATTGACATGCCACATATTATCCCTATACTCTGACCGACCAATTAAATACCAAATAAACTTAGGTAGGTCATACTAGCGAAGGAATTCTCCGTCTTTCCCCTCCTAGTTTTTGTCTCACACCTCAGCCAGGGATCATATCCCTAAGCTTTGATACCAACTATGATGCCCCCAAAACAGGTATACATCACCCATCTTGGGTCGACAAATACATGGTACAGAATACAAATAAAAAACTTAATTATACAATTATCGTGTAAAGTACGACAAAACATAAGCTGAGAGACACGAATATTGTCTTCTAGACAATATCCACACTCAATAGAGTCCTCATTACAATTATTATCACACTATTTCATAGAATAGTGAGGACTACTAAAGCCACTTATCCTGGACCATCACTCCATTCCCTGACTCGTCCCAGCTATATTATCATTTCCTGAAGAGAATAATGAAAGAAAATGATGAACTCAACTAGCCCAGTAAGAATATTATGATTAAGATAATGCAGAATAAATTATCCTTAGCGTTCAACAGTATAACAACTGATAGAATATAATAGACAACAAGTTTTAGATCAACAACTGTAGTGGAATAAGCAATCCATTAGAAGAGTTAAGTAGAGCATGATATCTACTATCTTCTATGATTTAAAAGTTTATCATCAATTTTATCCCTATAATACCCATCAACAATTCTTTATTATACCCAAGACAAATAGAACTTTCATCACCTGTCTTCACCTGAACCACCAAAGATGTTAGTTAAATTCACAATTCATATTTTAATAATGTGAATCAACAATTTCTCCTTGCCACAAAGGCTTAATAGAACATTTACTCAATATCCTTACCCCAAAGGCTAAAGATATTCAAATGTAATAACAATGATCATACCAATCAGTTGTCTATCTTTGCATTACTAGCCAAAGATATTCAACTATAAAACCAATGGTCATGATCATACCAATCAATTGCCTGTCAGTGCACTACGGCCAAAGACATTCAACTGTTAACTAATGGTCATTATCCTGCCAATCACATCATCGAATTATCCCTGGACTACAACCAAGGATATTTGTTAGTATCACAAGTGGTCATGATCATGTCATACACCTGTCTATCTTTGCACTACGGGCCAAAGCTATCAATCAACGGGTCATCTTTGCACTACGACCAAAGATATCAATCAATAGTTCTTCTTTGCACTACAGGCCAAAGACATACAACTGTAAAACCAATAACTTACAGTCCATCTATGCACTACGGGTCAAAGATGACTTTTAACGCAATATAAGCATGAAGATCATGATAATGATATAAAGAATCAATCAAATGAGATAAAAGATAAATATTAAACATTTATAATACAATTTATCCAGAGTTCAAGAATATCTAAATTGTCAACATGATCACCAATTGTGGAGTAAAATTCAAGAATAATATTTACGTATCAAAAATAATTTGGACTGAAAAGAAATATATTTTTCGGGTGAATAGTATCCCATGAATAGTACTCTGTGAATAGTACTTTAGGAATAGTACCTCGTGAATAGTACCCCGGCATAAAAAGTGCCCCAAATACCCGAGTGAATAATATTCGAGTGAATAGTACTCCGGCATGAAAAGTGCCCCGAATACCTGAGTGAATAATATTTGTGTGAATAGTAACTGGGTGAATAGTAACCCGTAAATAGTAACTCATGAATAGTACTCCGGCATGAAAAGATCAATAATTATTAAGAATGTACAAAAAATATCCTTGTGAAACGATACTAGATGAAGCACAAATTTTAAGGATATTCTACTAATTTCACGGAGTATAGAAGCAATACTTTCACAGAATGAGGGTATAATCAGGAATACGAGATGAAATAATATTACTCACATACTACAGAGTATGGAAGAAAATATTATTCCTTATGAATACTGAACAAAAATAATATCCCTTACGACTGTTGAACGAAAATAATATTCCTGCGAATATTGACCGAAGATAATATTCCTTGCGAATATTGAACGAAAATAATATTTATACGAATACAAAAAATAATATTTTTTTAGAATATGAAATAAATAATACCCCTTACCTCAGAAGAAGACTGGATACCATTGTAGTGAAGTAGTAGACTTCGCTTCTTGTTTCTCTCTATAACTTCTATATCTATAATTGCTCTTGTGAGACTTAGTGAATTGGTGAGAATAAAGGAAGAATGAGCTTCTATTTATAGGAAAATATAGTTTCAATAATTACACGTTTTGGGGCTCGAAATATTACAGTATAATAACTTCCTCTTTTTCTTCATTTTTAATTTAGTCCTGCAAGTATTATCAAACTTGCACCACCTCCCCTAATAGTAAATCATGTGAATTAATAGTTCATTCATGTGACTCAAAAGTATAATCATGTGAAAAAAAACTAATTACAGTATAGTACCTTCAACTATACCTCCATTTTTAATTTAGTCATGCAAGTATTATCAATCTTGCACCAATTCTCGTAATAGTAAATCATGTGAATCAATAGTACACACATGTGAACACATAGTTATAAGCATGTAAATTAATAGCAATTAATTACTCATTTATCCGGTTAATTACCCGATTGGTTAATATAACCTCCAGAAATCAATTATTATCGAAATAAATGTCGATTTTCACTAACACTAATAATTCCAACACAATGGAACTATCAATTTCATCTTTAATCAACACGAACTTATTCATTATTAATATTATAACTCACAATATTTAACAACCAGGTCGTTCTCAGGAAAGAGGGGGCTTTCCGATAAGGATTTCTCCCTATTGGCGCGCAATTAGATGACCAAACCTCTCCTTGACAGAACTTCTAGACATTATCAATATTGCAAATAATAATATGAATAACTTGTCGTCTCAATTTTTGATTTAATAATATAAAATATTATGCAGATGATACTGTGATAATAATTGAATCAATAATATGAGAGATATGATGCAGCAATTACTGTAGCAATAATTGAGTATAACTAAGTGACTTCTCACGTAAGTATCAATAATTAATACCGTGTGCTACTATGCAATCACGCATATTACTGTCCTTTAATCACCGATTATTTTATGATAACTTGCTTACTTTGCAATTTTTTCAAATATCACCCTTAACTTTAACCTTTTATCAATTTAACCATTTACTAAATAGAATAATTATAAAAAAATTGAATACTTTCATTTTATAAAATTTGGGGTCTCATAAAATGCTTCAAGAGAGATGGCTTAATATCTTTTGTACAGTCTGCATAAAACTCTCTCTCTAAATGGATTTTCTATTTCTCGAAATACCTCAGCATCTATATCGAAACATACCACAATTTTACCCATCTTCCCATATTTCGTATTATATATGTTACTAATGCAATATGTTGCACCATTCACAAACTTAGCAAATCCATTATACATAAAATAACTTTTAGGAAAATGGGCAACAGTACCATCCCTAATTATCTTCCAATAATTCGTGCTCAGACTATAAATCTCAATCCGATACAAGGATTTGAATTTGTCACCTTTTGTTTGAATTTGTCAGACTATAAATATGTGACGCCCCCAAAATAGGTATACAACACTCATTCTGAGTCGCCAAAATATATGGTACAGAAACAACTACATTTTTATTATTACAACACAAGAACTGTGAGTTTAAATACAAATATTGTCATTTAGACAATATCCACACTCAAATAAGTCCTCATTACAATTATTGATACATTATTTCACAAAAATGGTGAGGACTACTAAAGTAACTTCTAGAACCATCATTCCATACCCCGACTAGTACTCGCTACATTCTCGCCTCCTGAGAAAAATGGAACAAAAAGGAAAAGGACGAGCTCAACTAGCCCAATAAAGAACATTATGACTAAGATAATACAGAATAAATTATCGTTAGTCTTCAACAGGGAAAAATCTAATAGAATACAATAGACAACAAGTTTTAAATCAATAACTGCAGCGGAAACAGCAAACCATTAGAAGAGTCAAGTAGAGAATGAGTTCTACTATCTTCTAAGATTTAAAAGTCCATCATCAATATTTTATCCCTGTAACAACAATCAATAACCATTTTTAATCAAATATTCATCTTTGCACTACAGGCCAAAGATATTCATTTGTATCACCAGTCGGTCATGTTCATCTCAACACCTGTTCATCTTTGCACTACGGGCCAAAGATATTCATCAGTTAATCATTCATCTTTGCACTACGGGCCAAAGATATTCAGTAATATCATCATTTAGGACTGAGGATGATGAAAAATATCTTAAAGAAAACGAATCCAGTGAAACAAAATAACAAATATTAAGGATTCGTATTTCGATTTATCCATGTCCAAAAATACCTTATAATTATTCATAGTGAAGTAGAATTCAAGAATGATCAAAACATGGATACAATCAAAGCTAGTACCCAGAATAGATATTTTGGACGAAAAGAAGAAAATTTTATTTTTCGGTGAATAGTAACTTGTGAATAGTAACTCATGAATAGTAACTCATGAATAGTAACCCCGACGTGAAAAGTTCTAAATTTGATAAAAATTTCCAACCAATATTTCAGCATAATGATATTGAAGAAATAATATCATTTTCGAATAAAATAACATCCCTTACCTCGTAAAAACAGTACTTCTGGTCGGAATACCGGTATAAGGCTGAAATACAGTAGTTTGGATCTTCTCTGTAGTCATGCGTACCAACTCTGGTCCCAACAATGTTGCTTCACCCACCTCGTCCCAGCATACTGGAGAGCGACACTTTCGTCCATATAATGCTTCAAATGGGGCCACACCTATACTTGCCTGATCACTGTTATTGTAGGAGAATTCCACCAATGGTAGGTACTTATCCCAACTCCCTTTGAAATCTAGGACACAAAGTCTTAATAGATCTTCAAGGGTTTGAATAGTCCTCTCTGATTGTCCGTCTGTTTGAGGATGGTATGCCGAACTAAATCGTAAATCTGTGCCCATAGCTTTTTGCAAGCTAACCCAAAATCTTGAAGTAAATCTTGGGTCTCGATCCGAAACTATGGATACTGGCATGCCATGCAGTCTCACAATCTCATCTACGTATATACGAGCAAGACGTTCAAGGGAATAACTCTCCCGTATCGGCAAGAAATGAGCAGACTTAGTTAATCTATCAACAATAACCCAAATAGCATTTATGCCTTGAGAAACCGTGGGAAGACCCGTAACGAAATCCATGGTAATGTGTTCCCACTTCCATTTCGGAATCTCAAGTGGTTGCAATGGACCCTTTGGCACTTGATGTTCCGCCTTTACACGTTGACAAGTTAAACACCTCGAGATAAACTTTGCAATCTCTCTCTTCATATTATTCCACCAAAATGTATGTCGAAGATCACGATACATTTTGGTACTTCCAGGATGGATTGCAAATGGTGTATTGTGTGCTTCCATCATGATCTTGTACTTCAAATCAGAATCGTTGGGAACACAAAGTCTGGAGTGGACTCGAAGTATTCCTTCTTCATCGATTCTTGCTTCTGGAATAGCACCTTCTTGCACTTTCTTCTTCATACGCATCAGCTCCGGGTCTGTGGTTTGAGCAACTTTAACTTTATCAATTAAAGTTGGTTCTATGCGTATACTTGACATCATCGCACTTGTTCCTGCATAAGATCTTCTGCTCAACGCGTCAGCTACCACGTTTGCTTTTCCAAGATGGTATTGAATAGTGTGGTCGTAATCTTTCAACAGTTCGAGCCAACGTCGTTGCCGCATGTTGAGTTCTTTTTGAGTGAAGAAATATTTGAGGCTTTTATGGTCTGAATAAATCTCCACTTTCTCCCCATATAGATAGTGCATCCAGATCTTTAGCGCGAAAATGACTGCTGCCAACTCTAGATCATGAGTAGGATAATTTCTCTCATATTCTTTAAGTTGTCGCGAGGCATAGGCTATAACTTTTCCACGTTGCATGAGAACACATCCTAGCCCTTTGCCTGAAGCATCGCTGTAGATAACAAATCCATCCGAACCAGATGGTATGGTCAAAACAGGTGCCGAAATGAGTCTTCTCTTAAGCTCTTGAAAACTCTTCTCGCATTCCTCGCTCCATACGAATTTGATATCTTTCCGAGTTAGCTGAGTTAACGGGGTAGCGATTCGAGAAAACCCTTCTACGAATCTCCAATAATAACCAGCTAAGCCCAGAAAGCTACATACTTCAGTCACCGTCTTTGGTTGCTCCCAACTTTGTATTGCTTCAATCTTCGCCGGGTCAACAGATACTCCATGTTTTGACACCACGTGTCCTAGAAAAGCTACTTCCTCAAGCCAGAACTCGCATTTCTTCAACTTAGCATATAACTTATTTTCACGCAGCCTTTGGAGTACCAGCTTCAAATGATGCTCATTATCTTCACGGCTTTTGGAATATATGAGGATGTCATCAATAAAGACAACAACGAACTGATCTAAATAATCCTTGAATACTCGGTTCATCATATCTATGAAAGCCGCAGGAGCATTAGTCAATCCAAAAGACATGACTAGGAACTCATAATGCCCGTACCGAGTTCTGAAGGCAGTCTTTGGAATATCCTCAGTTTTAACCTTCAGCTGATGATATCCAGAACGAAGATTGATCTTTGAAAAGAATTGTGCTCCTTGTAACTGGTCAAACAGGTCATCAATACGAGGTAGCGGATACCTATTCTTAATAGTGATATGGTTTAATTCCCGGTAATCAATACAAAGTCGCATACTCCCATCTTTCTTCTTTACAAATAAAACAGGAGCACCCCAAGGAGATGTACTAGGACGAATGAAACCGATGTCCAACAATTCTTGTAGTTGGACCTTTAACTCCTGAAGTTCAATAGGAGCCATTCGATATGGGGTTTTAGAAATGGGCTTTGTACCAGGTTCAAGATCAATAAAGAATTCAATTTCTCGTTCCGGGGGTAGACCGGGAAGTTCTTCAGGAAATACGTCAGGAAAGTCAATAACAACAGGAATATTATTCAAATTTGACGTGTCTTTATTCAAATCCATAACATGGGCTAAGAAAGCTTGACATCCGTTTTTTAATAAACGAATGGCTTTATGGCTTGATATAACAGTGATTGATTTTAATGGCTTAGTTGTTTGAATTCGTACAACAGGTTGGTTAGGAATATGAAAACTAACAACCTTACGAAAATAATCAATTTTGGCATGATGAGTAGTTAACCAATCAATCCCTAAAATCACATCAAAAGCAAGTATCTTTAAAGAGATAAGGTCAACAGGTAATGTGATGGTGCCAACTTGGATCAAACAAGATTTATAAACAGTGGATGTGATGAAAGTTTCTCCTAACGGAGTTTCCACAGATAAATCAAAGTCTAACTTCTCCGGAGTCAAGTTTAAACGTTGAGCACAAGCAGGAGAGATAAAAGAATGGGTAGAACCGGTATCTAATAAGGTATAAACTTCACATGAATTTATGATTAGCTTACCCGTGATCACCTCGTTTGGGTTCCTCGCATGTTGACCAGTCACGACAAACGCTCTTCCAGGAATCGTTGACTTTATCTTTTCTGGGGCAGCTTTTTGAGTCACCATCTCCGCTGGAATTGGTTTTGCTACAGTGCAATCTCGAGCGATATGTCCTTCCTTTCCACAATTATAACATACCTTAAACTGTTGTGGGCAGTTTGGGCTGATATGTCCTTCTTTTCCGCACTTATAGCATATAACCGGTGGTCGTTCTCCTCCCTTGGAACCAGTTGTTGCTGGTACTGACGTCTTCGTATTGTCATTGTTGAATCTCCTCTTTTTAAAATCTCCTCCCGACTCGCTTCTTCTATTTTCATAGCCACGATTACCACCAGAGTGGTTGCCGTTCTTGTCTGTATTTTTCTTTCTCCGCTGGTTATCATTGTTCTGATGACTGCTGTCACCGATATGATCCTGGTTGTGGTCCCTCAGTTGACCGTACTCGTTATCTCGCTCTAATAATTGAGCCCTGTTGACAACATCTGAATAGAGAAAAAATTTATGAGAAATGAGATATTGACGTATGCCGGGTTTCAAACCTCTCAGAAACATCCTCGTCATACGTTCCTCATTCTCCACCAAATGAGGTGCAAACCTGGACAACTCTGCAAACTTTGCCTCGTACTGAGATACCGTCATATTATTCTGCTCTAATCTAATAAACTCTACCTCCTTCATATGACGAATACTTTCAGGAAAGTACTTATCATTGAACAGTTTCTGAAATGTCTCCCAAGACATGCTGAGTGCGGCTGGATGGGTACGCTTCACAGACTCCCACCAGTAATCTGCCTCGCCACGGAACATAAAGGTGGTGAATGGAACCTTCTGTTCTTCCGTGCATCCCAAGACATCGAATATCTTGGTAATTTGCTTGACCCACGTTTCCGCCATGATCGGATCTGGCTTTCCCTTAAATTCTGGTGGTCCCAATTCTTTGAACTATTTGGCTGTGACAAACCGTGAATTGCTATCATTTCCTCCTGTATTTTGAACACGAGTCTCCCTTGTCTGGTTTTGCATGAATTGCAAAAAACTTCTAAACATTCCATCATTCATCATCTGCTCATTGGTGTTGTTCACAGGAGGAACATTGCCAGCCTGTTGCACGTTCTCCTCGTTGGTAAGCACCGGTGTCTCCACGGTCTCATTTACTCCACTGTTAACATTCTCAGTCGACATTCTCAAATATTGCCATAAAACAAGGGTTAATTTAACAAATCACATAATACCCCTATATTATGACTGACCAATAAATAAGCTTAGGTAGGACACACTAGCGAAGGATTTATTCGTCTCTCCCCTCCTAGTTCTATTCTCCGATCTCCGCCAGAGATCATATCCCTAAGCTCTGATACCAACTGTGACGCCCCCAAAATAGGTATACAACACCCATTCTGAGTCGCCAAAATACATGGTACAGAAACAACTACATCTTTATTATTACAACACAAGAACTGTGAGTTTAAATACAAATATTGTCATTTAGACAATATCCACACTCAAATAAGTCCTCATTACAATTATTGATACATTATTTCACAAAAATGGTGAGGACTACTAAAGTAACTTCTAGAACCATCATTCCATACCCCGACTAGTACTCGCTACATTCTCGCCTCCTGAGAAAAATGGAACAAAAAGAAAAAGGGTGAGCTCAACTAGCCCAGTAAAGAACATTATGACTAAGATAATACAGAACAAATTATCGTTAGTCTTCAACAGGGAAAAATCTAATAGAATACAATAGACAACAAGTTTTAAATCAATAACTGCAGCGGAAACAACAAACCATTAGAAGAGTCAAGTAGAGAATGAGTTCTACTATCTTCTAAGATTTAAAAGTCCATCATCAATATTTTATCCCTGTAACAACAATCAATAACCATTTTTAATCAAATATTCATCTTTGCACTACAGGCCAAAGATATTCATTTGTATCACCAGTCGGTCATGTTCATCTCAACACCTGTTCATCTTTGCACTACGGGCCAAAGATATTCATCAGTTAATCATTCATCTTTGCACTACGGGCCAAAGATATTCAGTAATATCATCATTTAGGACTGAGGATGATGAAAAATATCTTAAAGAAAACGAATCCAGTGAAACAAAATAACAAATATTAAGGATTCGTATTTCGATTTATCCATGTCCAAAAATACCTTATAATTATTCATAGTGAAGTAGAATTCAAGAATGATCAAAATATGGATACAATCAAAGCTAGTACCCAGAATAGATATTTTAGACGAAAAGAAGAAAATTTTATTTTTCGGTGAATAGTAACTCGTGAATAGTAACTCATGAATAGTAACCCCGACGTGAAAAGTTCCAAATTTGATAAAAATTTCCAACCAATATTTCAGCATAATGATATTGAAGAAATAATATCATTTTCGAATAAAATAACACCCCTTACCTCGTAAAGACAGTACTTCTGGTCGGAATACCGGTATAAGGCTGAAATACACTTGTTCTGATGAATAGAAACTCTCAAAGTATCTAAATACTCACAAAATACACTCAATAATCTGGAGAGAGAAAGAGAGAAAACTTGTTTCTGGTGTGATTTTCAATTCTAACTTAGCCCTCTATTTATAGGAAAATGTTAGCACGCCGAAGCAGACTTAACCTGCAACCTGATGGCTGTACCTGCTACTATTCCCACCCACCACATTTGAATAAAAATCTCAGCACATTTCTTCACCAACCAAGAGTGGGGCCCACCAATTCTAGAATTTTCTACCAAAATGATTAACTCCGAAAATTCAACAATTTATGAACCAGTCATCTCGTAAAATTCATAATAAATCATACGTTCATTTTTAACGGTTCAAAATTTGTGGACATATACTCAACTTATATATGTATAACATATCCAAAAATTACCACGATCCAACGGTCGGATTAAAAATTATAACCCCCGCAAAATATCTCAAAAACCCTGATTTTTAATACCTCCATTCCGACAAAAATACTGATAAAAACCTCAACATTAACTCCTTCATTTTTAACCACAAAAATATATCCCTCATTTATATCCACAAAAATAAATATTTCCTTATCATATGAATCAATAATTAATTATTCACAAATAATATTACAGAATCACATTTATGACAACCAGGCCATTCCCAGAAAAGAGGGGGCTTTCCAATAAGGATTTCTCCTTACTGGCGCGCAATTAGATGACCAAACCTCTCCTTAGACAGAACTTTCTAGACATTGCCAACAATGTTATCTAATAATATTATTCAAATAATATGAATTATTGATCTGATAATGGGAAATATTGTGTAGTGACAATTATTAAAACAACAGTAATATAAAATATCAACGCAGCAATTATTGAATCAATAAAATAAAATACTGAACAGTAATTACTGTAACCATTATTGAGTAGTGCCTTCTTACGTAAGAATCAATAATTAGTGCAATACAGTGTGCTATTGTGTAACAACGCGTATTACTGTGTTTTAATCACCGGATATTCCAACAGTATTAACGGTAACAACTACGCCGTTATTAATAAACAACATATACTTGTCGTTTTCTTCATCTAATCGCTTTCCGTTATGGGGCCCACAAAAGACTGCGCCGTCGTACGAATATTCCCCGACAGGAAGAATATTTCACGACCAAACGAATATTCCCCGACAACAATGAATATTTTATAACCACCTGCTTATTTGAAATATTTGCGCATTTTACCCATAACTAACCTCATTAATCAATTTAACACTTACTATTTCAAAATAATAAATAGAGGGAATTTAAATTTCATTTAATAATAATTTGGGGTCTTACAAAATAGGCTTCGGAATGGATGACTTCGAGAGTTCAACGTGTGTCTTCGGCTTCAGAACGAATGACTTCAGATTCGCATAGCAGAAGGCTTCGGGGTCGGATTCCATAAAGTCGGATGGCAGAATGATTTTAGATTCGGAATCCATAAAATCTCTCTTTCTTTCAATGATTCTCAAAAATTGTGTCCATCTATTAGTTAGTCTGGTCCAAAATTAGAGTTTGGAATATCATTAATTCTCATTCAAACTTCTCATTCATTTTGTTGAAAATTTCTTTTTACTGATCTATTTGCTAAAGGTTTCTTAGATCTTTTCTTGATTAGAACATTTAGAAATGTATATTTGTATGCATGCCAAGCCTATGAAGACACATAAATTAGTAGGTGAAAGGTAAATATAGTGAGAGTTTAATATTGCGGAGCCTAGAAAATTAAATAAAATCTGAATTTGGTCAATACGACATCGTTGGCCAATTGGTTTGTCATACTTAGCGTCTGCAGTTTAATACTGAGGACGATACTTATTTAAAAATGTCGTCGTTTCCCAATTGGCCAAAAATACTTAGCGTCCGCAGTTTAATACTACGGACGAGAGACTTTTACACAGAGGGTATTTTGGACATTTGACCTGTCTTCAGTATTAAATTGTGAAATACTTGAAACTAAACTGCGGACGAGACCTCTATTAAACCATCAGATCATCAGATCGACGCTCATAATGTGTTATAAGGATAACCTTAAATTGACAACGTTGGCTATTGATCGGTCCCCATATATATATATATATATATATATATATATATATATATATATATATATATATGAGTCCCTATCCGTGACAACCGGTTGTCACAGACACTATTTTAGCAACAATGATCCTAGTTGTTGATCTCGATAATGAAAGGTTGAGATTTGGCCATATGACTCTTATGCCGCAACAAGTTCTTGAGGCAGTAAAATCGCTTGTTGTGGCATGACTAATGTCCTAATTGCCCCAATTCCATGACCTGCCATAACAAACTGTTGTGGCAAGGCCAAAAAATTACTTATATAACGAAGGTATAAATAAATGTGGTACTTGCATGTAGAGATAGTACTTGTCGCTTGTAACTCACTGCTGCTTGATAGTCGCCTACATGTGATGACTAAGCTGCTTGATAGTCGCCTATATGTGATGACTAAGAATTAAGAAGCAACCAACCAACTAGCTCATAAGTCCCCCAAAAAATGTTGTATTCAGAATTTACTATATGAAAAATGATATTTTGACAAGTAAATAAATAAATTATATGTTTCTTTCTTACGTATTTAATTGGGTGAAATTTGATATCCGTGTAAGTCCTTGTACATAAATAATAATTAGGTTTCACATTAATGAAGTAAATTTTTTTCTTATAAATATCAATATTTCCTGTGGAGATAACAATTCTCTACATTTATAGTGTCCCTTATTAATTAGCATAATAGCCTAGAGATGCACAAAAGGCCCGAGGCCTGGCCTTTATCTGACCTAGGCATGGCCTGAAAAACTCAGGCTTGAAGGCTCCAAAGAGGCCACATTTTTAAGCATGTCGTCTGGTCTGCCCTGACCTGAAAAAGGCTTGAGCCTGACCTAGCCTGGGGCCTGGCCTGCAGGCTTAGTCACCAGCCACCAGCCCCAAGCCAACCCCCACTTTTGTATAAACCAACCAAAAAAAATACGATTCTTTACACTACTATACAACAATTAGAAAATAATTACAAGATTAGTGCATCCATAAAATAATTATAAAAAGAGTGCAAAAAAAGCACTTTTTTCACATTCAATTATGGAGCACGGCATAAAAAATCCATCAACATAAGGTTCTCTCCCTTCTCTTTTAAGGAAAACACTTTATATATACACTCTCTGCCTCCCTTAATTTTGCTCTCTCATCACTCTATAATTTTTAAACCAACTCTCTGCATCAGTGTTCTTCTTCTTTTCCTCCTCTTCACTATCTTCTTCTGGGCCCTGATTAAAGCAGAGGTGGTGGAAATATATTTACTTCCCGTGATTTCTTCATATGGAAAAGGATTTGGACGACGGAAGAGTTTTGGCTTCCCCCTAAATTTCTTTCTGAAGATAACTTACTCATGGAATTTAGTAAAATCACATAGAAGAAGAACAACAATGGAAATCTTTTTGGGGGAAACAATGACGGCTACGATTTCCCACATGGGTTTGGGTCGTACTGGCCTAACTCGGATCTGAGTTCACCCGTTGAGTCTGCAGTGTGCTCCATGGAGACTGAGAGTGATGAGGAAGAATACCTCCATGGGTCTAGTGCATCAGAGTGCAAACAATGTGTTTCAGATTTATGGTTACTAATTAGATATATTTTGGTTACTATATAATGTTGATTTGGTCACCATTCACAATATTGTATTATTTTTAATGCTTCAATTGTCACAGTAAACAATGAATGTTTACTATGAGTGTAAGACCCCAACTTATTAATAAATAAAATTAAATTTCCTCTATTTATTATTTTGAAATAGAAAGGGTTGATTTGATTAATGTGGTTAGTTATGGGTAAAATGCGCAAATATTTCAAATAAGCAAGTGGTTATAAAATATTCATTTTTGGTCGGTGAATATTCGTTTGGTCGTGGAATATTCTTGCTGTCGGGAAATATTCGCACGACGGCGCAGCCTTGTGTGGTCCCCATAACGGAAAGTGATTGGATGAAGAAAACGACAAGTATAAGTTGTTTATAATTAACGGCGTAGTTGTTACCATTAATACTGTTGAAATACCTGGTGGTTAAAATACAGTAGCACACGGATTGCACAGTATTTTTAAATTATTGATTCTTACGAAGGAAGGCACTACTCAATAATTGTTACAGTAGTTACTGTTTAATATTTTATTTTATTGATTCAATAATTGCTGCATTGATATTTTATATTATTGTTGTTTCAATAATTGTCACTGCACAGTATTTCCCATTATCAGATCAATAATTCATATTATTTGAATAATATTATTAGATAACATTATTGGCAATGTCTAGAAAGTTCTGTCTAAGGAAAGGTTTGGTCATCTAATTGCGCGCTAGTAAGGAGAAATCCTTATTGAAAAGCCCCCTCTTTCTTGGGAACGGCCTGGTTGTCATAAATGTGATTCTGTAATATTATATGTGAATAATTAATTATTGATTCATATGATAAGGAAATATTTATTTTATGTGGATATAAATGAGGGATATATTTTTGTGGTTAAAAATGAAGGAGTTAATGTTGAGGTTTTTATCAGTATTTTTGTCAGAATGGAGGTATTAAAAATTAAGATTTTTGAGATATTTTGCGGGGGTTATAATTTTTAATCCGACCGTTAGATCGTGGTAATTTTTAGATATGTTATACATATATAAGTTGAGTATATGTCCACAAATTTTGAACCGTTAAAAATGAACGTAAGATTTGTTATTAATTTTACGAAATGACTGGTTCAGAAATTGTTGAATTTTCGAAGTTAATCATTTTCGTGGAAAATTCTAGAATTGGTGGGCCCCACTCTTGGTTGGTGAAGAAATGTGCTGAGATTTTTATTCAAATATGGTGGGTGGGAATAGTAGCAGGTAAAGCCATCAGGTTGCAGGTTAAGTCTGCTTCGGTGTGCTACCATTTTTCTATAAATAGAGGGCTAAGTTAAAATTGAAAATCACACCAGAATTCATAAGTTTTCTCTATTTCTCTCTCTAGATTATTGAGTGTATTTTGTGAGTATTTAGATACTTTGAAAGTTGCTATTCAGCACAAGTTTCATTCAGCCTCATATCCGATATTCAGTCAGAAGTACGGTTATTTTGAGGTAAGGGATATTAGTTTTTTCTTAAATAATATTATTTTCTTCAATATCATTATGCTGAAATACTGATATGAGTTTTTTTATCAAATTTAGAACTTTTTGCGTCGGGATTACTATTCACGTATACGGCACAATTCATGTATACGACACTATTCACGAATACGGCACTATTCACCGAAAAATAAAATTTTCCCTTTTTGTCCAAGATGTCTATTATGGTTATTATCTTTGATTGTATCCATGTTTTGATCTTTATTTTTGAATTTTGCTTCACAATTGATTATTATGAAGTATTATTGATCTTGGATAAACTGTTATACAAATCCCTACTATTTGTCCTTCTGTCTCACTGGATTTGTTTTCTGTAAGATATTTTTCATCATCCTCAATCCTGAATGATGATATTACTGAATATCTTTGGCCTGTAGTGCAAAGATATATGATTACCTGATGAATATCTTTGGCCTGTAGTGCAAAGATGAACAGGTGTTGAGATGAACATGACCGACTGGTGTTACAAATGAATATCTATAGCTTATAGTGCAAAGATGAATATTTGATTCAAGATGTATATTAATTGATGTTACAGGGATAAAATATTGATGATGGACTTTTAAATCTTAGAAGATAGTAGAATTCTTTCTCTACTTGACTCTTCTAATGGTTTGCTGTTTCCGTTGTAGTTGTTAATCTAAAACTTGTTGTCGATTATATTCTATCAAATTTTTTCCTGTTGAATACTAATGATAATTTGTTGTATATTATCTTAGTCATAATATTCTTTACTGGGCTAGTTGAGCTCACCCTTTTTCTTTTTGTTCCATTTTTCTTCTCAGGAGGTGAGAACATATCAGGATCTAGTCGGGGTATGGAGTGATGATTCTAGAAAGATGTTTTAGACGTCCTCACTATTTCTGTAAAATAGTATTTGAATAATTGTAATGAGGACTTATTTGAGTGTGGATATTGTCTAGAAGACAATATTTGTATTTAAACTCACAGTATGTGTTGTCGTATTTTGTACGACAATTGTATTATTGAAGTTATAGTTTACTTTTTGTACCATGTATTTGGTGACTCATAATGGATATTATATACCTATTTTGGGGGCGTCACAATGAGTAACCAATAAACAAATATATGTTAACCTTTTTATTGATGTAAGGTAACCGAGATTGTGTTACACAATATTGAATAATATTTTTCACTTTTTTCTTCTTACATTAAGTAAGAGAAAAACCACACGACTACTCTCTGATTCCATCATGGTTTAACAAGATAAAGAAAACAAATACATGTAACACTTGGTAACTGTTATGAAATTTTTTTAATGACTATTCGGTTACCCACAAAAACTAAAATGGTTACCTTTGTTTAAAGGTTTGGCTACCAACTGCACCTTTTTATTGATGTAAGGTAACCGAGATTGTGTTACACAATATTGAATAATATTTTGCATTTTTTTCTTCTTACATTAATTAAGAGGAAAACCACACAACTACTCTCTGATTCCATCATGGTTTAACAAGATAAAGAAAATAAATACATGTAACACTTGGTAACTATTCTGAATTTTTTTTATGATTATAGTAACCACATAAACTAAAATGGTTACCGTTGTATGAATATTTGGTTACCAACTGCAGCATAAACAAATACATGTACCGACGGTGACTATTGCAGAAACCAATACACTATTCATGTTTACACATGTTGAAGAAAATAAATCCGGCTAACACTTGAAAACTGTTCTTAAATTTTTTATAATTAATTGGTAACCCAATAAAACTGAATTGGTAACATTTGTATGAAGATTTGGCTACCAACTGCACTATGAAAAAAATGTTCGACGGCGACCATTACAGAACCCAATAAAACTGTTCATGGTTGCACATATTGAAGAGAACAAATCCAGGTAACACTTGGAAACTGTTCTCAAATTTTTTTTACAATTAATTGATAACCCAATAAAACTGAATTGTTTACCTTTGTTAATATAAAAAAAATCTCCCTTCTTTTAATATATATAACTAAGGTGTATATCCCTTGTTAATCATGAATTCATGATTATATTTTTTTTTCTTTTTTTCCTGACAGCCTTTACTAAATAAGATGGATCTTGATCAAGGAAAAAGAAATAAAGCATGAAAGAGGAACTTGGATTGTTGCAGGCCTTCCTTCATTAGATAATGAGGATAATCAAATAAGGGTTCTACTAGATGTGAGAACCTAGACTAGGACACAGAGTCTTAATAGATCTTCAAGAGTTTGAATAGTCCTCTCCGACTGTCCGTCCGTCTGAAGATGATATGCCGAACTGAATCGTAAATCCGTGCCCATAGCTTTCTGCAAACTGACCCAAAATTGTGAAGTGAATATTGGGTCTCGATCAGAAACTATGGATACTGGCAAACCATGTAGTCTTATAATCTCATTTATATATATACGAGCAAGACGTTCAAGTGAATAAGTTTCTCGTATAGGTAAGAAATGAGCAGACTTGGATAATTTATCAACAATAACCCAAATTGCATCTATGCCTTGAGAAACCTTGGGAAGACCAGTAACGAAATCCATGTTAATGTGCTCCCACTTCCATTCTAGAATTTTAAGTGGTTGCAATGGACCTTTTGGCACTTAATGCTTTGCCTTGACTCGTTGACAAATTAGACACCTTGAGATAAACCCCACTATCTATCTCTTCATATTGCTCAAACAAAATGTGTGTCGAAGATCAAGATACATTTTGTTACTCCCAAGATGGATTGCAAACTGCATGTTGTGCGCCTTCATCATGATTTTATACTTCAAATTAGATTTGTTAGGAACACAAAGTTTGGAGTTGACTCGAAGTATTTCTTCTTCATCGATTCTTAGTTCCGGAATAGGACCTTCTTGCACTTTCTTCTTCATACGCATCAGCTCTAGGTCCGTAGTTTGAGCAGTTTTAACTTTATCAATTAAAGTTGGTTCTACTCGTATATTTGATATCATCATGTGGGTCCCTGAATTCTTTAACTCTATCTCCATCCTTTGTAAGTCATACAAAATGGGTCTTTACGTTGATAATATCGCACTCGTACCCGCATATGATCTTTTACTCAATACGTCAGATACCACGTTCACTTTTCTAAGATGGTATTGAATGGTATGACCGTAATCTTTTAACAGCTCGAGCTAACGTCGTTGCTGCATGTTAAGTTTCTTTTGAGTAAAGAAATATTTTAGACTTTTATGATCTGTATAGATCTCCACTTTCTCCCCATACAAGTAATGTCTCCAGATCTTTAGTGAGAAAACTACTGCTGCCAACTTTAGATCATGAGTAGGTTAATTCCTTCCATATTCTTTGAGTTATCGTGAGGCATAGACTATGACTTTCCCATGTTGCATGAGAACACATCCTAAACCTTTGCCTGAAGCATCACTGTATATGACAAATCCTTCCAAACCAGATGGCATTGTCAGAACAGGTGCTGAAATGAGTCTCCTCTTGAGTTCTTGAAAACTCTTCTCACATTCCTCGCTCCAATCGAATTTTGTATATTTTTGAGTCAGCTGAGTTATTGGAGTAGCGATTCTAAAAAATTCTTCCACGAATCTCCGATAATAACCAGCTAAGCCCAGAAAGCTACATACTTAGGTTACTGACTTAGGTTGCTCCCAGCTTTGTATTGCTTTAATCTTTGCTGGATCAACAGATATTCTATGATTTGATATCACGTGCCCAAGGAATGCTACTTCCTCAAGCCAGAACTTGCATTTCTTCAACTTGGCGTATAGCTTGTTTTCACGAAGCTTTTGAAGTATCAGCCTCAAGTATTGCACATGATCTTCACGACTTTTAGAGTATATGAGGATGTCATCAATAAAGACAACCACAAAATGATCCAAATATTCCTTGAATACTTGGTTCATCATATCCATGAAGGCAGCAGGAGCATTAATAAATTCAAAAGACATAACTAGGAATTCATAATACCCATACCAAGTTCTAAAAGCAGTCTTTGGAATGTCATCAGTTTTAATCTTTAACTGATGATATCCGAAACGAAGATCAATCTTTGAAAAGAATTTAGCGCCTTGCAACTAGTCAAACAGGTCATCAATGCTAGGTAACGGGTACCTATTTTTTATGGTGACATGATACAACTCCCGATAATTAATACAAAGTCGCATACTCCCATCTTTCTTCTTTACGAATAGAACAGAAGCACCCCAAGGAGACGTACTAGAACGAATAAAACTGATGTCTAACAATTCCTGCAATTGGGTTTTTAACTCCTGAAGTTCAATAGGAGCCATTCGATATGGATTTTTAGAAATGGGTTTTGTACCGGGTTCAAGGTTAATACAAAACTCGATTTCACGCTCTGGGGGTAGGCCAGGAAGTTCTTCAAGGAATACGTCAGGAAATTTATTAACAATAAAAATATAATTAAAATCTGACGTATTTTTGTTTAAATCTGTGACATGGGCTAAGAAAGCTTGACATCCGTTTTTTAATAAACGAATGGATTTATGGCTTGATATGACAGTGATTGACTTTAGTAGTTTGGTTACTTGAATTCGCATAATAGGTTGGTTAGGAATATGAAAGCTAACAACATTACAAAAATAATTAATTTTAACATGATGAGTAGTTAACCAATCAATCCCTAAAATCACATCAAATGTAAGTATTTTCAAAGAGATAAGATCGACAGGTAATGTGAGGGTGCCGATTTGAATCAAACAAGATTTATAAACCGTGGATATAATGAAGGTTCTCCCAACGGAGTTTCAACAGATAAGTCAAAGTCTAATTTCTCCGGAGTTAAATTTAAACGTTGAGCGCAAGTAAGAGAAATAAAAGAATGGGTAGAACCGATATTAAATAAGGTATAGACTTCGCAAAAGTTTATGATTAGCTTACCCATGATAATCTCGTTCGGGTTTCTCGCTTTTTGGGAGGTCACGACAAAAGCACTCCCTTGAACTACTGGCTTTGAGTTATCTGGGACGGCCTTTAGTGTCTCCATCCCAGCTGGACTTGACTTCACTACACGATAAAATCGGGCTAAGTGACCTTCTCTTCTGCAATTGTAACACGCTTTGGGTTGCTGCGTACAGTTTGGACTGATGTGTCCCTCCCCTCCGCATTTGTAGCATACGACCGGTGGTCGTTCTCCTTCCTTAAAAACAGGTGTTGGTGCTGCTTTCTTTCCATCATTGTTGAATCCCCTCTTTTTGAAATTTCCACTTCTATTATCTTAGTCAGGATTACCACCGAAGTGGTTACCATTTATGGCATGTTGATTTCTTCCACGTTTGTTGTCATTGCTTCGATGACTTCTACCACTGTTATTATCATTTTTTCAGCTACTATCTTTTGGTTGGGCTGACTCATTATCGCGCTCCAATAACTAAGCCCTATTCACAACTTCTAAATACAAGCAAAGTTTGTGAGAAATGAGGTATTGGCGTATTTTAGGTTTTCAACCTCTTAGAAACATCCGCGTCATACACTCCTCATTATCTACCAAATGGGATGCAAACAGGGATAACTCCAAAAACTTAGACTCGTACTGCGATATGGTCATATTTTTTTGCTCCAACTTGATGAATTTTACCTCCTTCATGTGACGAATACTTTCAGAAAAATACTTGTCATTGAACAATTCTTGGAATTTCTCCCTAAACATCTTCTGTGACGCCCCCAAAATAGGTATACAACACCCATTTTGAGTCGCCAAAATACATAGTACAGAAACAACTACATCTTTATTATTACAACACAAGAACTGTGAGTTTAAATACAAATATTGTCATTTAGACAATATCCACACTCAAATAAGTCCTCATTACAATTATTGATACATTATTTCACAAAAATGGTGAGGACTACTAAAGTAACTTCTAGAGCCATCATTCCATACCCCGACTAGTACTCGCTACATTCTCGCCTCCTGAGAAAAATGGAACAAAAAGGAAAAGGGTGAGCTCAACTAGCCCAGTAAAGAACATTATGACTAAGATAATACAGAACAAATTATCGTTAGTCTTCAACAGGGAAAAATCTAATAGAATACAATAGACAACAAGTTTTAAATCAATAACTGCAGCGAAAACAGCAAACCATTAGAAGATTCAAGTAGAGAATGAGTTCTACTATCTTCTAAGATTTAAAAATTCATCATCAATATTTTATCCCTGTAACAACAATCAATAACCATTTTTAATCAAATATTCATCTTTGCACTACAGGCCAAAGATATTCATTTGTATCACCAGTCGGTCATGTTCATCTCAACACCTGTTCATCTTTGCACTACGGGCCAAAGATATTCATCAGTTAATCATTCATCTTTGCACTACGGGCCAAAGATATTCAGTAATATCATAATTTAGGACTGAGGATGATAAAAAATATCTTAAAGAAAACGAATCCAGTGAAACAAAATAACAAATATTAAGGATTCGTATTTCGATTTATCCATGTCCAAAAATACCTTATAATTATTCATAGTGAAGTAGAATTCAAGAATGATCAAAACATGGATACAATCAAAGCTAGTACCCAGAATAGATATTTTGGACGAAAAGAAGAAAATTTTATTTTTCGGTGAATAGTAACTCGTGAATAGTAACTCGTGAATAGTAACTCATGAATAGTAACTCATGAATAGTAACCCCGACGTGAAAAGTTTTAAATTTGATAAAAATTTCCAACCAATATTTTAGCATAATGATATTGAAGAAATAATATCATTTTCGAATAAAATAACATCCCTTACCTCGTAAAGACAGTACTTCTGGTCGGAATACCGGTATAAGGCTGAAATACACTTGTTCTGATGAATAGAAACTCTCAAAGTATCTAAATACTCACAAAATACACTCAATAATCTGGAGAGAGAAAGAGAGAAAACTTGTTTCTGGTGTGATTTTCAATTCTAACTTAGCCCTCTATTTATAGGAAAATGTTAGCACGCCGAAGCAGACTTAACCTGCAACCTAATGGCTTTACCTGCTACTATTCCCACCCACCATATTTGAATAAAAATCTCAGCACATTTCTTCACCAACCAAGAGTGGGGCCCACCAATTCTAGAATTTTCTACCAAAATGATTAACTCTGAAAATTCAACAATTTCTGAACCAGTCATCTCGTAAAATTCATAATAAATCATACGTTCATTTTTAACGGTTCAAAATTTGTGGACATATACTCAACTTATATATGTATAACATATTCAAAAATTACCACGATCCAACGGTCGGATTAAAAATTATAACCCCCGTAAAATATCTCAAACATCCTGATTTTTAATACCTCCATTCCGACAAAAATATTGATAAAAACCTCAACATTAACTCCTTCATTTTTAACCACAAAAATATATCCCTCATTTATATCCACAAAAATAAATATTTCCTTATCATATGAATCAATAATTAATTATTCACAAATAATATTACAGAATCACATTTATGACAACCAGGCCGTTCCCAGGAAAGAGGGGGCTTTCCAATAAGGATTTCTCCTTACTGGCGCGCAATTAGATGACCAAACCTCTCCTTAGACAGAACTTTCTAGACATTACCAATAATGTTATCTAATAATATTATTCAAATAATATGAATTATTGATCTGATAATGGGAAATACTGTGTAGTGACAATTATTAAAACAACAGTAATATAAAATATCAACGCAGTAATTATTGAATCAATAAAATAAAATACTGAACAGTAATTACTGTAATCATTATTGAGTAGTGCCTTCTTACGTAAGAATCAATAATTAGTGCAATACAGTGTGCTATTGTGTAACAACGCGTATTACTGTGTTTTAATCACCGGATATTCCAACAGTATTAACGGTAACAACTACGCCGTTATTAATAAACAACATATACTTGTCATTTTCTTCATCCAATCGCTTTCCGTTATGGGGCCCACAAAAGACTGCGCCGTCGTACGAATATTCCCCGACAGGAAGAATATTCCACGACCAAACGAATATTCCCCGACAACAATGAATATTTTATAACCACCTGCTTATTTGAAATATTTGCGCATTTTACCCATAACTAACCTCATTAATCAATTTAACACTTACTATTTCAAAATAATAAATAGAGGGAATTTAAATTTCATTTAATAATAATTTGGGGTCTTACAACCTCTCCTCCTTATGAAATTTCGTCCTCGAAATTGACGTACGTACCTGGTGTTTCGAAAAAATGAGGATACCTCGCTTTCATTTCTGTTTCTAACTCCCAGGTCATTTCCTCAATAGCATGGTTTCTTCACAAAACTTTTACTTGTGGTATGACCTTCGTGCGTAGGACATGCTCCTTTCTATCTAAAATCTTGACAGGTACCTCCTCGTACGTTAAGTCTTCAGCTATCTCGTCCGGTTCTAACTCAATAACGTGGTCTGGGTCTTTCACATATTTACGTAACACAGATATATGAAAAACATTATGAACACGAGACATACTTGGAGGTAACGCGAGTCTATAGGCCACATTTTCTACTCGGTCAAGAATCTGAAATGGACCAATAAATCGTGGATTGAGCTTTCCTCTCTTCCCAAATCTTGTAACTCCTTTCCATGGAGCCACACGCAACAATACATGATCCCCAATGTCAAATTCTACGTCCTTTCGATGAAGATCCGCATAACTCTTTTGTCGATCCTGTGCCGTTTGTATACGTTGTCGAATCGTTTGGATCTTCTCTGTAGTCATGCGTACCAACTCTGGTCCCAACAATGTTGCTTCACCCACCTCGTCCCAGCATACTGGAGAGCGACACTTTCGTCCATATAATGCTTCAAATGGGGCCACACCTATACTTGCCTGATAACTGTTATTGTAGGAGAATTCCACCAATGGTAGGTACTTATCCCAACTCCCTTTGAAATCTAGGACACAAAGTCTTAATAGATCTTCAAGGGTTTGAATAGTCCTCTCTGATTGTCCGTCTGTTTGAGGATGGTATGCCGAACTAAATCGTAAATCTGTGCCCATAGCTTTTTGCAAGCTAACCCAAAATCTTGAAGTAAATCTTGGGTCTCGATCCAAAACTATGGATACTGGCATGCCATGCAGTCTCACAATCTCATCCACGTATATACGAGCAAGGCGTTCAAGGGAATAACTCTCCCGTATCGGCAAGAAATGAGCAGACTTAGTTAATCTATCAACAATAACCCAAATAACATTTATGCCTTGAGAAACCGTGGGAAGACCCGTAACGAAATCCATGGTAATGTGTTCCCACTTCCATTTCGGAATCTCAAGTGGTTGCAATGGACCCTTTGGCACTTGATGTTCCGCCTTTACACGTTGACAAGTTAAACACCTCGAGATAAACTTTGCAATCTCTCTCTTCATATTATTCCACCAAAATGTATGTCGAAGATCACGATACATTTTGGTACTTCCAGGATGGATTGCAAATGGTGTATTGTGTGCTTCCATCATGATCTTGTACTTCAAATCAGAATCGTTGGGAACACAAAGTCTGGAGTGGACTCGAAGTATTCCTTCTTCATCGATTCTTGCTTCTGGAATAGCACCTTCTTGCACTTTCTTCTTCATACGCATCAGCTCCGGGTCTGTGGTTTGAGCAACTTTAACTTTATCAATTAAAGTTGGTTCTATGCGTATACTTGACATCATCGCACTTGTTCCTGCATAAGATCTTCTGCTCAACGCGTCAGCTACCACGTTTGCTTTTCCAGGATGGTATTGAATAGTGTGGTCGTAATCTTTCAACAGCTCGAGCCAACGTCGTTGCCGCATGTTGAGTTCTTTTTGAGTGAAGAAATATTTGAGGCTTTTATGGTCTGAATAAATCTCCACTTTCTCCCCATATAGATAGTGCCTCCAGATCTTTAGCGCGAAAACGACTGCTGCCAACTCTAGATCATGAGTAGAATAATTTCTCTCATATTCTTTAAGTTGTCGCGAGGCATAGGCTATAACTTTTCCACGTTGCATGAGAACACATCCTAGCCCTTTGCCTGAAGCATCGCTGTAGATAACAAATCCATCCGAACCAGATGGTATGGTCAAAACAGGTGCCGAAATGAGTCTTCTCTTAAGCTCTTGAAAACTCTTCTCGCATTCCTCGCTCCATACGAATTTGATATCTTTCCGAGTTAGCTGAGTTAACGGGGTAGCGATTCGAGAAAACCCTTCCACGAATCTCCGATAATAACCAGCTAAGCCCAGAAAGCTACGTACTTCAGTCACCGTCTTTGGTTGCTTCCAACTTTGTATTGCTTCAATCTTCGTCGGGTCAACAGATACTCCATATTTTGACACCACGTGTCCTAGGAAAGCTACTTCCTCAAGCCAGAACTCGCATGTCTTCAACTTAGCATATAACTTATTTTCACGCAGCCTTTGGAGTACCAGCTTCAAATGATGCTCATGATCTTCACGGCTTTTGGAATATATGAGGATGTCATCAATAAAGACAACAACGAACTGATCCAAATAATCCTTGAATACTCGGTTCATCATATCCATGAAAGCCGCAGGAGCATTAGTCAATCCAAAAGACATGACTAGGAACTCATAATGCCCGTACCGAGTTCTGAAGGCAGCCTTTGGAATATCCTCAGTTTTAACCTTCAGCTGATGATATCCAGAACGAAGATCGATCTTTGAAAAGAATTGTGCTCCTTGTAACTGGTCAAACAGGTCATCAATACGAGGTAGCGGATACCTATTCTTAATAGTGACATGGTTTAATTCCCGGTAATCAATACAAAGTCGCATACTCCCATCTTTCTTCTTTACAAATAAAATAGGAGCACCCCAAGGAGATGTACTAGGACGAATGAAACCGATGTCCAACAATTCTTGTAGTTGGACCTTTAACTCCTGAAGTTCAATAGGAGCCATTCGATATGGAGTTTTAAAAATAGGCTTTGTACCAGGTTCAAGATCAATAAAGAATTCAATTTCTCGTTCCGGGGGTAGACCGGAAAGTTCTTCAGGAAATACGTCAGGAAAGTCAATAACAACAGGAATATTATTCAAATTTGACGTGTCTTTATTCAAATCCATAACATGGGCTAAGAAAGCTTGACATCCGTTTTTTAATAAACGAATGGCTTTATGGCTTGATATAACAGTGATTGATTTTAATGGCTTAGTTGTTTGAATTCGTACAACAGGTTAGTTAGGAATATGAAAACTAACAACCTTACGAAAACAATCAATTTTGGCATGATGAGTAGTTAACCAATCAATCCCTAAAATCACATCAAAAGCAAGTATCTTTAAAGAGATAAGGTCAACAGGTAATGTGATGGTGCCAACTTGGATCAAACAAGATTTATAAACAGTGGATGTGATGAAAGTTTCTCCTAACGGAGTTTCCACAGATAAATCAAAGTCTAACTTCTTCGGAGTCAAGTTTAAACGTTGAGCACAAGCAGGAGAGATAAAAGAATGGGTAGAACCGGTATCTAATAAGGTATAAACTTCACATGAATTTATGATTAGTTTACCCGTGATCACCTCGTTTGGGTTCCTCGCATGTTGACCAGTCACGACAAACGCTCTTCCAGGAATCGTTGACTTTATCTTTTCTGGGGCAGCTTTTTGAGTCACCATCCCCGCTGGAATTGGTTTTGCTACAGTGCAATCTCGAGCGATATGTCCTTCCTTTCCACAATTATAACATACCTTAAACTGTTGTGGGCAGTTTGGGCTGATATGTCCTTCTTTTCCGCACTTATAGCATATAACCGGTGGTCGTTCTCCTCCCTTGAAACCAGTTGTTGCTGGTACTGACGTCTTCGTATTGTCATTGTTGAATCTCCTCTTTTTAAAATCTCCTCCCGACTCGCTTCTTCTATTTTTATAGCCACGATTACCACCAGAGTGGTTGCCGTTCTTGTCTGTATTTTTCTTTCTCCGCTGGTTATCATTGTTCTGATGACTGCTGTCACCGATATGATCCTGGTTGTGGTCCCTCAGTTGACCGTACTCGTTATCTCGCTCTAATAATTGAGCCCTGTTGACAACATCTGAATAGAGAAAAAATTTATGAGAAATGAGATATTGACGTATGCCGGGTTTCAAACCTCTCAGAAACATCCTCGTCATACGTTCCTCATTCTCCACCAAATGAGGTGCAAACCTGGACAACTCTGCAAACTTTGCCTCGTACTGAGATACCGTCATATTATTCTGCTCTAATCTAATAAACTCTACCTCCTTCATATGACGAATACTTTCAGGAAAGTACTTATCATTGAACAGTTTCTGAAATGTCTCCCAAGACATGCTGAGTGCGGCTAGATGGGTACGCTTCACAGACTCCTACCAGTAATCTGCCTCGCCACGGAACATAAAGGTGGCGAATGGAACCTTCTGTTCTTCCGTGCATCCCAAGACATCGAATATCTTGGTAATTTGCTTGACCCACGTTTCCGCCATGATCGGATCTGGCTTTCCCTTAAATTCTGGTGGTCCCAATTCTTTGAACTATTTGGCTGTGACAAACCGTGAATTGCTATCATTTCCTCCTGTATTTTGAACACGAGTCTCCCTTGTCTGGTTTTGCATGAATTGCAAAAAACTTCTAAACATTCCATCATTCATCATCTGCTCATTGGTGTTGTTCACAGGAGGAACATTGTCAGCCTGTTGCACGTTCTCCTCGTTGGTAAGCACCGGTGTCTCCACGGTCTCATTTACTCCACTGTTAACATTCTCAGTCGACATTCTCAAATATTGCCATAAAATAAGGGTTAATTTAACAAATCACATAATACCCCTATATTATGACTGACCAATAAATAAGCTTAGGTAGGACACACTAGCGAAGGATTTATTCGTCTCTCCCCTCCTAGTTCTATTCTCCGATCTCCGCCAGAGATCATATCCCTAAGCTCTGATACCAACTGTGACGCCCCCAAAATAGGTATACAACACCCATTCTGAGTCGCCAAAATACATGGTACAGAAACAACTACATCTTTATTATTACAACACAAGAACTGTGAGTTTAAATACAAATATTGTCATTTAGACAATATCCACACTCAAATAAGTCCTCATTACAATTATTGATACATTATTTCACAAAAATGGTGAGGACTACTAAAGTAACTTCTAGAACCATCATTCCATACCCCGACTAGTACTCGCTACATTCTCGCCTCCTGAGAAAAATGGAACAAAAAGAAAAAGGGTGAGCTCAACTAGCCCAGTAAAGAACATTATGACTAAGATAATACAGAACAAATTATCGTTAGTCTTCAACAGGGAAAAATCTAATAGAATACAATAGACAACAAGTTTTAAATCAATAACTGCAGCGGAAACAACAAACCATTAGAAGAGTCAAGTAGAGAATGAGTTCTACTATCTTCTAAGATTTAAAAGTCCATCATCAATATTTTATCCCTGTAACAACAATCAATAACCATTTTTAATCAAATATTCATCTTTGCACTACATGCCAAAGATATTCATTTGTATCACCAGTCGGTCATGTTCATCTCAACACCTGTTCATCTTTGCACTACGGGCCAAAGATATTCATCAGTTAATCATTCATCTTTGCACTACGGGCCAAAGATATTCAGTAATATCATCATTTAGGACTGAGGATGATGAAAAATATCTTAAAGAAAACGAATCCAGTGAAACAAAATAACAAATATTAAGGATTCGTATTTCGATTTATCCATGCCCAAAAATACCTTATAATTATTCATAGTGAAGTAGAATTCAAGAATGATCAAAACATGGATACAATCAAAGCTAGTACCCAGAATAGATATTTTGGACGAAAAGAAGAAAATTTTATTTTTCGGTGAATAGTAACTCGTGAATAGTAACTCGTGAATAGTAACTCATGAATAGTAACCCCGACGTGAAAAGTTCCAAATTTGATAAAAATTTCCAACCAATATTTCAGCATAATGATATTGAAGAAATAATATCATTTTCGAATAAAATAACATCCCTTACCTCGTAAAGACAGTACTTCTGGTCGGAATACCGATATAAGGCTGAAATACACTTGCTCTGATGAATAGAAACTCTTAAAGTATCTAAATACTCACAAAATACACTCAATAATCTGGAGAGAGAAAGAGAGAAAACTTGTTTCTGGTGTGATTTTCAATTCTAACTTAGCCCTCTATTTATAGGAAAATGTTAGCACGCCGAAGCAGACTTAACCTGCAACCTGATGGCTGTACCTGCTACTATTCCCACCCACCACATTTGAATAAAAATCTCAGCACATTTCTTCACCAACCAAGAGTGGGGCCCACCAATTCTAGAATTTTCTACCAAAATGATTAACTCCGAAAATTCAACAATTTATGAACCAGTCATCTCGTAAAATTCATAATAAATCATACGTTCATTTTTAACGGTTCAAAATTTGTGGACATATACTCAACTTATATATGTATAACATATCCAAAAATTACCACGATCCAACGGTCGGATTAAAAATTATAACCCCCGCAAAATATCTCAAAAACCCTGATTTTTAATACCTCCATTCCGACAAAAATACTGATAAAAACCTCAACATTAACTCCTTCATTTTTAACCACAAAAATATATCCCTCATTTATATCCACAAAAATAAATATTTCCTTATCATATGAATCAATAATTAATTATTCACAAATAATATTACAGAATCACATTTATGACAACCAGGCCGTTCCCAGGAAAGAGGGGGCTTTCCAATAAGGATTTCTCCTTACTGGCGCGCAATTAGATGACCAAACCTCTCCTTAGACAGAACTTTCTAGACATTGCCAATAATGTTATCTAATAATATTATTCAAATAATATGAATTATTGATCTGATAATGGGAAATACTGTGTAGTGACAATTATTAAAACAACAGTAATATAAAATATCAACGCAGCAATTATTGAATCAATAAAATAAAATACTGAACAGTAATTACTGTAACCATTATTGAGTAGTGCCTTCTTACGTAAGAATCAATAATTAGTGCAATACAATGTGCTATTGTGTAACAACGCGTATTACTGTGTTTTAATCACCGGGTATTCCAACAGTATTAACGGTAACAACTACGCCGTTATTAATAAACAACATATACTTGTCGTTTTCTTCATCCAATCGCTTTCCGTTATGGGGCCCACAAAAGACTGCGCCGTCGTACGAATATTCCCCGACAGGAAGAATATTCCACGACCAAACGAATATTCCCCGACAACAATGAATATTTTATAACCACCTGCTTATTTGAAATATTTGCGCATTTTACCCATAACTAACCTCATTAATCAATTTAACACTTACTATTTCAAAATAATAAATAGAGGGAATTTAAATTTCATTTAATAATAATTTGGGGTCTTACATCTTCAGTGCGACAGTCTGAGTACGTTTTACAGATTCCCACCAATGATCTGCCTCTCCTTGCAACATAAAGGTGGCAAAGAGAACCTTTTACTCCTCGAAGCTTCCCAAGATATAAAATATCTTGGTGATCTGCTTAATCTACACGTCTCTGCCTTAAGTGGTTCTAGCTTTTCCAAAAACTCTAGTGGTCCCAGCTCCTTGAATTACTTAGTGGTGACCATCCGTGAGTTGCCAGTGTTTCCACCTGTATTTTGAACAGGAGTCTCTCTCGCCTGATGTTGCATGAATTGCAGAAAGCTCCTAAACATCTCGTCGTTCATCATTTGGTCAGTATTGTTGTTTACATGAGGATTATTGCCTTCCTGATGCACATTATCCTAGTTATTGATTATCGGTGACTCAACGGTCTCATGTTCTCCATTGCTTATTTCAACATTTTCAGATGCCATTTTCAAATACTGCCACAAAACAAGGTTTAATTGACATGCCACATATTATCCCTATATTCTGACCGACCAATTAAATAACAAATAAGCTTAGGTAGGTCATACTAGCGAAGGATTTACCCGTCTCTCCCCTCCTAGTTCTAGCCTCAAATCTCAGCCAAAGATCATATCCTTAAGCTTTGATACCAAGTGTGACGTCCCCAAAATAGGTATACACAACCCATTCTAAGTCGCCAAATACATGGTACATAATTTAAATACAAACTTCTTTTATACAATACGACAAAAACGTAGTTGAAAGTTTTAACACAAATATTATCTCGTAGAAAATATTCAAACTCAAATGGAATCCTCATTACAATTATTATCACACTATTTCATAGAATAGTGAGGACTACTATAGCCACCTTCTTGGACCATCACTCCATTTTCCGACTAGTCTCAGCTATATTCTCATTTCCTGAATAGAACAATGAAAGAAAAGGGTGAGCTCAATTAGCCAAGTAAAGAATATTACGACTAAGATAATGTAGAATAAATTATCCTTAGTCTTCAACAGTATAAAAACTGATATAATACAATAGACAACAAGTTTAACTGCAGCAGAACAAGCAAACCATTAGAAGAGTCAAGTAATGCATGATGTCTACTATCTTCTATGATTTAAAAGTTCTTCATCAATATTTTATCTTTGTAACACAGCTCAATAAATAATGCACATCATCGAATTATCCATGCACTACGGGCCAAGGATATTCGTTATTATCACCCATGGTCATGATCATGTCAAACAACTGTCCATCAATGCACTACGGGCCAATGAAGACTTTTACCACATCATTTATAATATTATAGGTCATGATTATATCGATACATAATTTATGGTCATAATTATACCAATCAATAGTCCATCTATGCACTACGGGCCAAAGATGACTTTTATCACAATATAAGCATGAGGGTGATGACAATGATATAAGCATCAATCAACGAAATCAAGGATAAATATTAAAGATTTTTAATTTATCTAGAGTTTAAAAATGTCCAAATTATCAACACGATAACTGTTTTGTGGAGTAAAATTCAAGAATAATATTCATGTATCAAAAATAATTTGGACAGAAAAGAAATCAATTTTTGTCGTGAATAGTACCCGAGTGAATACTACCCCGTGAATAGTACTTCGTGAATATAGTACCCCGGCATAAAAAGATTAAAATTTAACAAGAATGTTCAAAAAAATATTCTTATGAAATGATATTAGATGAAGCGCAGATTTCAAGGATATTTTACTAATTTCAAGTAGTATAGAAGCAATACTTATCAAAATGAGTGTAGAATTAGGAATATGAAATGAAATAATATTACTTATATACTACAGAGTATGGAAGAAAATATTATTTCTTACAAATACTGACCAAAATAATATTCCTTACCTTAAAATGAGAGTATTTATGACTGGTATGGCGGAGATATTCTTGAATAAAACTTATACTATTTTCTACACTCAAAACTTCCTTAAACTCAAAAGAAATACGCTCAATATTATAGAAGAAGAATTCTCTGATTCTGGTGTGATTTTCATTTCTAAACTAAGCAACCTATTTATAGGAGAATGGCAAGATACTATTTAGGAAAAATCATAGACTACACAGTAGGAGAATTCACGGACGAATTCGCTAAAATAATTTTGATTTTACTATGTTACACTATGTAAACACTATGCAGTACTATGCAATAAAATATAATATATTCTATTTTATATAAAAAACAAAATTTGTAATATATATATATATAAACTCACACACACGGCACACATATTACACACACACACACACACACACTTATATCTATATAAGTAATAAAACAAAACTAAGATAACTTTCTACCGACGATTTTGAAAAATGCGTAAATAGGGGTCTATGTAATAAGCCAAATTTACAATAAATACTTCATAAAAATCCCCTCTATTTATCTCAATTCACTTGGCTTCACTAAACACATTTTTAATAACATTTATTCATCATTTATAACTCACAATATTAACAACCAGATCATTTCCAAGAAAGAGGGGGGCTTTCTGATAAGGACTTCTCCTTATTGGCGCGCAATTAGGTAACCAAACCCCTTTCTTCAACAGAACTTTCTACACATCTTCAATAATGCAAATAATAATATGAATAATTTTGTCATCTCAATTATTAATTTAATAATATAAAATATTGTGCAGATGATACTGCGACAATAATTGAATCAATAATATGAGATACTATGCAGCAATTACTCTAGTAATAATTGAATAAAACTGAGTGACTTCTCACGTAAGCATCAATAATCAAAGATATTGTACAATATTGTGTGCTACTATGCAACCACGCGTATTACTGTACTTTTATCACTGAGTATTTCAACAATTAACGGTAAAACTTTTGCCGTTATTTTTATAAAAAGTTATTTCTGTCGTTTTCTAACTTCGACAGTAATTTCGTTGTGGGGTCCACCAATGATTGTGTCGTCGTACGAATATTCCTTGATAAAACGAATATTCCCCGACCATACGAATATTTTATGACAACTTGCTTACTTTGTAAAATTTTTAAACATTACCCACAACTATAAAATTATATCAAATCCGCACCTTATTATTCAAAATAATATTTAGAGAAAAATTAATCATTATTTATAAAAGTTGGGGTCTTGCACTATTCATACATACGACACTATTCATATATACAGTACAATTCGTACATACGATACTATTCACGGGATACTATTTATGAAGTATTATTCATGGGATACTATTCACTCAAGTACTATTTACACAGGGTACTATTCACGATTAAAATTAATTTCTTTTCTGTCCAAATTATTTTTTATACATGAATATTATTCTTGAATTTTACTCCACAAAGCAGTTATTATGTTGACAATTTGAACATTCTTAAACTCTGGATAATTTGAATTATAAATCTTTAAAATTTATCCTTGATTTCTTATATCATTGTCATCATCCTCATGCTTATATTGTGATGAAAGTCATCTTTGGCCCGTAGTGCATAGATGGACTGTTGATTGGTATGATTATGACCAAGAATTATGTATCAGTATAATCATGACCTGTAATGTTATAAATGATGTGGTAAAAGTCCTCATTGGCCCGTAATGTATTGATGGACAGTTGTTGATATGATCATGATCACTGGTGATAATAATGAATATCATTGGCCCGTAATGCATGGATAATTCGTGGATGTGATACTAATGAATATCATTGGTCCGTAGTGCATGGATAATTCAGTGATGTGGATTATTTATTGAGCTTTGTTACATCGATAAAATAATGATGATAAACTTTTAAATCATAGAAGATAGTAGACATCATGCTCTACTTGACTTTTCTAATGGATTGCTTATTTCGTTGCAGTTATACTTGTTGTCTATTGTATTCTATCAGTTTTTATATTCTTGATGACTAATGATAATTTATTCTACATTATCTTAGTCATAATATTTTTTACTGGGCTAGTTGAGCTTACCCTTTTCTTTCATTGTTCTATTCAGGAAATGAGAATATAGCTGAGACTATTCGGAGAATGGAGTGATGGTCCAAGATGGTGGCTATAGTAGTCCTCACTATTCTATAAAATAATGTGATAATAATTATAATGAGGACTCCATTTGAGTTTGGATATTTTCTACGAGATAATATTCGTGTTAAAACTCTCAGCTACGTTTTTTTCGTATTGTATAAAAGAAGTTTGTATTTAAATTATGTACCATGTATTTGGCGACTCAAAATGGGTTGTGTATACCTATTTTAGGGGCGTCACAGTTGATATCAAAGTTAGGGATATGATTCCTGGCTGAGATTTGAGGCTAGAACTAGGAGGGGAGAGACGGGTAAATCCTTCGCTAGTATGACCTACCTAAGCTTATTTGTTATTTAATTGGTCGGTCAGAATATAGGGATAATATGTGGCATGTCAATTAACCCTTATTTTGTGACAGTGTTTGAAAATGGCATATTAAAATGTTCAGATAAGCAATGAAACACATGTGACCGTTGAATCACCACCGATCAATAACCAGGATAATGTGCATCAGGAAGGCAACAATCTTCATGTAAACAACAACATCGACCAAATGATGAACGACGAGGTGTTTAGGAGCTTTCTGCAATTCATGCAACACCAAGCGAGAGAGACTCCTATTCAAAATACAAGTGGAAACACTGGCAACTCTTAGATGGTCACCGCTAAGCAATTCAAGGAGTTGGGACCACCGGAGTTTTTGGAAAAGCCAGAGCCACTTAAGGCAAAGACATGGATTAAGCAGATCACCAAGAAATTTAATGTCTTTGGATGCTCCGAGGAGCAAAAAATTCCCTTTGCCACCTTCATTTTACGACGAGAGGCAGATTACTGGTGGAAATATGTAAAACGTACTCAACCTGCCGCACTACTGATGTCTTGGGAGAAGTTTCAAGAATTGTTCAACGATAAGTACTTTTCTGAAAGTATTCGTCACATAAAGGAGGTGAAATGCATCAAGCTGGAGCAAAACAATATGACCGTATCGCAGTACGAGGCTAAGTTTGCGGAGTTATCCCGGTTTGCATCCCATTTGGTTGATAATGAGGAGCGAATGACGCGAATGTTTCTGCGAGGTTTGAAATCCGAAATAAGTCAATACCTCATTTCTCAAAAACTTTGCTTGTATTTAGATGTTGTGAATAGGGCTCAGTTATTGGAGCACGATAATGAGTCAACCCAACCAAAAGATAGCAGCCAGCAAAACGATAATACCACTGGTAGCAGTCATCGAAGCGGTGACAATAAACGTGGAGGAAATCATCATGCCAGAAATGGTAACCACTTCGATAGTAATCCTGGCCAAGATAATAGAAGTGGAAATTTCAAAAAGAGGAGATTCAACAATGATGGAAAGACAGCAGCACCAACATCTGTTTTCAAGGAAGGAGAATGACCACCGGTCGTATGCTACAAATGCGGAGGAGAGGGACACAGTAGTCGAAACTGTACGCAGCAACCCAAAACGTGTTACAATTGCGGAAGAGAAGGTCACTTAGCCCAATTTTGTCGTGTAATGAAGTCAAGTCCAGTTGGGATGGAGATACCAAAGGTCGTCCCAGATAAGTCAAAGCCAGTAGTTCAAGAGAGAGCGTTTGTCGTGACCTCTCAAAAAGCGAGGAACCCGAACGAGGTTATCACGGGTAAGCTAATCATAAACTCTTGCGAAGTTTATACCTTATTTAATATCAGTTCTACCCATTCTTTTATTTCTCCTACTTGCGCTCAACGTTTAAATTTAAATCTGGAGAAATTAGACTTTGACTTATCTGTTGAAACTCCATTGGGAGAAACCTTCATTACATCCACGGTTTATATATCATGTTTGATTCAAATCGGCACTCTCACGTTACCTGTCGATCTTATCTCTTTGAAAATACTTGCATTTGATGTGATTTTAGGGATTGATTGGTTAACTACTCATCATGTTAAAATTGATTATTTTCGTAATGTTGTTAGCTTTCATATTCCTAACCAACCTATTATGCGAATTCAAGCAACCAAACCACTAAAGTCAATCACTGTCATATCAAGCCATAAAGCCATTCGTTTATTGAAAAACGGATGTCAAGCTTTCTTAGCTCATGTCAAAGATTTAAACAAATATACGTCAGATTTGAATGATATTTCTATTGTTAATAAATTTTTTGACGTATTCCTTGAAGAACGTCCTGGCCTACCCCTAGAGCGTGAAATTGTGTTTTGTATTGACCTTGAACTCGGTACAAAACCAATTTCCAAAAACCCATATCAAATTGCTCCTATTGAACTTCAGGAGTTAAAAATCCAATTGCAGGAATTGTTAGACATCAGTTTTATTCGTCCTAGTACGTCTCCTTGGGGTGCTCCTGTTCTATTCGTAAAGAAGAAAGATGGGAGTATGCGACTTTGTATTGATTATCGGGAGTTGAATCATGTCACCATAAAAAATAGGTACCCGTTACCTCGTATTGATGACCTATTTGACCAGTTGCAAGGTGCTAAATTCTTTTCAAAGATCGATCTTCGTTCCTGATATCAGTAGTTAAATATTAAAACTGATGACATTCCAAAGACTACTTTCAGAACTCGGTATGGGTATTACGAATTTCTAGTCATGTCTTTTGGATTTATTAATGCTACTGCTGCCTTCATGGATATGATGAACCGAGTATTCAAGGAATATTTGGATCATTTTATGGTTGTCTTTATTGATGACATCCTCATATACTCTAAAAGTCGTGAAGATCATGAGCAATACTTGAGGTTGATACTTCAAAAGCTTCGTGAAAATAAGTTATATGCCAAGTTGAAGAAATGCGAGTTCTGGCTTGAGGAATTGGCATTCCTTGGGCACGTGATATCAAATCACGGAATATCTGTTGACCCAGCGAAGATTGAAGCAATACAAAGCTGGGAGGAACCTAAGTCAGTGACCAAAGTACATAGCTTTCTAGGCTTTGCTGGTTATTATCTGAGATTCGTGGAAGGATTTTCTCGAATCGCTACTCCATTAACTCAGCTGACTCGAAAAGATACAAAATTCGGTTGGAGCGAAAAATGTGAGAAGAGTTTTCAAGAACTCAAGAGGAGACTCATTTCAGCACCTGTTCGGACAGTACCATCTGGTTTGGAGGGATTTGTCATCTACAACGATGCTTCAGGAAGAGGTTTGGGATGTGTTCTTATGCAACATGGGAAAGTCATAGCCTATGCCTCACGACAACTCAAAGAATATGAGAGGAATTATCTTCCTCATGATCTAGAGTTGGCAGCAGTCGTTTTCGCGCTAAAGATCTGGAGACATTACCTGTATGGGGAAAAAGTGCAGACCTATACGGATCATAAAAGCCTCAAATATTTCTTCACCTAGAAGAAACTCAACATGCGACAACGATGTTGGCTCGAGCTATTGAAAGATTATGATCATACCATTCAATACCATCCTGGAAAAGCGAACGTGGTAGCTGACGCGTTGAGTAAAAGATAATATGTAGGTACGAGTGCGATATTGTCAACGCAAAGGCCCATTTTGTATGACTTACAAAAGATGGAGATAGAGTTAAAGACTCCAGAGACCCACGTGATGATGTCAAATATACGAGTAGAATCGACTTTAATCGATAAAGTTAAAGTTGTTCAAGCTACAGACCTGGAGCTGATGCGTATGAGGAAGAAAGTGCAAGAAGGTGCTATTCCAGAAGCAAGAATCGATGAAGAAGGAATACTTCGAGTCAACTCCAAACTTTGTGTTCCTAAAGACTCTGATTTGAAGTATAAAATCATGATGGAGGAACACAACACATAGTTTAAAATCCATCATGGGAGTACCAAAATATATCGTGATCTTCGACATACATTTTAGTGGAGCAACATGAAGAGAAAGATAGCGGAGTTTATCTCAAGGTGTTTATCTTGTCAACGAGTCAAGGCGTAGCATCAAGTGCCAAAAGGTCCATTGCAACCACTTGAAATTCTATAATGAAAGTGGAAGCACATTAACATGGATTTCATTACTGGTCTTCCCAAGGTTTCTCAGGGTATAGATACAATTTGGGTCATTGTTGATAGATTAACCAAGTCTGCTCATTTCTTACCTATACGAGAAACATATTCACTTGAACGTCTTGTTCGTATATACATAAACGAGATTGTAAGACTGCATGGTATGCCAATATTCATAGTTTCTGATCGAGACCCAAGATTCACTTCACGATTTTGGGTTAGTTTGCAGAAAGCTATGCGCACGGATTTACGATTTAGTTCGGTATATTATCCTCAAACGGATGGACAGTCGGAGAGAACTATTCAAACTCTTGAAAATCTATTAAGACTCTGTGTCCTAGACTTCAAAGGAAGTTGGGACAAGTTCTTGTCATTAGTGGAATTCTCCTACAACAATAGTTATCAAGCAAGTATAGGTATGGCTCCATTCGAGGCACTATATGGACAAAAGTGTCGTTCTCCAGCATGCTGGGACAAGATAGATGAAGCAACGTTGTTGGGACCGAAATTGGTACGCATGACAACGAAAAAGATTCAAATGATCCGGCAACATATAAAAACCTCACAAGATCGACAAAAGAGTTATGTTGATCTTCATCGAAGGGAAGTAGAATTCAATGTTGGAGATTATGTATTGTTATGTGTTGCTCCATGGAAAGGAATTACGAGATTTGAAAAGAGAGGAAAGCTCAATCCTCGATTCATTGGTTTATTTGAAATCCTCGATCAAGTAAGAACTGTGGCATATAGACTCGCCTTACCGCCAAGTATGTCTCGTGCTCATAACGTTTTTTAAATATCTATGTTACGTAAATATGTGGAAGACCCGAACCACATTATTGAATTAGAACTAGACGAGATAGCGGAAGATTTAACTTATAAAGAGGTACCTGTTAAAATTCTGGATAAGAAAGAACATATTATACGCTCAAAGGTTATACCTCAAGTCAAAGTTTTGTGGAGAAACCACGATATTGAGGAAATAACTTGGGAGTTAGAATCTAAAATAAAAATAAGGTATCCTCACCTCTTCGACATACCAGGTACGTACACCAATTTTGAAGACGAAATTTCATAAGAAGGGGAGGTTGTAAGACCCCAACTTTTATGAATAAAGATTAATTTTTCTCTAAATATCATTTTTGAATAATAAGGTTTGGATTTGATATAATGTTATAGTTGTGGGTAATATTTATAAATTTTGCAAAGTAAGCAAGTTGTCATAAAATATTCGTTTGGTCGGAGAATATTCGTTTTATCAGGGAATATTCGTACGACGGCACAATCATTGATGGATCCCATAACGGAATTACTGTCGAAGTTAGAAAATGACAGAAATAACTTTTTATAAAAATAACGGCAAAACTTTTACCGTTAACTGTTGAAATACCCGATGATAAAAGTACAGTAATACTCATGGTTGCATATAGGGGTGCTCATCGGTAAAAAACCGAACCGGTTCCGAACCGCAATAACCAAAAAAACAAGAATCGAAACCGATACCGAATTACCGGTTCGGTACAAAAGCGGTACCGATTTTTTCGGTTTAGTTTTCGGTTATACCGCATACATGGTAATATTTATAATTATTAATAAATAATAATAATTAAATAATTTTTTTTAATATATTAACAAAAAAATTCAAAACTAAAAAATCATCTACAATTATATATCAATTGAAGGCAGTTGAAACTAGTCAAGACTCAAGCTAGTAAGCTACTGTGTGCAGACCAAATAACAAATAACTTGTTATGCAAATTAAATAAAATTAAATAATGTTCAAATATTATTTATATATATATATATATATATATATATATATATATAACACTTATAAATATTATCAATTTCAGAAAGTCTTAAATTTTTTGTCAGACAAAATGTATATCCATCCATTCATAAGATACTATTTACCTAACAAATTACTTAATAATATAAAATTTGAGACACTTTTTCAGAACAAGAAAAATTATTAAAACTCCTAATTTAAGTTGGGATATATCAACTTAGCATATGAATCCATAAATATTACTCCAATACGTATAATATAATATAATAGACTTTGTTTATATTGGTCTCTAACAAGTAGCAACTGTTGGTGAGCTCCCACTACAAAGCATAACAAGTTATTTGGTCCGAAAAGATGATATAGCTACTATTATACACTGCAGCATATTCCCTGTTATACACTTTTGGTTTTTCGGTTTTACCGAATTCGAAATTTCTATTACTGCTACCGGTACCGAAAAGTATAAAAATCGAAAAATCGATACTGAAAAAATCGAAACAAAAAAAACTGGTACCGCCGGTACCGGTTTCAACCGGTTCGGTAAAAAAACCGAAAAATCAAATTTTTTTTGAGCACGCCTAGTTGCATAGTAGCACACGGCATTGTACAGTATCTTTGATTATTGATGCTTATATGAGAAGTCACTCAGTTTTATTCAATTATTGTCATAGTAATTGCTGGATAGTATCTCATATTATTGACTTAATTATTGTCACAGTATCATCTGCAAAATATTTTATATTATTAAATCAATAATTAAAACGCATAATTATTTATATTATTATTTGTATTATTGACGATGTCTAGAAAGTTCTATTGAGAAAAGGGGTTTGGTCACTTAATTGAGCGCCAATAAGGAGAAGTCCTTATTGGAAAGTCCCCTCTTTCCTAGAAATGATCTGATTGTTAATATTGCGAGTTATAATATTAATGATCAATAAATGTTATTAAAAATATGTTTAGTGAAGCCAAGTGAATTGAGATAAATAGAGAAACTTTTTTATGATGGATTTGTTGTAAGTTTGGTTTATTACATGGACCCCCACTTACCCATTTTTTAAAATCGTCGGTAGAAAGCTATCTCAATTTTGTTTTATATCTTATATATATATATATATATATATATATATATATATATATATATATATATATATATATGTGTGTGTGTGTGTGTGTGTGTGTGTGTGTGCCGTGTGTGTGAAGATAATATATATATATATATATATATATTATTTTTTATATAAATTAGAATATATTATATTTTATTTCATAGTGCTTACATAGTACTGCATAGTATTTGTATAGTGCTGCATAGTAAAATAAAAATTTTTAAAAGTTTCAGTCGGTGCGCGCCCGTGAATTCGTCCGTGATTTTCTTCAACTGTTCACCCGTGATTTTTCTTAAATGGTGACTTGCCATTCTCCTATAAATAGGATACTTAGTTTAGAAATAAAAATCACACCAGAATCAGAGAATTCTTCTTCTATAATATTGAGTGTATTTCTTTAGAGTTTAAGGAAGCTTTGAGTGTAACAAACAGTACAAGTTTTATTCAAGAATATTCCCGCCATACCAGTCAAAAATACTCTCCTTTTAAGGTAAGGGGTGTTATTATGTTCAATATTCGTCAGAAATAATATTTTCTTCCATAGTCTGTAGTATGTAAGTAATATTATTTCGTTTTATATTCCTAAATATAAACTTTTTTGTTAAGTATTGCTTCTATACTCCTTGAAATTAGTAGAATATCCTTGAAATTTGCGCTTCATCTAGTATCGTTCCATTAAAATATTTTTTTGGACATTCTTGTTAAATTTTAAGTTTTTCATGCCGGAGAACTATTCATGAATATTATTCATATATACGGCACTATTCATATATACGATATTATTCATACGGTACTATTCATATATATGGTACTATTCATACAGACGGTACTATTCACGGGATACTATTCACTCGGGTACTATTCACTGGGGTACTATTCACGACAAAAATTAATTTCTTTTTTGTCTAAATTATTTTTGATACATAAATAATTATTTTTGAATTTTACTCTACAAAGCAGTTATCATGTTGATAATTTGGACATTCTTAAACTCTGGATAAATTGAATTATAAATCTTTAAAATTTATCATTGATCTCACTTAATTGATTTCTTATATCATTGTCATCATCCTCTTACTTATATTGTGATGAAAGTCATCTTTGACCCGTAGTGCATAGATTGACTGTTGATTAGTATGATTATGACCATGAATTATGTATCAGTATAATCATGACATGTAATGTTATAAATGATGTGGTAAAAGTCCTCATTGGCCCGTAGTGCATTGATGGACAGTTGTTGGCATGATCATGACCACTGGTGATAATAACGAATATCATTGCGCATGGATAATTCGTGGATGTGATACTAATAAATATCACTGGCCTGTAGTGCATGGATAATTTAGTGATGTGGATTATTTATTGAGTTGTGTTACGGAGATAAAATATTGATGATGAACTTTTAAATCATAGAAGATAGTAGATATCATGCTCTACTTAACTCTTCTAATGGATTGTTTGTTCCGCTGCAGTTAAACTTGTTGTCTTATGTATTCTATCAGTTTAACACTGTTGAAGGCTAACGATAATTTATTCTATATTATCTTAGTCATAATATTCTTTACTGGGCTAGTTGAGCTCACCCTTTTCTTTCATTGTTCTCTTCAGGAAATGAGAATATAGCTGGGACTAGTCAGGGGAATAGAGTGACAGTCCAGATGGTTGCTATAGTAGACCTCACTATTCTATAAAATAGTATGATAATAATTATAATGGGGACTTCAATTGAGTTTGGATATTGTCTACGAGACAATATTCGTGTTAAAACTCTCAGTTTACGTTTGTCGTATTGTATAAATTAAGTTTATATTTGAATTCTGTACCATTTATTTGGCGACTCAGAATGGGTTGTGTATACCTATTTTGGGAGCGTCACAACATTCCTAGCCACCGACCTGTGAAACAAGGTTCCCATTTGGATCCCTGCCTCCTTACGGTGGGCAATCTCCACCTCCAACTCTTGCATTACTAGCTTCCTCTGGTGGTCCTCGTCCCTTAGTTTCTGGAATTCGGACTCCCTCTCTTGGGCCTCAGCCTCCAGCTTCTGGACTTTGCAGTATAACTCTAAGATTTGTTCCTCGTACTCTCCCAACATCCGGTATTCGAATATAGCCTCATCAGAGTCCTCCATGGGCTCGTCCTCCATAAACTCCTCCTCTGGATCAGACTCTACGGGATCCATCTCTTCCACCTTATCATCATCACCGATAGGGGCCACTGCCGATATGGACTCAGCTATCAATGGTGCCTCATATACCACGTGTATGTCACGCGGCTCCTCCTCTATCACTCTACTAAGTCCTCCCAAGTCTGTCATCCTACAACCACCAGCATAAGACAAACAAACAACAACTCCATTAGGATGTCAAATAAAACATAAGTTCATTGTATAGAATGAAATTATATTCATTAACACACTAAGTCTCTCTCTATGAAAACTCTACATGAGTTTCATCCCTTCCTATCGTCTAAGTTATAATCTAAGGACTCTCGCTCCTAAGGTTTATAACTACAGCTTTGATATAAACATGTGACGCCCCCAAATTCAAACCACTCACGTCCCGAATTCGGTGTATCACGTACTACAAATATAATGACTAAATAACATCTTAATGCAACGAAAATAACAGAATAGATTACATTTATATAATATAATCATTCACGTCCCAAGGGTTCGTAAATTAAACATCTTGTACATATCTTAAACATACATAAACATAGCTTAGACATAATTAATACATAACACAATATGTTTTAAAATAATCATAATATCTCTAGACAAATATGAACTACTCCGTAGCTTTGCCTTTGCCCTTATCAGTGCCTGAGGGTCCGCCTTGGTCTGCTTTAACTGAAATATTTTAGGGAAGCAAGAATAAGCAACAAGTTTGCTCAACAAGTAATATAGCAATAACGGTGCTCAATATAGTTTTAAATTTCTCAAGAGTACATCAATATATGATAGTTCAAGGATAACAAGAAGTATCGATGATTCTCAATAATAGTCGCTAAGGACATAAAGATATCAATAAGATTCAATGCTTAATCATTTCGAGATTTCAAAATAATGAATACTGAGCTAAGGACTATGAACTTCTACTAGAATTAACAGTAATATACTGAAAATCCAATGAAAATGAGTACAACAGGTGATCAGCCTAAAGTACCCTACGTTATGCATAACATTTAATCATACTCATGTGCGCACGTCGGTCTCCCGATAATTATATAGTTTTCCCTTCATGGAGGGTTGTTCATCTCAGTCAATTATACGAGTCCGCACCAAGTCAATTTGGTTTGGATAGCTTTCTATCATACGATAATAGTCTAGCCGAATCAATGGCTTAGACAGCTTTTATAATGCATTCAAGAACTATAAGTTCAATGCTTGCAACAATCGTCAAAATATATCAATGATTTTTTAAATAGTAATAGACATTTGTTTGAAATAAATATGGTTGATATGGAAACAATTCGGATTATACAATATATATACAGTGTAAAAAACTTAGGAAATTTGCATTCAATATGAGAATCAAATGAAGTTAGAGAACTTGCATCAAAGAGATAAGGTTCAGATACTTGCACAATATTCAAAGTCGTGTAAGTTAGAAAACATGCAATAAATGTGAATATTCATTAATAATTAGTGAATGTGAACTAATCAACAATAATTATCCACTAACATACTTTGAAAAATAATAACTCGAGTTGAGTTAAGGAAACTTGCCTTTTGCGTTGATTACCACTTATAGCACAAACCACCTCAATGAACTATATTATCCTATTTATGTACGTATAGGTACTCATTAGTCACACATATTTTGACATATATATCAACAGGTATTTATTACACATTTTTCTATTCATGTATACTATACACATTAAAACTCATAGATTTATAATCCACATTGTTCTTACTTTTGACAATTTTAGTCTCATATACTCACTTCCTATTTGTATACATGAAATATTACTTAAGTCACATACTCTGGTTCAAGTTGTTTCACATCTACATGTTAAAGAACTTTTAAACTAGGTTCTGTCCTTTTTATTTACTCTCACCAACTGTTAGTTTTACTCATAACATTTCCATTTTACAAATTAATAAAGTTCATTGTGTCAAAGGTTAACCATAACATTCTTTAAACCACACAACAATGCTAAACAACCTTTCCTACGCATGCTTGCATGTATCAGATCTATTTGCACGTAGTTAGTAAAACCTTCTGCTTAGAAACTCATTTTAGTTCATGTGTGAGTAGTTTATAACTAAATAATAACATTTATCTCATTAATCCAGCCTTTTCCAAGGTCACGATGCTATCTCCGAATCCAAAGACATCTTCTGAAGTCAAAGACATCATCTTCGAAGTCGAAGACATCTTCTGACGTTAAAAACATCATCTCGAAGTCGAAGACGTCATCTCCGAATCCGAAGACATCATCCGAAGTCGAAGACGTCATCTCCGAACCCGAAGACATCACCCGAAGTCGAAGACGTCATCTCCGAATCTGAAGACATCATCTGAAGTCGAAGACGTCATCTCCGAATCTGAAGACATCATCCGAAGTCAACTCTTCGGGGCAGCTTCAGTCACTGGGGATTATAACCGTTTCTTCTATCCCGACTCCTATCTAACTTCTCCTCAAACTCTATAGCTAGCTGTACTATGTGTCTAACTAGACGTGGGATCATGTCCAATACCTCCCGAGGAATATAATAACTTATTATTCATCCATTCACAATATTTAACGAGTTTAGTTTGCTAACTAGGAGGCAAGGAACCGAAAGGGAAAATAATAATAATCATAAAGTTTCCGAGGCATGCCATACAATTAGCTTGGGTCTATTTCTCTTCGGCAGAGCCTAAGTTATTGGGTTTGTTTATTCATGGGTATACAAATAGCCAACTTATCACCTTATTTAAGTTACTAGTCAGTTTAATGCTTTTAATGTTTGGTCTTAGATATAACCATCATGATAACCAATAAGACTCTTTTTTATGCCTACTACATTACTTAACCAAAAGAACTAAATGACTAAAGTTGATAGGTAATACTCAAGGTAACAAGGTCATACCTTTATTTCTTCACAGTCGTTCCTCCTAGATTCTGCCTTCCCGAACAGCAAGAGCTTCCTAGGTTTCCTTCTTTTCTCTTAACTCTCTCTCTGGCTCTCTCTTGTACTAGAACTTAGCAACTGAAATGTGGTAAATTTCCACTAACACTCCAAGGCTCCTATTTATAGGAAAATCATTATCCAATTATTGGGGTAATAACCAAGGGTAAAAGTGGAGTTGGTGCAAAGTTCTACCAACCCACACTATTCCTAGTACTTGCACCATCATTTCCCCCACGTGGACTTTGCTTGAGAGCTCAATTACCTTACAAAAAAAATCAGCATTTTGGCAAAGGGAAGGGGCCTGGTCGGTCATGGGGGCTCATTGCTCTATGTTACATTTTATTTATTCCACATTTTGTACCATAAGCTAGTATATTGGCTTCCGAATTATATACATATACACATACCCATAGAATTATATGACCCAAGTGTATTGGGCTAATCCAATAAAATGCCCCTTGGGCTACTAGCACAATTTTAATCAATCTTGGATCAAATATACTTATTTAGTTTCTTCCTAAGATAAATCAAGTTTGGGCTAGGCATAAATACTTATACACATTGGGCTAAACATTAGTCCACCAATTCAACTTCTTGGGCTAAACTCCCAACTTATGCAAGTATGTTACATTATTAAGGTTGGGCTTGGATATATCCTAAATCCAACACTTTATTAAGCTATCCATCAATTAATCTCATTTAAGGAATTAATCATGCCACAAAAGGCTCAACACTTAAGCTTAATTAATCAAAATCAAGCTTATCAACATTTATTAATATATTTCTTAATCATTTTATACATGATTCAATTTGTATTGAATTATTAGTCTCATGCCACGTATACATGTAAGACCCCGAATTTTATGAAATAAAAGTATTCAATTTTTCTTATAATTACTATTCAGTAAATGGTTAAATTGATAAAAGTTTAAAGTTAGGGGTGAAATGTGAATTTTTTTTTTCAAAATAAGCAAGTGGTTATAAAATAATCATTGTTGTCGGGGAATATTCGTTTGGTCGTGGAATATTCTTTCTATCGGGGAATATTCGTACGACGGCGCAGCCATTTGTGGGCCCCATAACAGAATAACTGTCGGGTGAAAAAAACGACAAATTTGAGTTTTTACAAATAACGGCGTAGTTGTTACCGTTAACACTGTTGGAATACCCGGTGGTTAAAATACAGTAATACGCGTTATTGCACAGTAGCACATGGTATTGCATAGTATTTTTGAAATTATTGATTCTTACGTAAGAAGGCACTACTCAATAATTGTTACAGTAATTACTGTTCAATATTTTATTTTATTGATTCAATAATTGCTACGTTGAAATTTTATATTATTGTTGTTCAATAATTATTACTGCACAGTATTTCTCATTATCAGATCAATAATTCATATTATTTGAATAATATTATTAGATAACATTATTGGCAATATCTAGAAAGTTCTGTCTAAAGAGAGGTTTGGTCATCTAATTGCGCGCCAGTAAGGATAAATCCTTATTGGAAAGCCCCCTCTTTCCTGGGAACGGCCTGGTTGTCATAAATGTGATTCTGTAATATTATTTGTGAATAATTAATTATTGATTCATATGATAAGGAAATATTTATTTTATGTGGATATAAATGAGGGATATATTTTTGTGGTTAAAAATGAAGGAGTTAATGTTGAGGTTTTTATCAGTATTTTTGTCGGAATGGAGGCATTAAAAATCAGTGTTTTTGAGATATTTTGCGGGGGTTATAATTTTTAATCCGACCGTTGGATCGTGGTAATATTTGGATATGTTATACATATATAAGTTGAGTATATATCCACAAATTTTGAACCGTTAAAAATGAACGCATGATTTGTTATGAATTTTACGAGATGACTGGTTCAGAAAGTGTTGAATTTTCGGAGTTAATCATTTTGGTGGAAAATTCTAGAATTGGTGGGCCCCACTCTTGGTTGGTGAAGAAATGTGCTGAGATTTTTATTCAAATGTGGTGGGTGGGAATAGTAGCAGGTAAAGCCATCAGGTTGCAGGTTAAGTCTGCTTCGGCGTGCTAACATTTTCCTATAAATAGAGGGCTAAGTTAGAATTGAAAATCACACCAGAAACATAAGCTTTCTCTCTTTCTCTCTTTCTCTCTTTATATTATGAAGCATATTTTGTGAGTATTTAGATACTGTGAGAGTTGCTATTCAGTGCAAGTTTCCTTCGGCTTTGCATTCCAGTCAGAAATACTGCACTTTTGAGGTAAGGGATAGTAAGGGATTTTAAGGGTTGTTTTATTTTCCAGTTTCGTAATTTTTCTGACCTTCAAAAATTTTGGAAAAATTTGAAATGATATTTTGATGAGTTTTCTTGATTGAGTCCAAAAATGGTGATTTTTGGATGTATAGATTGAGAGTTATGAATTTTATGAGAAAAGACTATTTTAAAAGTAATCGCTTATAATTCCTTGTGGTTAACTCCAAAATTGATGAAATTTTATTGGGAATACATGTATATGATAGAAGTATACTCCGTAAATTTTAGAATTTTTGGACAAAAGTATAATTTTTGATAAATGTCTAAATATTCGGCTGTTTTGGCCATATGAAAAATAGTAAATGACTTTTAAAAATTCTGAGAAAATATATGTTCACTATGGGACTATATTATGCTAAATCCCAGAAAAAAAATATTTTTAGAACTGATTTGGTATTTTTCATGAAAATGGTCTAGTTATGAGTAAATGAATTAAATATGTTTTGTGAAGTAAGAAAATTGGAAAATAGGATTTTATGACTTGAGAATCCTATATGAGATATATGCAGATTATTGATGAGGGTTTTGGTTATTGGTGATGAAATCTTATGAGTTTGACATTTTAGAATGATTAAATGCATTATTTAGTAAAGTGTAAACAATTAAAATAAATTGTTTATAAGCTTAAGAAATATTATTCTTTCAATATCATTATACCGAAATATTGGTATATATTTTATTGTGAAATTTCTATATTTTTGTATCGGGGTTACTATTCATGAGTTACTATTCACGAGTTACTATTCATGAGTTACTATTCATGAGTTACTATTTACGATAAAATTGATTTCTTTTTCTAACCAAATTATAGTTGATTTATGAATATTACTCTTGAGATTAAATCTATATGTTGATCATATTGTTTTTATTATCATATATAACATTTTATAACCCTGATATTGAAATTCTCTTTCACTTGAGTGTAAAGATGGGTAGATTATTGGTATGATCATGACTTTGGGTTCTCTTTGGCCAGTAATGCAAAGTTGAATTATTGACTAGTATGATCATGACCATTGAATTTATAATTGAATATCTTCAACTTAAGTGCAAAGATGAAATGATCAACATGATTATAATTATTGTTTATATAAATGATTATATATTTCTTTGAGATATTAATATATTTGGTCTGTAGTGCAAATATGAACTGTTGATAAATATATTTGGCCGTAGTGCAAATATGAACTGTTGAGGAATATCTTTGGCCTGTAGTGCAAAGATGAAATATTGATGAATATCTTTGGCCTGTAGTGTAAAGATGAATTGTTGATGAATATCTTTGGCCCGTAGTGCAAAGATGACATGTTGTTGAATATCTTTGGCCAGTAGTGCAAAGATGAGCAGGTGTTGAGATGAACATGACCAACTGGTGATACAAATGAATATCTTTGGCCGTAGTGCAAAGATGAAGTTATTAGTATGATTATGAACAGGAAATGTGATTTGGTGTAACTATGATCTTTGATGTTTCAGGTAAAGATAGGTGATGAAAATTATCTTCGTCCTGGATGAGAAGAGGAATTTAGAACTACAGTTATGATTATGAGTTATTCATATGATTGTGGACCAGAACTGTTGAGTGATGTTATATGGATAAAATATTGTTGGTGGATTTTTAACATGGAGAAGATAATAGACTTTATAGTCTATTTGACTCTTCTAATGGATTGCTCGTTCCGCTGCAACTATGGTTGAAATTTTTATCATTTACCATATGTTCTAAATCTCTGATTTATTATTGATGAAGGCTATTGATAATTTAATTATCTTTAGTCATGATATTCTTTACTGAGCTAGTTGTGCTCACCCTTTTGCTTCACAATTCCTTTTAGGTAATAAGAGTGTAGCTGGGTCGAGCGAGGGTAACGGGGAAATAGAACGGTGGTCTCTAGCTGTGGATGTTCTCCCGAAGCAGTATAGAAAAGTTTATTTAGTAGTTTTATTTGGTGAATCCAATAGGGTAAGGTGTACCCAACGTTGGAAGGGTGGTTTGCCACTATCATACAAGATGTCTAACGACATACAACCTCGTGTCATCATAAGACATGGATGTGCTCATCCACTTGCTGAGTATATATATACGAGCACTACCTATATAATCTTGGTGTTTGTTTAAAGTATAATTCTCAATTACAGACAGTAGAGATAATGATATGTCAAGAGAAGACTCACCATTGGGAAGAATATGATAGTAATCTTCTCGTTTTTCTTTGGGGTCTATTGGGTCAACCAAGAATAATTCTGTGGCCATACGATATCTATCATAACCTAGACGCATGGCCTCCCATGTTCGAAGGTTTCCTTGAGCACTTCCCAAAGATTCTAATTTCTAAAACAGTTTTTGACTATACCTTTATGTAAGGTGTCATTGTGAGGTGATGTCCACAGTTGGAACATGAGTCACATTTGGTATATATTTGTATCCAAACTCACAGCATATGTGTTGTTGTATTTTGCACGACAATTGTTGCAATAAAGTTGTAGTTATTTTCTATACCATGTATTTGGCGACTCAGAATAGGTTGAATGGAATGGACCTATTTTGGGGTTGTCACATTTGCTATCAGAGCTTAGGGATATGATCTCTGGCGGAGATCGGGGAATACAACTAGGAGGGGAGAGATGAGTAAATCATTTGCTAGTGTGTCCTACCTAAGCTTATTTGTTGGTTAGTCATAATATTGGGATATTATGTGATATGTTAATTTGTTTAATTAACCCTTGTTTTATGGCAGCATTTGAGAATGGCAGCTGAGAATGCTAACAATGGAGTGAAATGAGACTGTGGGGATACCTCTAATCACTAACCGTGATAATGTGATTAGAGATATCCATGTGGTGAGTGAAGAATTAATAGTTGCACCCGAGATAGTCGCAGAGGTAACAGCTGAGACTGAGGAAGAAGAGGAAGAAGAAGTACCAGCGGAGAGTTTATTAGAGGTATTATATGATCAAAATGTAGAATTTCAAAATCGTATTCATGAGTTAGAAGAGCAGGCAGAAGAACGACAGGCGGTCGTGGAACAAAAGGATGCAACAATTGAAGCTTGTGTTACCCGATATGTGATGCTTGAACAGAAGCATTCTTTGGCAGAGTATAAGATGATAAAAATGGAATCTGAGCTGAAAGAAGAAAAAACTGAACGAGTGAGAATAAGTGATGCATGGGCAAAAGCCGCACGACACGTGGATATTGTGAAAAGAGATGTTCGATCTAAGAAGGCTAAAATAGATGATATGAATTTCTCTTTTTAGAAAGCAATTGGGAGAACCCAACATCGAGTTTTGAATTACCCTGTACATAGCGGTCAACCTGAATCTGATATGGATCGAAGATTGATGATTCAGATCATGAATGAGGAGTACGAAGAGGCAGTTGAGGGAGAAATATGTCCTATAGAAAGGTATATTCCAACGGTAATGATGACGCCAAATGCTACTCCAGACAAGTCAAAGCCGAGTAGTTCGAGGGATGGCGGTTGTCATGACTTCCCAACAAATGAGGAACCCAAATGAAGTTATCATGGGAGATGAGCAATGGAGAAATCATGATGATCTGAGAGATAGAATCTGAAATGGAAGCAAGGTATTCTCAACTCTTCGAAATACCATGTACGTAAATTTCAGGGACGAAATTTCATAAGGAGGGGAGATTGTAAGACCCCGAATTTTATGAAATAAAAGTATTCAATTTTTCTTATAATTACTATTCAGTAAATGGTTAAATTGATAAAAGTTTAAAGTTAGGGGTGAAATGTGAATTTTTTTTTCAAAATAAGCAAGTGGTTATAAAATAATCATTATTGTCGGGGAATATTCGTTTGGTCGTGGAATATTCTTTCTATCGGGGAATATTCGTACGACGGCGCAGCCATTTGTGGGCCCCATAACAGAATAACTGTCGGGTGAAGAAAACGACAAATTTGAGTTTTTACAAATAACGGCGTAGTTGTTACCGTTAACACTGTTGGAATACCCGGTGGTTAAAATACAGTAATACGCGTTATTGCACAGTAGCACACGGTATTGCATAGTATTTTTGAAATTATTGATTCTTACGTAAGAAGGCACTACTCAATAATTGTTACAGTAATTACTGTTCAATATTTTATTTTATTGATTCAATAATTGCTACGTTAAAATTTTATATTATTGTTGTTCAATAATTATTACTGCACAGTATTTCCCATTATCAGATCAATAATTCATATTATTTGAATAATATTATTAGATAACATTATTGGCAATGTCTAGAAAGTTCTGTCTAAAGAGAGGTTTGGTCATCTAATTGCGCGCCAGTAAGGAGAAATCCTTATTGGAAAGCCCCCTCTTTCCTGGGAACGGCCTGGTTGTCATAAATGTGATTATGTAATATTATTTGTGAATAATTAATTATTGATTCATATGATAAGGAAATATTTATTTTATGTGGATATAAATGAGGGATATATTTTTGTGGTTAAAAATGAAGGAGTTAATGTTGAGGTTTTTATCAGTATTTTTGTCGGAATGGAGGTATTAAAAATCAGGGTTTTTGAGATATTTTGCGGGGGTTATAATTTTTAATCCGACCGTTGGATCGTGGTAATATTTGGATATGTTATACATATATAAGTTGAGTATATGTCCACAAATTTTGAACCGTTAAAAATGAACGTATGATTTGTTATGAATTTTACGAGATGACTGGTTCAGAAAGTGTTGAATTTTCGGAGTTAATCATTTTGGTGAAAAATTCTAGAATTGGTGGGCCCCACTCTTGGTTGGTGAAGAAATGTGCTGAAATTTTTATTCAAATGTGGTGGGTGGGAATAGTAGCAGGTAAGGCCATCAGGTTACAGGTTAAGTCTGCTTCGGCGTGCTAATATTTTCCTATAAATAGATAGCTAAGTTAGAATTGAAAATCACACCAGAAACATAAGCGACCATGTAGCGACGACATGGTAGTCGCTAATATCAAATAGTGACTAGTTTGGATACTCGTCGCTAATGCTATCATTAGCGACCGAATATGGCGGTCACAGAAACTTTTGGTCGCTGATAGACCACTATCTTGTAGTGTATTCTAATTATTTTTCAGGAATTTTCACCATTTAATGATAAGGTTGTAGAAACGAATAATACTTTCTTATTATAATATGGAGTATAAAAGAAAATGATATCTCTTACCTTAGTAGGAGACTAGATCTGACGGTTATATCGAAGATTAACTTGAGAAATTTTTTGCTTTTTTTTAAAACACTCAGAATATCCTTATACTCAGAAGAAATACTCACAATATTGTAGTAGAAGAATTTTATGTTTTTGGTGTGTGTTTTCATTGTTCAACTGAGCAACCTATTGATTGGAGAATGGCAGCATAACACGTTTGAAAAAAAAATCGTCAGTTGAATAACTTGGCTCGTCGGCTGAAAAACTTGGCATGCCAAGTTAGAAATGTTGGTACAATTTTTTTATATGTAATATAATATTTTAATAAAACAAATAAATTTATATATATATATATATATATATATATATATATATATATATTCTGATAAAACAAATAACTTTATATATAATAAAAAGTTTTTTGTTTTATATACAAAGTTTTTTATTTTATTACTATTATTATAATTTTATATTATAATAATATAACATTATAACTTTGCGGTATAAAAGAAACTTGGGCACTCCAAATCTGAAAGTTTACCAAATAATTTTGATTGTAGGTCTCAGAATAGAGTTGTGGGTCCCATGGAAAAATAAATCACTATTACTGTGACGCCCCCAAAATAGGTATACATCACCCATCTTGAGTCGCCAAATATATGGTACAAAATTCAAATATAACTTAATAATACAACTGTCGTGTAAAATACGACAAAATATAAACTGAGAGTTTTAATATGAATATTGTCTTCTAGACAGTATTCAACTCGAATGGAGTCCTCAATACATTTATTATCACACTATTTCATAGAATAGTGAGGACTACTAATGCTATCATTTGGACCGTCACTCCGTTCTCCGACTAGTTCCGGCTACGTTCTCATTTCCTGAAGAGAACAATGAAAGCAAAAGAGCTCAACTATCCCAGTAAGAAATATTATGACTAAGATAATGCAGAATAAAATTATAGTTAGCCTTCAACAGTGTTAAACTGATAAAATATAATATACATCAAGTTTAACTGCAGCGGAACAAATAACCCTTTAGAAGAGTCAAATAGAACATGAAATCTACTATCTTCTATGATTTAAAAAGAATTTATTATCAATTTTATCGCTGAGACTCAGCTTAATAAATAATCCACATTATCCATCCCTGCACTACGGCCAAGGATATTCTTTAGTATCACGACCATAAATTATCCATACACTACAGGCCAAGGATAATCGTGTATTCATCAATGGTCATGATCATGCCAATAATTATCCATCAATGCACTACGGGCCAATGATGAATTTTACCACATCATTTGTAACATTACGGTCATGATTATACCGAATAATTCCTGGTCATAATCATACCAAGTCCATCTATGCACTACAGGCCACAGATGACTTTCAACATAATATAAACATGAGGATGATGACAATGATATAAGAATTCAATAAAACAAGTTCAAGGATATATTTTTTAAAGATTTATAATTTAATTTTTCCAGAAATCAATAACGTCTAAATTGTCAACATGATACTGCTTTATGGAGTAAAATTCAATAATAATATTGTACCAAAAATAATTTGGACCGAAAACGAATCAATTTTTATCATGAATAGTACCCCGGGTGAATAGTATTCAAGTGAATAGTAATTCGGGAATAGTAACCCCGTGAATAGTACTCCGGCATGAAAAAGTTAAAACTTATCAAGAATGCTCAGAATAATATTTTCATGAAAAGATATTAGATGAAGCGCAAATATCAAAGATATTCTACTAATTTCATGGAGTATAGAAGCCAAAACTTTAACAAAACGAGTATAGAATTCGAAATCTGAAACAAAATAATATTACTTACATACTACAGAGTATGGAAGAAAATATTATTTCAAGCGAATATTGAACAAAAATAACATCCCTTACCTTGAAAAGAAGAGTATTCCGACTGGTAGGGCGGAAATATTCTTGAAGAATTTTTTTACTATTTTCTATACTCAAAACTTTCTAAAACTCGAAAGAAATACGCTCAATATTATAGAAGAAGAATTCTCTGATTCTAGTGTAATTTTTAATTCTAACTAAGCATCTTATTTATAGGAGAATAGAAAAGATACTATTTGCAAAAATCACGGATGCAACAATAGGATTTCAGTCCAACAAACTCACAGGTGAAAAATATATTCTTACGTATGTTTTTTTTAATTTATTAATATAATATTCAATAAAATATAATATATTCTATTTTTTCATAAAAAATAAAACTTATTATAATATATATATATATATATATATATATATATATATATATATATATAGATGATTTGAATTGGGGGAGTGGGAGTTGCCCGGGGAGACAAGTAATCTGTTATTATATATATATATATATATATATATATATATATATATATATATATATATATATATATATATATATATATATATATATATATATATATATATACCATTACCTTATATATATACGTAACCTCCATCTCCCCCCATTTCCAATTTCAGATTTCCAAAGTCACATGTGGCCCCCATATGTGGGCCCCACCTTTATTATAAAAAAATACTGAAAAATTTTCTACCGATTATTTTAAAAAATGGGTAAATGGGGGTCCAGCAAATACTTCATAAAAATTCCCTCAATATGTTTAACAACCTTTATTTGTGACGCCCCCAAAATAGGTATACAACACCCATTCTGAGTCGCCAAAATACATGGTACAGAAACAACTACATCTTTATTATTACAACACAAGAACTATGAGTTTAAATACAAATATTGTCATTTAGACAATATCCACACTCAAATAAGTCCTCATTACAATTATTGATACATTATTTCACAAAAATGGTGATGACTACTAAAGTAACTTCTAGAACCATCATTCCATACCCCGACTAGTACTCGCTACATTCTCGCCTCCTGAGAAAAATGGAACAAAAAAGAAAAGGGTGAGCTCAACTAGCCCAGTAAAGAACATTATGACTAAGATAATACAGAACAATTTATCGTTAGTCTTCAACAGGGAAAAATCTAATAGAATACAATAGACAACAAGTTTTAAATCAATAACTGCAGCGGAAACAGCAAACCATTAGAAGAGTCAAGTAGAGAATGAGTTCTACTATCTTCTAAGATTTAAAAGTCCATCATCAATATTTTATCCCTGTAACAATAATCAATAACCATCTTTAATCAAATATTCATCTTTGCACTACAGGCCAAAGATATTCATTTGTATCACCAGTCGGTCATGTTCATCTCAACACCTGTTCATCTTTGCACTACGGGCCAAAGATATTCATCAGTTAATCATTCATGTTTGCACTACGGGCCAAAGATATTCAGTAATATCATCATTTAGGACTGAGGATGATGAAAAATATCTTAAAGAAAATGAATCCAGTGAAACAAAATAACAAATATTAAGGATTCGTATTTCGATTTATCCATGTCCAAAAATACCTTATAATTATTCATAGTGAAGTAGAATTCAAGAATGATCAAAACATGGATACAATCAAAGCTAGTACCCAGAATAGATATTTTGGACGAAAAGAAGAAAATTTTATTTTTCGGTGAATAGTAACTCGTGAATAGTAACTCATGAATAGTAACCCCGACGTGAAAAGTTCTAAATTTGATAAAAATTTCCAACCAATATTTCGGCATAATGATATTGAAGAAATAATATCATTTTTGAATAAAATAACATCCCTTACCTCGTAAAGACAGTACTTCTGGTCGGAATACCGGTATAAGGCTAAAAGACACTTGCTCTGATGAATAGAAACTCTCAAAGTATCTAAGTACTCACAAAATACACTCAATAATCTAGAGAGAGAAAGAGAGAAAACTTGTTTCTGGTGTGATTTTCAATTCTAACTTAGCCCTCTATTTATAGGAAAATGTTAGCACGCCGAAGCAGACTTAACCTGCAACCTGATGGCTTTACCTGCTACTATTTCCACCCACCACATTTGAATAAAAATCTCAGCACATTTCTTCACCAATCAAGAGTGGGGCCCACCAATTCTAGAATTTTCTACCAAAATGATTAACTCCGAAAATTCAACAATTTATGAACCAGTCATCTCGTAAAATTCATAATAAATCATACGTTCATTTTTAACGGTTCAAAATTTGTGGACATATACTCAACTTATATATGTATAACATATCCAAAAATTACCACGATCCAATGGTCGGATTAAAAATTATAACCCCCGCAAAATATCTCAAAAACCCTGATTTTTAATACCTCCATTCCGACAAAAATACTGATAAAAACCTCAACATTAACTCCTTCATTTTTAACCACAAAAATATATCCCTCATTTATATCCACAAAAATAAATATTTCCTTATCATATGAATCAATAATTAATTATTCACAAATAATATTACAGAATCACATTTATGACAACCAGGCCGTTCCCAGGAAAGAGGGGGCTTTCCAATAAGGATTTCTCCTTACTGGCGCGCAATTAGATGACCAAACCTCTCCTTAGACAGAACTTTCTAGACATTGCCAATAATGTTATCTAATAATATTATTCAAATAATATGAATTATTGATCTGATAATGGGAAATACTGTGTAGTGACAATTATTAAAATAACAGTAATATAAAATATCAACGCAGCAATTATTGAATCAATAAAATAAAATACTGAACAGTAATTACTGTAACCATTATTGAGTAGTGCCTTCTTACGTAAGAATCAATAATTGGTGCAATACAGTGTGCTACTGTGTAACAACGCGTATTACTGTGTTTTAATCACCGGGTATTCCAACAGTGTTAACGGTAACAACTACGCCGTTATTAATAAACAACATATACTTGTCGTTTTCTTCATCCAATCGCTTTCTGTTATGGGGTCCACAAAAGACTGCGCCGTCGTACGAATATTTCCCGACAGGAAGAATATTCCACGACCAAACGAATATTCCCCGACAACAATGAATATTTTATAACCACCTGCATATTTGAAATATTTGCGCATTTTACCCATAACTAACCTCATTAATCAATTTAACACTTACTATTTCAAAATAATAAATAGAGGGAATTTAAATTTCATTTAATAATAATTTGGGGTCTTACATTATTCATATTATTATAACTCGCAATATTAATAACCAGATCGTTCCCAGGAAAGAGGAGGCTTTCCAATAAGGATTTCTCCTTATTAGCGCGCAATTAGGTGACCAAAACTCTCCTCGACAGAACTTTCTAGACATTGATAATAATATGAATAACTTGTCATCTCAATTATTGATTTAATAATATATAAAATATCGACAATAATTGAATCAAATAACGTGAGATACTATGCAGCAATTACTGTAGTAATAATTGAACAAAACTGAGTGACTTCTCACGTAAGCATCAATAATCAATACCGTGTGCTACTATGCAATCACGCGTATTACTGTACTTTTAACACTGGGTATTTCAACAGTTAACGGTAAAACTTTTGCCATTATTTTAATAAAAAGATATTTTTGTCGTTTTCTCATTCCGATAATAATTTCGTTGTGGGGTCCACTAATGATTGTGCCGTCGTACGAATATTCTCTGTTAAAACGAATATTCCCCGACCAATTGAATATTATATAACAACTTGCTTACTTTACAAAATTTATACATATTACCCACAACTATAACATTATTTCAAATTCAAACCTTAATATTCAAAAATGATATTTATAAAAAAAATTATTTTTATTCATAAAAGTTGGGGTCTTACAATTACGTCAAACGTCTTATGTTAAACTCCTCTATTTATATTAAAATTGAACAAATATTTACCGTACATTATTTATCATACTTATCTTTAATTAACAATTTTTATCCATTAATTATTTACACATTTTCAATCTTTCAATAATTATTCTCAATTAATATTATAAACTCATAATACTAACAACCAAATCATTCCTAGGAAAAAGAGGGACTTCCGTAGACACGGCGTGCAATTAAATAACATCTTTCATTGACAGAACTTCTAGACATTGTCAATAATGTTAACTGGTCTAATAATATCATATCAAATAGTATAATAATATAAGTTATTGTTCCTTGTCAATTATTGATTTAAAATACTATGCAATTGTTACTGTAATAATTATTAAATCAATAATATGAAGTATTGTGCAATACTGTATGATACTGTGGAATGTCGTGTACCACTGCAGAATACCGCGTGCTACTGTGTGTTACTGTACTTTTAGCGCCGAATTTTTTTAATAGTTGCAAATGATCGTATCGTTTATAATTTTTTTTATTAAAAAAGTTATTTTTATCGTTTTCGCATCCGACAATTTTGTCGTTATGGGACTCATTAATGATTGGTTGTTTCGGCGCCGTTGTACTTTTTACCTAATATTCCCAATAGAACGAATATTATCCGACATAGTTTTTAATTTATAATTTGTACATCTCACCCTTAACTTATCATTTTATTAATTTAACACCTTGCTATTTGAAATAAAAATTATAAAAAAATTAAATTATATTTATGAAAAGTCAGGATCTTACAAAATTCAAAACATTTTTAAGGGATAAGGATCCTCTCCATTTAAAAGTTACTAACCTAACTCTAACTACCTCATTTAAAAGTCACTAACCTAACTCTAGTCACCTCATTTAAACATCACTAATCTAACTCTAGCCATTAATTTAATATAACACTATTATTATTATTATTATTATTATTATTATTATTATTATTATTATTATTATTATTATTATTATTATTATTATTATAAGCACTTTGTTATTACAGTGAGTCAACTGTAAGAAAAAAAATTTCAATGACTCATTTGTAAGTTGACGTAAAACACAGTGACTTAGAAAGCATTTAACTCAACTCTAACTACCTCATTTAAAAGTCACTAACATAACTCTAGTCACTTCATCTAAAAGTCACTAACCTAACTCTAGCCATTAATTTAATTTAATGCTATTATTATTATTATTATTATTATTATTATTATTATTATTATTATTATTATTATTATTTTGTATTATGTTTTTTTCTTCTTTTTTGGTGCGAAAGTTATTTATCTATTTTGTCTAAATATTTATTGAATACAAAACATAATACAAAATAATAATACTAATAATAAAATAATTTTATTATTATTATTATTATTATTTACTTATTTTGTCTAAATACCCTCAATTCCCTTGCACCTCTTTTATCACTCAGTGTGTACTTCTGAGAGTGTCAGCTTGGACCACTAGTGGTAAATGTATTATGCAAGACCCTAACTCACAAAACGCGAAGAGCAAGATGAAAATTAGCAATACCAGAGAAGAAGTATTGTTATTATTGATGTGATTCATCCTCTTTTCTTTGGTTTTATGCTTTATTTCCTTGTACGGCAGTAACTGAGTGTTATGCGGTCCTTGATATTTTTATTGGGATATTTTATTTCCATGTATGCTTTATTTTTATGTTTTATTCCCTTGCACCTCTTTTGTCACTCACTGTGTATTTCTAGAATTGAGGGTATTTAGTATTATTATTTTGTATTCTGTTTTGTATTCAATAAATAATTATTATAAAACAATGAGGGACATAATAATAATAATAATAATAATAATAATAATAGTGTTATATTAAATTAATGGTTAGAGTTAGGTTAGTGGATTTTAAATGAGATGACTAGAGTTAAGTTGGTGGCTTTTAAATGAAGTGGTTAGAGTTAGGTTAGTGAGAGATAACAGCTTCTAAATCTTAGATCTAATATTTTTTAATCTAAATCTTTAAACGGAGACTCTCTATTTCAATTGAAATGAAGATGATCCGGATCCGGATCCGTTTTTAAGACCGACCTCATCTCATAACTCACCATACTTCAATTTGTGACTTCTATATCTGCTCTGAGTAAGGATGGGGTAGGTGTCTTTATTTATTTTTAATTTATTTTTTTATTGAGCATGGGAAAAATGTATTGACTTTTCATGAAACTTACTGATTTTTTATTTCTCATTTATCTGCAGATCTGTTTGAGTATATTAATAACTCTATCCATTGTCACGTTGGTATTTTTTTTATTATTTTTTTGATACATTTGGTTCCGTGTTATTATGGTTTTAAAGCAAATTTATCATTGGATTGATAACACTGTAAAGTCATCCCTAAGAAATATATATATATATATATATATATATATATATATATATATATATATATAGAGCCCCGTTCAGGGGCATTACTCTTAACGAGCAGTATCTCCTTAAAGAGCATGACTACATAAGGCTACGTGTTTTTCTTTTTTCACATTCTCCCTCCTCGCTCGTTTGTGTTATACGACTGAGAGGGAACGAGTTCCTTCTCCAAATTTTCATTCGATTCTTCACAAAACTTTCTCTAAATCTTCAGAAAATCGAAGTTGATACAAAAAATCGAGGTCGAAATATTCAGAAAATCGAAGCCCTGTAATCTTCAGAAGAGAGAGCCTTATAATCGAAGCCCTTGAAATCTCGACGTGCCCTAGAATCCGAACTTTCACAAATTGGTAAGCCCTCAGTTCGATTTCCTTCATCTCATCAGTTCGATCTCCTTGATCCGCACTTTGATTCGGTAAGGGCTTGACCTCGGATGATTTCTAGGCTTTTGCAATTTGGTATTTTTTCAGTTGATTTTTTCACCTGTACTGTTCCTCTGTTCTTCTGCAATTGTTATTTAGCTTTAGTTCATCATTTGATTAGTATTACAATCTTCTTATATTGAGCTTATTGAATGTTTTGTTGCATCATATGATGCACTTAATGACTGCTAAATGGATGTAGATTAATATTTTCGTGTGTAGATAATGATTGCTACTGATGCACTTAATGACTGCTTCTTGTTTTCTGCTGTTTGGGAAAATTGTTGGGATTATTAGTATGGAAAATAGTGCTTTTCTTCTTGTTGGGGTGGAAAATTGGAGGAACATTTTGGTTGGTTTTCTCAAGGGAAAAGAGGGTGTTGGGTGGAAAATAATGAAGGGGGAAAATGAGGTTTTAGTGCCATGGTGGTTGGGTGTTGGGTGAAAAATAATGAAGGGGGAAAACATAGTACTGAACATGATATCAAAAAAGAGATACAACTTTTTGCCCTAAAATTCTTCCCATTTTAAGTTGATGTTTTATATTTGTTGATTAACTTAAATGTTTGTGTATGATTGTATTATCTTTTTAATAGTGGTAATATGCTACCTTTTTATTGATATTCTTATATATTGCAACCTTATAATGCACAGGTCATATACTGCACAACCTTGTGTTATATATAGTAATAGATAATTGATTAGCATAATGAGTTTCATTAATTTTATTTTTTAATCGCTTGCAGCAGATTGAGAGTAAAAATGGGGAATTGGTGGTGCTAGTTTTGAGGAAGAAAAAATTGTGACCGACCAAGGGATTGGAAGGCGATAAAAAAGAAAATAATAATAACGGAATATATTTTCTATATTGAAAGATTACTTTTATTCTTTATGTTTAGCTCCTACTCGCCAGATTTCTTGAGACACCAAGCTTGGGCTCCTGTTGCATGTATGTTCACTAATTTTGCCTAAATTACTCTCAGATCTTCTTGAAACTTGAAGAATGGGAACATGTATGAAACAATTAATAGCAAGTTGTCATTTTAATTGGTCTTTTGTATGTATGTATGATACTTATATGATGATGATGATGCTAATGTAGGTAATATTTATTGATTTTTCAATTGCAGGAGTTATTTGGGTGTGGAGATCTCAATCCTGAGCAAAAAAAATTGATGTTAAGCTCTGCGCTGCACAACATCATCGGAATACTATCGTGCTCTGCTCTCTTGCGAGACTCTAAGGAAAAGAGAAGCGAGCTGAGTGCCAAGCTTCTTGTAGAAACTGCAACATCTCAGCTCTACCGTCGCATCCTTCATGACTTTGATTATTAGTTTAATTAATTAATTTCAGACATGTTTGTGGGATGTCATATTTATAATTTATAATTAGTTATAAATTAGTGCGGCAGACGGATAATATATATGTATAATGTTGTACAAGGTTGATACTTTGATCATGTTTCTCCAGACAAAGATCGACACGACTAGAATACTTCAGTTTAAATGTCATATGACAGATTTCGTTGAAGATCCAATCCAATACAACTTCTTTTGATGTTTTACTCCCAATCTCTGTTAAAAGTAAAACTTATACATTGCCTACCTTTTGGTCTATTTCATTCTGAATGTTAACTACCATTTGGTCTATTACATTCTGAGATCAGATTCCAAGAGGTAATTCTCGATGAATTTGAACTATTCATAATTTTTTGAGAGGAATCGTTTGTTTGAAGAAATATAGCAATAACAGCCACTCCCATCTTAAAATGATTAATTCACTAATAAGAAACAGATGCACAACAAAATTTTAACTTTCTTCTCGTTTCAAAGAAGCAAGCAACTCGAGAGCAGGTTTGCAGCAATGAGAGCTTTACCAGTTCACGTTATGGACCTAAGGTTGATGCTTACATTTAAGATGAACAAATTATTAATTGTTTAATTAAACTTATTCTTATAAAAACTTGCCAAAAAATTAGAAATAAGTATTAAATAAAAGAAATAGCATAGAAAAAACACAATAGATTGAACAAACTTAAACTCATGTCATTAAGGCCAAGTTCTCACAGAACAGAGAGAAACCACATATATTCATGTAAAGAAGAAAATATTCAACAACACTGAAAATATTTGTGATATGAAATCCTACAACAATATCAGCATTTTCAAAGACTGGAAAAAATCACTCAAACGCCCAGGCATTCTCCCTCCTCCTCTTCCTCTGGAGTGAAGTCATTTTTGATGTTAAAGGTCTTCCTTATCTCTTCTAGTGTTTTTCCCTTGATCATGTCTGCCATTGTTTGACATGTCAAATCCAGCAGACTCTTGATGTTGAGGTAGTTAGCTGCCTGTCATTGCCAAAAACACGAACAATTAACACAACCCTTATTCTCCAATTGGCTTGAATGTCTAAAGCAGTAAACATAAAAGCGTGACAGAAGCCATTGTGACAGAAACCATTCAATCTAAACTAACTCGCTAATATGAAGTTATAAAAGAAGCTCAACGAGTAATTGTAATTATCAACCTATATATTGATCAGTCAATGAAGCTTTCTGCTAAATAATTTTTTCCTTCAGAATAAAGATGTAAATAGAGAATATAGAAGTACACAATGAAGATATGGTGACAAAAAATACAAATTGGAAGCAAATCCTCAACAATTCAACATATGAACAGGAGGATCCCTTGTCCACCATTTACCAGGAAAAAATAATTTCCCACAAAATGCATCAAGATTATCAAAATAATTTCTAAAACAACAGCAACAACCCTACGCCAAGAAATTACAACAAAGTGACATAGTCTAACCAGTGGTTTACGACAAAGACTTCACAAAACAAAATACAAGAATAACCAATATTACCCCAATATGCTCAATAAAATTTAAGCTTTCTCAATTTTTTATTTCGAATATATACATTCATCGAGTGCTAGGCGGTCCTCTACTACCTCTATATACATTCATTGAATGTAATATTGTTTATTAAGTTTATAACTTAATTTGAAATAAAAAGTTTGTTGTGTTGAAATGCAAATTTAGCCAGCCATAAGAGGACAGAAACAGATAAGATAATTTTCTAACCACAATTATTCAATTGAATTTCAAAAACCAGAGTCATTCTCCTCAAGAACTCCCAAACAACCACCATGGCACTAAACCCCCATTTCCCCCCTTCATTATTTTCCACCCAACACCCTCTTTGTGGGAAATATTAATTTACATCCATTTAGCAGTCATTAAGTGCATCAGATGATGCAACAAAACATTCAATAAGCTCAATATAAGAAGATTGTAATACTAATCAAGTGATGAACTAAAGCTAAATAACGATTGCAGAAGAACAGAGGAACAGTTCAGGTGAAAAAATCAACTGAAAAAATACCAAATTGCAAAGACCTAGAAATCATCCGAGGTCAAGCCTTTACCGAATCGAAGTGTGGATCAAGGATATCGAACTGGTGAGATGAAGGAGATCGAACTGAGGGCTTACCAATTTGTGAAAGTTCCGATTCTAGGGCACGATAAGATTTCAAGGGCTTCGATTATAAGGCTCTCTCTTCTGAAGATTACAGGGATTCGATTTTCTGAAGACTTCGACTGCGATTTTCTGTATCAACTTCGATTTTCTGAAGATTTGGAGAAAGTTTTGTGAAGAATCGAATGGAAAGTTGGAGAAGGAACTCGTTCCATCTCAGTCGTATAACACAAACGAGCGAGGAGAGATAATGTGAAAAAGAAAAAACACGGAGCCTTAAGTAGTCATGCACTTGAAGGGGATACTGCTTTTTAAGTGTAATGCCCCTGAACGGGGCTCTCTCTCTCTCTATATATATATATATATGAAAGATCAAGAGCAGAATTTTTAAATAACAAAATACCTTAAGTAGTAGAATTTTGTCAAAATAACGCCGTTTTATAAGGACGCGATAGCATTTTTGTAAATACGCGGTGGCATGGTATTTACAAAAATGCCACCGCGTCCCTATAAAACGGCGTCGTTTTGACAAAATTCTGCTACTTAAGGCATTATATTATTTAAGAATTATGCTCTTGATCTTTTATATATATATATATATAATTAATGACATGAAAGCGACCATCCGTGTATGCATAATTTTCCAGAAATTAAAGAAGAATGATACAGGCTATACAGCATGAAGTGGGTGTCAAACATGGACAATTGAATTCAATTAACTAACATAACTGTTTAAAAGCCAAAGCCTTCCTTCCGGCGTCTTTTGAAAAAAACCCAAATCTGAATCCGCCTCTCTCCAAATAATAAGCCCTAGTCGAGCTCTTCTCCCCAAATTCGCGATTTAGGCAAACTGAGAATCGCGATTGTAGGATCCCAACTCACAAGCCCTAGGTTCTGCGTTCTCTCTTCTCAGCATTCCTCTCGCGTCTTTTTTAAAAAACCCAAATCTGAATGGCGAATCTCAGTTCTCTCCAAATCGCCAAATCGGAAGCCCTAGTGTCTCGCTTCTCTCCAAATCAGACGCAAGCAGAGCCAAATCCCTAGCTTTTCTCTTGTCGCTTCTCTCCAAATCAGGTATGTGTAGTACAGTTCCCCTGTTTATACGTGTGTGTATGTGTTTGCGAGATTATGAAGACAGAAATTAATTGTCGACACATATGAAAATATAAAGTTGATTAATAGAGCATGGGCACATACATGTTCACATGTCCCTAGGCATAAACTAAATTATTACATGAATCTGACAAATGTTCACATGGCTTCAGGCCCTAGTCATAAACTAATTTATTACACGGATCTTGTTTTTTCCACATTCTTGGGGAGGACTTCTTGTTGGAAATTAAGCTCAGATTGCAAATATAAAATTCATTAACAGAGTCGCTTGTTTTTTTATGCTCACTGGATCTTGTCATTTGGGTTTTTTTAAAAGACGCGGGCTTTGGCTTTTAAATAGTTATGTTAGTTAAGGAATTATGCTAGTTAACACTTATGCTCCTAAACTTCCCTATATATATATATATATATATATATATATATAACACTCCGGTTCCACATCAAAACATATGAGAAAAATTCTAATTTGAACTACTTTAGCAGAAATTAGTAGTATAAAAAAGAATAAAGATTTTAAATTCGAATGCAAATGTGGGACACAATTTATCATATTTAGTTGGACTTCAAATATTCTTGAATATTATTTCATTTTTATGCAACCATAAAGCCCACATTATAGAAGCTTGGTTCCAAATGACTATAGTCATACACAACAGATGGGAAACAATTTAAATTACATAACATAAACCAAGCCCAAACGTATGAGAAAGGCCTGGTTTGGATCACAAACATACTTTCTCTCTGCGGCTGCAATCCTCTGAGGATGAAATCTAATTGTTTCTAATCAAACTCCTTTGCTACACAGAGAGGGCCTGCTATTCTCATCTGCTGCTTTGAACTTGATGCCGATATGGAAGGAAAGGGGAAAGAAAAGTGTGCACCAAATCATAACAAACTCAGTTAGATTCTTCCCAAATACCCAGGAAATATTAGCATCTAAACTTGCACCAATTCTTCAATCTTGTTCAGATTCTGCAGAGAACTCTGTTCTTCAACAAGGGCAACAAGTTCATGCCCAGATAACTGTAAATGGAATCAAGGGTCTTCTTGGTACAAGGATTTTGGGTATGTATGTTCTTTCTGGTAGGTTTGTTGATGCTAAAAACATGTTTTATCAGCTTGATTTGTCTTATGCCTCGCCTTGGAATTGGATGATTAGAAGGTTTACTATAATGGGTTGCTTTGATTTTGCATTGTTAGTTTACTTTAAGATGCTGAGTTATGGGACTTTGCCTGACAGATATAGTTTTCCTTGTGTGGTCAAGGCTTGTGGTGGTTTACATGCTGTAAAGTTGTGTAAATTGATTCATGACATGATTAAATTGATGGGTTTCGAATTGGATGTGTTTGTGAGTAGTTCATTGATTAAGTTTTATGCAGAGAATGATTGTATTTATGATGGTCGTTACTTGTTTGATAAATTGCCTCAGAGAGATAGTGTTTTGTGGAATGTAATGCTTAATGGTTATGTGAGATATGGAGATTCTGGCAATGTTATTGGGTTGTTTAGGCAAATGAGATGCACTGAAATAATGCCTAATTCAGTGACATATGCATGTATTTTGTCTGTCTGTGCCTCGGAGACAATGATAGGACTTGGTATTCAGCTTCATGGACTTGTTATTAGATGTGGGTTGGAGATGGATTCACCAGTGGCGAACACATTAATTGCATTGTATTCCAAATCCCGTTGCTTGTCTGATGCACGTGAGTTGTTTGATACGATACCAGAAATTAATTTGGTGAGTTGGAATGGGATGATTGGAGGGTATGTGTTAAATGGGTATATTCCCGAGGCCTTGGATTTGTTTCGTAGGATGATATCTGCTTGTGTCAAACCGGACTCTATCACATTTGCAAGTTTTCTCCCATCAGTTTCTGAATCAACAAGGCTAAATCAAGGTAAGGAAATTCATGGTTATGTTGTAAGACATGGTGTGACTTTGGATGTGTTTTTGAAGAATGCACTTATTGATATGTACTTTAAGAGCAGGGACGTGGAGATGGCGCGAAATGTATTCAGTTATTGCACTGCAGTAGATATTGTCATTTACTCCACCATGATTTCAGGATATGTGCTTAACGAGATGAACATTGATGCCATAGCTATTTTTCAGTGGCTTATTTATGAGCAAATGAAGCCAAATGCAGTAACTCTAGCAAGTCTTTTACCAGCTTGTGCTGGTTTGGCTGCTCTAAATTTGGGTAAGGAATTACACGGCCACATCATTAAACAAGGTCTTGGCGGAAGTTGTTATATAGGGAGCGCCATCACTGACATGTATGCAAAATGTGGAAGGTTAGATCTTGCTCATCAAGTTTTCACAAGGATGTCTGAAAGGGATGCTGTTTGCTGGAACTCGATAATTACAAGCTGCTCCCAAAACGGAAAACCAGAAGAGGCGATTGATCTTTTCCGCAAAATGGGTATTGAAGGAGTCAATTGTGACGGTATTGCCATTTCAGCCGCTCTTTCAGCATGTTCAAGTTTATCAGCACTCCATTATGGGAAAGAGATCCATGGTTTTATGATGAGAGGTGTATTCAGCTCAGATATTTTTGCTGAGAGTGCACTAATAGATATGTATGCTAAATGCGGAAACTTGGAATTAGCACGCTGTGTATTCTATATGATGCAAGAGAAGAATGAAGTTTCGTGGAGTAGCATCATTTCTGCTTATGGAAATCACGGTTGCCTGAAGGATGCTAGTGCTCTCTTCCATGAAATGAAAGAAGAAGGGTTTCAGCCTGATCATGTCACTTTTCTTGCCTTGATATCTGCTTGTGGCCATGCTGGCCATGTTGAAGAAGGAAAACACTACTTCCATTGCATGACTGAAGAATATAAAATTGCAGCTCAAATGGAACACTATGCCTGCATGATTGATTTGTTTGGGCGAGCTGGTCGTTTAGAAGAAGCATTTGAATTCATAAAGAGCATGCCTTTTGATCCAGATGCGGGTGCTTGGGGAACATTACTCGGGGCTTGCCGGGTCCATGGCAATGTTGACCTTGCTGAAGTGGCTGCAAGACATCTGTTTGACTTGGACCCACAAAATTCTGGCTACTATGTACTACTAGCAAATATACAGGCTGATGCCGGGAAATGGGAGAGGGTTCTGAAAACCCGAAGCATGATGAAAGAAAGAGGAGTGCAGAAAGTACCAGGTTACAGCTGGATTGAGATAAACTCCACCAACCATATGTTTGTTGCTGGAGACACTAGCCATCCTTGTGCTGGTCAGATCTATTTATTACTAAATCATTTTCTTCTGGAACTGAGAAAAGAGGGATATGTTCCTCAACCTTACCTTCCAATTCACCCAGAATCCATGGGGTTAAATCACTAGCTAAAGTTTACCAGTTTTGATATCCGACATTGAACATTTGGAAGGGCAAATTTGACGGCTTACATATGAACGTAAGTAAGCTTCTCATATTTAATTTCAATGAAAATTACATGTTCTTCAAGATATGTGTCTTTTAGTTACACACTTCTAGACCCCAATAACTTTAGTTATTTGATGGATTCTGAACACCTAACAAAAATTTAATATCATAGACGTACAAAAATTTCATATTACAGTACAGCTCCTTTAGTTATCTTGAGGAATGAGGACACATAAATGAGACTTACAACTTTGATTACAAATGTATCTCAGTTGTAGTAAAGAAACAAATTTTTACTATTAAAATGCTATTAAACAGTTCTATAGGGTATGGATGATAGCAAAAGTGATTGGGTTATATTTCAGTTAATGCCCACTCTTTTATTGATGTTTGTTATGGTTGAAATTAGTATGTTCAGGAAAAATGAGATCGTAAGTTTTTACGAGGTATAAATGGTCTAAAACCTTTTGTTTATCTTATTAATGTCTAAATAGGTAATAACAAAGATAGGCAGATAGCAAAAGAAATAAGACCTTCAAATCTCAAGTTATGTATCTTGAAACATTGAAAGTTAGGTCACATATGTGACACATACGTGACACATTTTGACCTTATCTTTGAACTTCAAAACTGAAACAAAACTTTTTCTGGAGGATTAAAACTCTTTGCGAATTTGTCCATATATGTGCAGGTAGGTCTCATCTAACTAGAAATATGGATTGTCTTGGCATATCTGAGAAAATTATACATCAACACCAAAAATGCAAACCAGAAGCAAATAGTGAGTACTTTAACATTAAGCTAACAACCCCCCACCCCCCTCTCACCCCCTTATTTACCATGATATTGTTAAACTTATAAGATTATCATACCATAACAAAAATATATGTATATATACACGGTTATAAAAAGATTTTATTGTACAGTATACAGATGAACTTAAAATTTTGATATTATTGGGTGATATGTGCCTGCTTTTGTCATCCTACTTGGCCAGACAAAGATAATAATGTATGATAATCACTCAACTATCAATAAGAGTTCATTTTTAAATTGCTGCAACTTCATGTTTTAGATCTAGATTCTAGAGAGCTCTCTAGGGTTGAGTAGTTATTGGATAAAAAGTTTTTCTTCCGATTCTTTGAATTATCTCTATAAAATTCTGGATATTTCAATGTAATCATAAATTGAAGATTGAAAGTACAGAGTTTTTTTCTCCTCTTGTTATTCCACACATGGTTAGATTGGAAAAAGACATGCAATTCAATTCAAGGCCTGTCCAGAGAGTCCATTGAAATATCATTCCAGTTCTTGTAATTCTATACTTATGAATGAGATTACCATTATAATTTCTAAGAGCGTGTATCATCTCCCCATGTATAGGACACATGCTACACTTGCATGCATATATTCAGAGTTAGTTTAGGATTTATCACACCTTAAGCAACCCTTGCAGTAACTTAGACAAGGAAGTATATGGACATAAAACACTACTAGAAATCAGATCTATAGCTACGACCTACAGCGACAGTCAGTGTGAAAATATACCCTATAGTGAGGTTCTTCTTTGGGCCGTAGCTACAGTGCAGGAAAATGTACACATCAACCGATATCTTATTTTGGCTTTATGAGTCTACTAAATAAATGTAATCCGGTGTCTCAATTCTCTCCTTTTTCCCAAAACTGCTCATCTTTGAGCCAAAATTTGCTCTCTGATCTTTGAAACAATTTGATCTGGTTTATTTTCATCTTAGATTTGTCGACCATCTACGATTCTATCTATCTAGCTTATTTTCATCTCAGATCTAGTTTATTTTCATTTCAGAAGAATAATAAGTAGTAGCTCTTGATGTAGGATGAGGTCGTGAAAGTTGGTTAGAACAATATAAGAGACTTTGGAATCCCATGGATTAGAAGTTGTTTAGTTTCTTTAATTTGCTGTTATCTTATTTGATTTGTAGTTATCTTATTAGAGTCCAAGTTAGGTTAGGAAAGTTGCCTAGGAGTATTATAAATAGTGATGTACTTCATTATTTTGATACGTTGAATAATTAGAATTGATTGAGTTTTGTAAAAGATTATCTGTGTGATATTTATCCTTTGTCCCAAAACCCCCATCCCCATCAGCTCCTGGCTCTTGCTTTTGTTGTTATAATTTTCAACTCTTCACAATTTTCTTGTTCCAATCTTCATTCCTTTTCTATTTCTTCTTTCTCTCTAGATATGTGACTTTTTTTCTCTCTCCTAAACTTGGACTTGCTTTTTCTTGCCTTCTTCTTCTTGCTGTTAGATGGAAACTCTGGTAAGATATATTATTAATCTCTTTTCTTTTATAACTAAAGCTATTACTTTACTTCAATTACTTGACCCATATGCAGATTATGTATGATAATGCTCAGTTTTGTACATTCTATTGTTGTTTTTTTATGTTTATTTATTGTGATCAAATTATGATTCTGTATAACGGGTTTCGATTTATATCGGCAAAACTGAAAATCCATTTTTTCTTCCTTTGTTCTCATATGTAATTGTTGTATGAAGCTCGGGGCTTTAAGCCTTTTACTGTAATCTCAAATTGCTATTTTCTTAATCAATACTTTGAAATTGATTCATCAACCTTCATTAATATCCGTTCGGTTTCCCAAAAAAGTATGGAAAAAGAAAACATGAGCGATACAAGATTTTTATTATTTGTTTAACATTAAAAAAAAATCTTTGTTGCTGACTTTTTGCAATGATAAGAGTTGGAAACACTTGTTTTGTATCATCTAAGTTTTACTTTATGCTATTTGGGTGCAATTTTGGGTTCATCACCTCTTCTCTGCAAACCACATAGTCCTATTCCTCTGCACAAGTGAGTGAATTTGACATCCTGTTACTTAATGTTGCTCTGTTTTATTTTGTTTTGTTACTTATTTTAGTTTATGTTGGCTGTATTCTAATTTCGCCTATGGTTCACTGGTTGTTGAGGAGTTTGATACTTCGATAATAGTAGTGTATTTACCAGTAATATATAAGTTGTTGGTTGTAGCCCTCTTTCTGCTACTTTAGTTTGGAATGCATCTGTTAATGTTTGTTGAGAAATCCGAATTCGCATTCCACAAAAAGACCAGATTCGTTGAAAAATTAGTGGTAGACAACAACTCATGAAGCAATTTAAGAAACTTGGTTTTCTCATTTTCGTATAATTATCCAAAAAAATTGGCGTCCTTGTTTGATATACCAAATATTCAGGCTTGGATTAATTTTCTTATAGGGACATGAGGAGCAAAGAAAAGAATTTTTGCACTGTATACCAATGGTTCTTTGTTTCTTTGCCATCTTTAGCATGCCTGCTAATGGAAATGGACTTTGCATTTGTATTTCTTTTTGTTGTGGTTTATTATAATTTTGATATGTTTGAAAATATTGTATGTTTTGTTGTGCAGGCACCATTCGGTAAACTGTGGTTGCAAGACTTAGGAGCACCTGTTTTTGGCTCTCTCTGTCGATTGTAATAATTGAAATGGTATTTGTAGTTCCAATTTCTTCCTTAGACATTACATTAAGCCATCAGTCAAGATCTATGAAAGAGCAAAACATAATAAACAGAACCTTTATACGCGTATCAGGGGACTGACATGGTTCATCCTGATTCCTGAATATTTTAAAATAAAACAGCCATTTTTATGCCTTGTTTCAATAAGACCCCTGGATGACTGTCCATATATATTTCTTCCTAGAATCAATACTTCTAAAGATTTTTTTCGGGAAGTTGTTGCATATTTGTGCTCACATCTACTTGGATATACGCTTTTGTTTCTGTATTTTGGATAATACCAAGTGTACTTAAATCACTTTTTCTGTATTGTTTTGCAGTCATTTGTAGCTTGGTGAGCGGGAATGTTGTTGCATTAGATGCAAATGGATCCATTATATGGAAGGTATGGATGCATTCTCTTTTGAATGCATACACGGTTAAGTTTTTATTTGATTATACGTTCAAATTCTACAAGTGAGAAGTGGGGGATCACCAGAAGCAGGCTACATATTGATGAACTACTGTTTGGTTGAGTTACTATGAACTCATTAAACAATATTATTTACTGTATTTTGATTCACCATAATAGAGTTAAATGTCTTGGGGGTTTGTCATTTTCATTGAGAGTACATTTGGATCCACTTAAAGGCAGTTTATACAATATGATGAGTATGCAAAACACCTACCCTTTTGATGTAGTGAACTTGGCCACTAGGATTGCAAATTTCTTCTTTCAAAATGAATAAATTTTGTTTTGCATTTTCTTATTGAATGTCGACTCAATGAATCATCACAAAACATGGTATATCAAAAATCTCTGGGAATTGAATGAAATGACCAAACTATGACATGTATTAGATTATTTTTGATGGGTTTGATAGGAGCATCTTGGGGATTCCAGGAAAGGCAGAAAAGGAATTCACACTTGGTCATTTTCATGTCTATATCTTATCTGTGGTCTTCTAAATAAAATGCACTAATTTACTATTGAATCTAGTTTCCATACCATAGTAGAAGAACAATTAGCAGTTTCTTGTAAATCAACTTCTATACATGCACATGCATCTCTCTTGTTCAATATCTTAGATGTCGTTGTTACTCTTACTTTCTTTTTTTTTCTGTGGGTGTTTCTGGATGCAGTCAAAAACTGGTGGCCCAATATTTGCTAGACACTGTATATCTCATGTACTACCTTCGCAGGTAACCTTTTCAGGAATCGTATGGATCTTTTTCAAGTTACTTTAGAAATTGAGACACTGATGTTACCAGTGTTAGTTGTCTCGAAATTCTAATATCACTAGCAATTAGAGTTTTTTTCCCACATATTTTGTGTTTTATTCGGTTTGTAATGTTGACGAAATTTCCACTATATAAGTTCGTAGAATGTTACGTGTTTAAATAATGTCACAAAAAATAGTTTTGAGTACTCAATAACAACAGTCTGCATATGAATAAGAAGTATTTGTCATCAGGTTCGTCGAATTCTTGTCCAGACAATCATTTGTGCCAGATAATTTAGCAAACCTGATCCCAACTAAAAGTTAAAGCTTCATTTGGAAGAAAAATCTAGAACTCACTTGGATTTCTGCTTGCACCTCTTAAACTTTGATAGGTTTGTATAAATTAGAGCGTTCTGTAATACTCTTCTCATCCTTGTTGATGATGAGCCCAGCCTTTGTGCCAGAGAATTTGGCTAACGTGATCTCATAGTGTTGTTATAACGAAAACCTGTCCAAAATTAGCATCAGATGAGTAGTTCGATGCGAGAAACCAAATAGCATAAAAACCAAATGATCTTAAACTATGGTTATCTCAATCATAGGTTTTTTATTTACCTAATATTTTAAAGTTTTTGGTCTTCTTCAGGTGCTCATATGTTCAAGAAATGGAAGTATCTATTCATTTGAATTGGTAAGAATTTAAAGTTTAATAATGTTGAGCTTTTTATTGTTTCTATATTTTGAATTAGTCTCCATTTTCCTTAGTATGAGCCCTATAGTCTGGTCTATTAAATCATAAAGCAGAGTTGTATTCCTAGTATAGAATTCAAAGTACATGAGAATCTCCTTAAATCTCAGAAATATTTTTGAAGGATTCTGAGCTTAAGATTCAATGGGAAATAGCTATACTACGTTTATTCATCCCTTCATTATTAGAAGGGAGGGTAAGTATTAAGCAAACTATCTTTGATATAGAGATATCCGGAAGATGTAATACTATGTCCATATAAGTTTTCTTTTTCTTTACTATTATCAGTTATATCAAAAGATATCACAGTATAAACCACCTAAACTTTTATAACGAGTGTTAACTTGAATTATTCTCTGGTTTAACAATTTCTGGTTTCAAGTCTTTCAACTCGCATTTCGGTTCCTCCATAATATTAGTAAAGCAGTCACTATATTTTTTATTTTTTGAATTATGATGGACCTGTTTCTCTTTTAATAAATGGAGGTGAGAGCTTGATTGGGTTCGGTCGTAGTTTGTTTTTTATATATAGTCCGCATAGGAAGCGGACTATATATATATATATATATATATATATATATATATATATATATATATATTACTAAATCAGTTCAGTTCATTTAATGTCTTTGTTAAGATGATTGACAATATTTCATTTGAGGACTTTACAATCTACTTATAAGCTATATATGTTGCATAGACTCGGCAATCCTCCTTAAAAGGACCACACAGATACACCTATTTTTAAAACATTTCACATTAAGCATAACTGTTGTGTCCAACACACGCACCTGTACCCGTGTAATGTCGGGTAATTCTAAATTTTAAAAGAGTCCATGTAACATAGCTTATAACATGCTAATTTTCTTTGCATATTGGCCTATTTGGATTTTTTTTTCTTTTCGTGCGGTTTATCACAAAATATCAAGATTTAATAATAGCAATTTATTTGTATGAAAATATATATATAGTACTGCAAGTGAATAATTAATTTTGGATGTGCAGGAATGTGGTTCATGGAAGTGAAGCAGCTGAGAGCGCAGAGTATGAAATTGGTCTGTGGTTCCCAGAAGGCATTGTAGAATGGCAGAGCAGCCTTCTACCTTGGATATACGAGTGAAGTTAATTCTTCATGTAGAGCTTGTTATTTGTTTTGTCACATTCTGTTTTTTAGTTTTAAGGTTGTTATTTAATATAACACTATTATTATTATTATTATTATTATTATTATTATTATTATTATTATTATTATTTTGTATTATGTTTTTTTCTTTTTTTTGGTGCAAAAGTTATTTACGTATTTTGTCTAAATATTTATTGAATTCAAAACAGAATACAAAATAATAATACTAATAATAAAATAATTTTATTATTATTAATATTTACTTATTTTGTCTAAATACCCTCAATTCCCTTACACCACTTTTATCACTCGGTGTGTACTTCTGAGAGTGTCAGCTTGGACCACTAGTGGTAAATGTATTATGCAAGACCCTAACTCACAAAACGCGAAGAACAAGATCAAAATTAGCAATACCAGAGAAGAAGTATTGTTATTATTGATGTGATTCATCATCTTTTCTTTGGTTTTATGCTTTATTTCCTTGTACGGCAGTAACTGAATGTTATGCGGTCCTTGATATTTTTATTGGGATATTTTATTTCCACGTATGTTTTATTTTTATACTTTATTCCCTTGTACCTCTTTTATCACTCACTGTGTACTTATGGAATTGAGGGTATTTAGTATTATTATTTTGTATTCTGTTTTGTATTCAATAAATAATTATTAAAATACAGTGAGAGACATAACAAAGTGCTTATAATAATAATAATAATAATAATAATAATAATAATAATAATAATAATAATAGTGTTATATTAAATTAATGGTTAGAGTTAGGTTAGTGGATTTTAAATGAGATGACTAGAGTTAAGTTGGTGGCTTTTAAATGAAGTGGTTAGAGTTAGGTTAGTGACTTTTAAATGAGATAGTAGCTTCTAGATCTTAGATCTAATATTTTTTAATTTGAATCTTTAAACGGAGACTCTCCATTTCAATTGAAATGGAGATGATCCGGATCCGGATCCGTTTTTAAGACTAACCTCATCTCATAACTCACCCATACTTCAATTTGTGACTTCTATATCTTCTCTGAGTAAGGATGGGGTAGGTGTCTTTATTTATTTTTAATTTATTTTTTTATTGAACATGGGAAAAACGTATTGACTTTTCATGAAACTTACTGATTTTTTATTTCTCATTTATCTGCAGATCTGTTTGAGTATATTAATAACTCTATCCATTGTCATGTTGGTATTTTTTTTATTTTATGATACATTTGGTTCCGTGTTATTATGGTATTAAAGCAAATTTATCATTGGGTTGATAACACTGTAAAGTCATCCCTAAGATAATATATATATATATATATATATATATATATATATATATATATATATATATATATATATATGGGTCCATTGTATACATATAAGCTCCAAAACCAGAAAACCAAGTAATAGAGTAGTGAGTAGCTGAAATCATATAAAAGAAGAAAGATGGAACGGACCTTCATCCTGGTTAAGCCTGATGGTGTTAAAAGAGGCCTGGTTAGTTCTTAATTACCTTTTCTTTTTCCCTTTAAATTGAATCTTATTTATGCATGCTAGGGAACACTAATTAACAAGGTTTTTTACCTTTTTGTATGTTTTTCTCCTCTGGGTTTGATTTTAGCAATGGATGATATGGAACAGTCAACATGTTCTTAGAATTGTGGGGTTTATTTTCTGAATATTGATATTTTCATATGAAAAGTGTCGTTATAGATGTATAGCAACGGTTAATAGGGTCTATTTTTTTTATTTAACCCCATGAAATCTGACATTAATTAATGTCTTGTTTGACTGTTGAGAAAGCATGGGAGAGTTGTAGAAAAACTGAAAATCTTGCTGCTTTGTAGTTTGAAATGTGAGAATGAATGAAAAGTTTATCTGGGTTTTGCTCTTCTTGGGTAAAGTATTGAGGGATCTGGTGCATTGTTGAGAAAGTGTAGAGATATTTTAGGAATTAAACTTCATTTAATCTAACTAATTCAAATGTTTAATGACTTACTTTTTGAGCTTAATGATTATAACAAGTACTGTATATATAATAATTTCATGTTATTATTGCCCCAGGTTGGTGAAGTAATTGGCAGATTTGAGAAGAAAGGTTTTACTTTGAAAGGTACCTTTTTTACTTATTTTACTCTTGCTGTTATTTCACTATAATCACAAAAGAAGTAGTAGTTATAGTAATAGTAAAAGGAAACTTATATTTCTGCATGATTTTTTGATGTTTCCACATAAAAACCGTCGCTATAGATCCTATAGAGACGAGTTTTACCGCCGTTATACATCTATAGCGACACTTTTCATGTGGAAATATCAAAAATTCACGTGAAAATATCAATTTCCATAGTAAAAATATTAAGATTATCCCATTTAGTGAATTAGCATTGACTGACTTGATGGTTTAATTAAAATTATCTTTCTTATACATAACATGGTTAATTAGATTGTTTATTTTAAGTACAACTGTATTATTCTAAAAAGTTTTAAATTGCACAATTAATTAATTTGCTTTTGAAATTGTGACAAGTACTTAATTTTATGATTTAATTATATCTTGTAATTAGGTTTGAAGTTCACCAGTGTGAATAGGTGTTTTGCTAAGGAGCACTATGCAGACCTCTCTGCTAAACACTTCTTCCAAGGATTATTGGACTACCTTGTCTCTGGTCCTGTTGTTGCAATGGTTTGGGAGGGTAAGAATGTAATTGCAACAAGTCAGAAGATTAAAGGTGCAACAAATCCTGCTGATTCTCTTCCTGGCACCATCCGTGGTGATTATGCTATTGAATTTGATGCCAAATCTATGGAGTCATTTTCTAATATGGACATATGGTGAGATATATATATATACACACAGAGAGCTTCCTATGCAGGTAGTCCGCATGCGGCCCAACTTTAACGACGGACAAAATCGGCGTTAAACTCGTCGTCATAGGGTCTGAACCGTTGCGATAGCCCAAAACTGTTGCTATATCCTGGTTCAGACCCTATGACGACGGGTTTAGCGACAGTTTTGCCCGTCGTTAAAGGTGGTCCGTATGCAGACCACCCGCATAGGAAGCGGACTATATATATATACACACATATTTTTAAAACATTTCACATTTAACATGACTGTTGTGTCCAACACGCGCACTTGTACCCGTGTAACGTCGGGTAATTCTAAATTTTAAAAGAGTCCATGTAACATAGCTTATAACATACTAATTTTCTTTGCATATTGGCCTATTTGGATTTTATTTTTGCGGGTGGTTTATCACAAAATATCAAGATTTAAATTCACCCTTAATAATAGCAATTTTTTTGTATGAAAATATATATATAGTATTGCAAGTGAATAATTAATTTTGGATGTGCAGGAATGTGGTTCATGGAAGTGATTCAGCTGAGAGCGCAGAGTATGAAATTGGTCTGTGGTTCCCAGAAGGCATTGTAGAATGGCAGAGCAGCCTTCTCCCTTGGATATACGAGTGAAGTTAATTCTTCATGTAGAGTCGCATTCTGTTTTTTAGTTTTAAGGTTGCTTCATATTTTATGGGGGATTGGATATTTAACTGCTACCCTATTTTTTACCTAGAATGTTAATGATTCTAATGTTTCTTTTTCTTAAAAAAAAATGTTTACTTTATTTTATTTTTGAAAGCCCCACTTTTTAGAGAACACAATATAATTCATAACCAAATATATCATCAGTATTACAATATATCATCACCAGTATTCAAAAGGTCATGACTGAAGTTATTATTGTTAGTAACTTAATTTTTTATATACAGATAAATTTTTATCATATCTTTCAATGTGAGAGTGAGATGTTACAAACTTCGTCATTTAAATTTTTGATGTTCTCGTCAGAACCGATAACACACGTTGATGTTGGAGTGACATGTTACAAATTTTTCCATTTAAATTTTTGATGTTTCTGTTAGAATTGAGCACAAACACGGTCCACAGATCTTTTTCTCTAGCCATTATGAAAAATATCGGTTGATTTCGTGTCCTCACTTTCGACAACTCGATCGGATGACCTAGGTCACTTAAATTTTTTATGTCCCCGTCTGAATTAATCACACATATGGTCTATAGATATTTGTCTCTTTAGCTATTGTGGGATAATATCAGCTTGCTTCGTGTCTCCATCTTCGGCATCTCGATCAAATGACCTGATCTGAACTTTTAAGAGTCGGCTCTGATACCATATGAAATAATCAGGGCCAAATTTTGAGTTCGGAACAAATCTCAGGTCAAATTTTAAGTCCGAGTAGAATCAAATTTATTCAAATAAGACCTTAAATCACTGACTTAATAATATTTTATTAAATCATCTTAATTCACAAGAAACTCATCTAATCTATAAGAAGATAGTATTGTTAGTAGACGTAAGTGTTAACTATTAAGATAAAACTTCGTCCGCAAAAGTTTGTTATACTTGAAAATTGTAGAATGTGGACAGTTTGGATACATCTCACACTTTTATAAAGCAATTTGATGCATACCCACTGAATTATTTCGATAAGATGTAATAAATGACTTGATAATTGATTCTTTCCTGTTCTGGATTTATGATTAAGTACTCCCTCCAACAACAAAATACAAAAAAAAAAAAAATTAAAGTACAAAAAAAATGAAGAAAATATGTTAATGTTTAAGTTTTTTTTATAAAAAAGAAAAAGAAAAGTTTGTTGTGCTTGAAAATTGTGGGTCCTTTATGGGTAAGATTGGAATTTATTTATTCACTCCTCTAATTTATTTTTTCCTTAATTAGTATGAAAAGTATAACTGTCACTAGACTATTCAAGACAGATTCAATTATAGTAAAGTTGTTAAAAAATTTACCAAAATAAGTATTATAATTTTTTATTACATTGATTATAGTAAATATTACTTTACTTTTTGTTACATTAATTAATATAATATTTATTTTAAATCAATATAATAAAAAATTATAAGTAGTGACTATGATAAAATTTGTAGGGGTGTAAACGAGTCGAATCTCAGCGAACACCTTCATGCTTAGATTCGGCTCTACTCGAAAAAATTAAGCTCGAATTCGACTCGGATTCGATAAGGGATTTATATTTCTGCGCCAGATTCAACTTGGATCATTACTCGGACCTACTCGGCTCGTAAGTACTCGACTCGTTTACAAAACGAGTTACTCATGAGCCTTCAAATCGAGTTTCGAATATGAACCATTTCACTTAAAACTGAACCACTACATACTAAATTGGTTACTTAACTAATATTTATATAAAAAACTTTTTCACTTTTATTTATGTATTGAAATTATAAATAATGTAATATAAATTGACATTCAATTAATTGATTTATTCAAGTATAAGTTTACATAATTTCATACTATACTTTATAAATTATAGAGATTGATACAAATATCACATATTTAGCTTACTAGTATCGATCAAACCAATATTCGAATATGATCCATCAAGCAGGTATCGAGTATGGTTCGAGGAAAAATGAAATACTCGAACCCTAATATGAGCGAACACTGGTATCCTCGAATTCGACTCGTGTATCATTAAACAGAAAACGAGTATAGATCAGATTCGACTCGGATCAACTTCGAATTCGAGCTTTACATCATATTTTCGAGCCGATCTCAAGTCGAGTACCGAACTACTTGGCTCGGCTTACACCCCTAAAAATTTGTGTCGATTTCTCCATAACTGGATTAATTCAAACTTCTATTTTTTTTAATTTCTAAACATGGCTATAGCCTTAGTTTTGTTTTCCTTTCCAAAACAAGTTTTAGGTATTTAGTTGTTACTAGTACTTCTTTTTTACTATTATATAAGTCGTTTTTAAAAAATAATTTTTTTTATAATCATTTTCGTTTAAAAGGATAAATGAGTAATTAACAATATTTAAGTAATTAATAATACTAATTTATATACTTGCGCTTCCATTTCTCTAATTTGGTCAACAGTGTGGCGGTGATACTTCTTTTTTTTCTTTTTCTTGTTCCAACTGTAAAATAAATTATATTGGAACGTGTTATTGTATAGAATAAATAAAATCAATTAATTATAATATTAAGTACTTGCATGAATTGAGAGAAGTCATCTTGTATGTATCATGCTTCCGCTGCGCTTGAGGGTGAAAGTCTTCAATTGTCTCTCTCAATCTTAGGATGAATGTATAAGTGTATATAAAATTCTTGAGACGACAATTGGGACCAAACCCTAACTGTTTTATTTATAGAATAGCTAAGGGTCAAAATCGTCCATCAAGATTATGAAACCATAGGGCCCAATATGCCAAATAGCAATTAAGGTTAATTGCAACATAAGGTTTTTCAATCTTAAGCCTTTCTTCTTCTTGGACGCACATAGCAATTAACTCGCTCATCTTCCATTTTTCTTTCTGCGTGTTATAATTGATCTTAAATGGATCAAACTGTACAAGAAGAGAAGTCATAATGAAGTGAACAAGAAAACCCTCAGAAATCGTCATGTCCATACCCTTTAATTTAAAGGTCATGTCATTCATCGTCATAATGTGCTCGCGCACTCCACTAACATCATCATACCTACTAGTGAGCAATTTTCAAAATAAGGGTACTTGCATGAGTTTTAGAAGAACCCTTAAATTATTTATCGACTAAAGTTAAGTACTCTTTAGCATTCTCGGAGTCAGGAATGGCTCCTCGAATGGCTGTCGTGATAGAGTTTTTCATAATCATAAGGGACATGCGGTTGGATCGCTCCCACTTTTCATAAATTGATTTTTGCTCAATTGAGCTTGTATCTGTAAGTGGAGTAGGAGGATCAACTCGTAATGCATAGTCTAAATCCATAACGCCGAGAATAATTTTCACTTGCTCTTTCCAAATAGTAAAATTAGTTCCATTCAAGGCTTCAATTCCAGAGAGATACCCAGAAATACTAGTTGGAGTCTATGCTGAAATACAATCAAGCTCATAAGCATGCTTACAAAAAACTAAAAGAAATCCACCATGTACAACAATAATTAAAAATTAATCATAATAAAACCAATTGTAGGGCAAACAGTTAGTTACATAAAATCTATTTGTAACACCCAAAAATAGATTTTAATGAGACGTTGGTGCATAATTATTAATTTTTCGTTGGTCCAATTAATAATATACTAATAACATCCCCATAAAATAATGCATAACCCATAAAATAAACATGTTACTTATGCAATAAAATTCCATTTAATAAAGTCTAATTCTAATTTTCTGTTGGGTAAAATCAAAATAATCATTTATTAAATATAACATTATGTGACTTTTCTTTATCTTTAATTGTTTCAATTAATAAATCTCCGTTGGGTTGATTATTAATTTTAACAATAAAAGAGTCACGCATACATGTAAATTATTATGATCAAACTCAATTTTTTTTAAACATATTAATCAAGTTTAAAAATTAACATTATTTAAAATTTACATGTAACAGCTTAAAAGCCCTAATAATATATATTGTTTTAATATTCATGTTCCTATTCATGCATAACATTATGAACAATAAAACTTAAACGAAAATTGATTAATGCACTATTATTATATATTACTAATTGACTTACTGTATTATATTATATATGTTCCTGTTATTATATATAATATGTTAATGTATTGCATATATATATATGTAACGTCCCCAAAATAGGTCCATTCCATCCAACCTATTCTGAGTCGCCAAATACATGGTACAGAAAACAACTGTAACTTTTTACAACAATTGTCGTGCAAAATACAACAACACATATGCTGTGAGTTTGGATACAAATATATACCAAATGTGACTCATGTTCCAACCGTGGACATCACCTCACAATGACACCTTACATAAAGGTATAGTCAAAAACTGTTTTGGAAATTAGAATCTTTGGGAAGTGCTCAAGGAAACTTTCGTACATGGGAGGCCACGCGTCTAGGTTATGATAGATATCATATGGCCACAGAATTATCCTTGGTTGACCCAATAGACCCCAAAGAAAAACGAGAAGATTACTATCATATTCTTCCCAATGGTGAGTCTTCTCTTGACTTATCATTATCTCCACTGTCTCTAATTGAGAATTATACTTCAAACAAACACCAAGATTATATAGGTAGTGCCCATAGATATACTCAGCAAGTGGATGAGCACAACCCTGTCTTATGATGACACGAGGTTGTATGTCATTAGACATCTTGTATGATAGTGACAAAACACCCTTCCAACGTTGGGTTCGCCTCACCCTATTTTCTTCACCAAATATAACTACTAAATGATGACCACCGTTCTATTCCCTTGTTACCCCCGCTCGACCCAGCTACACTCTTATTACCTGAAAGGAATTGTGAACAAAAGGTGAGCACAACTAGCCCAGTAAAGAATATCATGACTAAAGATAAATAAATTATCAATAGTCTTCATCAATAATAAATCAGAGATTTAGAACATATGGTAGATGATAAAAATTTCAACCATAGTTGCAGCGGAACAGCAATCCATTAGAAGAGTCAAATAGACTATAAAGTCTATTATCTTCTCCATGTTAAAAATCCACCAACAATATTTTATCCATGTAACATCACTCAACAGTTCCTTTCCACAATCATATGAATAACTCATAATCATAATTGTGACTATAAATTTTTCTTCGCACCCAGGACGAAGAATATTTTCATCACCTGTCTTTACCTGAAACATCAAAGATCATGGTTATACCAAATCACAGTTCCTGTTTATAATCATACTAACAAATCCATCTTTGCACTACGGGCCAAAGATATTCATCAACAAACCATCTTTGCACTACGGGCCAAAGATATTCAACAACAGTTCATCTTTGCACTACAGGCCAAAGATATTCAACAACAGTTCATCTTTGCACTACAGGCCAAAGATATTCATCAACAGGCCATCTTTGCACTACATGCCAAAGATATTCATCAACAATTCATATTTGCACTACAGGCCAAATATATTCATATCTCAAAGAAATATATAATCATTTCAGAATTTATATAAACAATAATTATAACCATGTTGATCAATTCACCTTTGCACTTAAGCTTAAGATATTCAATTATAAATTCAATGGTCATGATCATACCAGTCACAATTCAACTTTGCACTACAGGCCAAAGAGAACCCTAGTCATGATCATACCAATAATCTACCCATCTTTACACTCCAGTGAAAGAGAATTTCAACATCAAGGTTATAAAAATGTTATATATAATAGTAAAATTAATATAATCAAAACATCTAGATTTAATCTCAAGAGTAATATTCATAAATCAACTATAATTTAGTTAGAAAAAGAAACCAATTTTGTCGTGAATAGTAACTCGTGAATAGTAACTCGTGAATAGTAACCCCGACTCAAAAAATAGAAATTCCACAATAAAATCCATACCAATATTTCGGTATAATGATATTGAAAGAATAACATTACTTAAATTTATAAACAATTTATTTTAATTGTTTACACTTTACTAATTAATGCATTTAATCATCATAAAATGCCAACTCTTATAATTTCATCATCAATAACCAAAACCCTCATCAAAAATCTGCATATACCTCTCATATAGGATTCTCAAGCTATAAAATCATATTTTCCAATTTTCTTACTTCACATAACATATTTAATTCATTTACTCATAACTAGACCATTTTCATGAAAAATACCAAATCAGTTCCAAAAATATTTTTTTTCTGGGATTTAGCATAATATAGTCCCATAGTGAACATATATTTTTTTCAAAATTTTTAAAAGTCATTTACTATTTTTCATATGGCCAAAACCGCCGAATATTTAGACATTTATCAAAAATTGTACTTTTGTCTAAAAATTCTGAAATTTACAGAGTATACTTCTATCATATACATGTACTCCCAATAAAAATTTCATCAATTTTGGAGTTAACCACAAGGAATTATAAGCGGTTACTTTTAAAATAGTCTTTTCTCATAAAATTCATAACTCTCAATCTATACATCCAAAAATCACCATTTTTGGACACAATCAAGAAAACTCATCAAAATATCATTTCAAATTTTTTCAGAATTTTTGAAGATCAGAAAAATTACGAAACTGAAAATCATAACAACCCTTAAAATCCCTTACTATCCCTTACTATCTCTTACCTCAAAAGAGCAGCACTTCAGATTGGATATCAGATATGACGCTGAAGGAAACTCGCACTGATGAATAGCAACTCACCAAGTATCTAAATACTCACAAAATACACTCAATAATCTAGAGAGAGAAAGAGAGAAAGCTTATGTTTCTGGTGTGATTTTCAATTCTAACTTAGCCCTCTATTTATAGGAAAATTTTGGTAGGTTTGACCTGCAACCTGATGGCTTTACCTGCTACTATTCCCACCCACCACATTTAAAATATAATTCAGCACATTTCTTCACCAACAACAAGTGGGGCCCACCAATTCTAGAATTTTCCACCAAAAATGATTTATAACCTGATTTCCGAATCAACCACCTCTTAAAATTCATAACAAATCATACGTTCATTTTTAACGGTTCAAAATTTGTGGACATATACTCAACTTATATATGTATAACATATCCAAAAATTACCACGATCCAACGGTCGGATTAAAAATTATAACCCCCGCAAAATATCTCAAAAACCCTGATTTTTAATACCTCCATTCCGACAAAAATACTGATAAAAATCTCAACATTAACTCCTTCATTTTTAACCACAAAAATATATCCCTCATTTATATCCACATAAAATAAATATTTCCTTATCATATGAATCAATAATTAATTATTCACAAATAATATTACAGAATCACATTTATGACAACCAGGCCGTTCCCAGGAAAGAGGGGGCTTTCCAATAAGAATTTCTCCTTACTGGCGCGCAATTAGATGACCAAACCTCTCCTTAGACAGAACTTTCTAGACATTGCCAATAATGTTATCTAATAATATTATTCAAATAATATGAATTATTGATCTGATAAAGGAAAATACTGTGCAGCAACAATTATTGAAACAACAATAATATAAAATATCAACGCAATAATTATTGAATCAATAAAATAAAATATTGAACAGTAATTACTGTAACAATTATTGAGTAGTGCCTTCTTACGTAAGAATCAATAATTTCAAAAATACTATGCAATACCGTGTGCTACTGTGCAATAACGCGTATTACTGTATTTTAACCACCGGGTATTCCAACAGTGTTAACGGTAACAACTACGCCGTTATTTGTAAAAACTCAAATTTGTCGTTTTCTTCACCCGACAGTTATTCGTTATGGGGCCCACAAATAGCTGCGCCGTCGTACGAATATTCCCCGACAGAAAGAATATTCCACGACCAAACGAATATTCCCCGACAACAATGATTATTTTATAACCACTTGCTTATTTTGAAAAAAATTCATATTTCACCCATAACTTTAAACTTTTATCAATTTAACCATTTACTAAATAGTAATTATAAGAAAATTGAATACTTTTATTTCATAAAATTTGGGGTCTTACAATCTCCCCTCCTTATGAAATTTTGTCCCCGAAATTTACGTACCTGGTATTTCAAAGAGTTGAGAATACCTTGCTTTCATTTCAGATTCCATCTTCCCTGTCATCATGATTTCTCTATTGCTCATCTCCTGTATTTCAGATATCATTTTAGAATACAGCTTCAAAACAAGGGTTAATTGAACAAATTAACATATCACATAATATCCCGATATTATGACTGACCAACAAATAAGCTTAGGTAGGACACACTAGCGAAGGATTTACTCATCTCTCCCCTCCTAGTTATATTCCCCGATCTCCGCCAGAGATCATATCCCTAAGCTCTGATACCAAATGTAACTCTGGACACCAACCTATGTCAGCACCTTACATTGATACCTATCAGTTTGCCACCGCAGAACGGCGTCCCCTACGGAGAGTCTGGCTTCGGTGCATCCCCCATCAACAGGAAGTCACCAGCGAGAGGCTCGGGGCTCTTTATTATAGCTCTGATACCAAATGTAACGTCCCCAAAATAGGTCCATTCCATCCAACCTATTCTGAGTCGCCAAATACATGGTACAGAAAACAACTGTAACTTTATTACAACAATTGTCGTGCAAAATATAACAACACATATGCTGTGAGTTTGGATACAAATATATACCAAATGTGACTCATGTTCCAACCGTGGACATCACCTCACAATGACACCTTACATAAAGGTATAGTCAAAAACTGTTTTGGAAATTAGAATCTTTGGGAAGTGCTCAAGGAAACCTTCGTACATGGGAGGCCATGCGTCTAGGTTATGATAGATATCATATGGCCACAGAATTATCCTTGGTTGACCCAATAGACCCCAAAGAAAAACGAGAAGATTACTATCATATTCTTCCCAATGGTGAGTCTTCTCTTGACTTATCATTATCTCCACTGTCTCTAATTGAGAATTATACTTCAAACAAACACCAAGATTATATAGGTAGTGCCCATAGATATACTCAGCAAGTGGATGAGCACAACCCTGTCTTATGATGACACGAGGTTGTATGTCATTAGACATCTTGTATGATAGTGACAAAACACCCTTCCAACGTTGGGTTCGCCTCACCCTATTTTCTTCACCAAATATAACTACTAAATGATGACCACCGTTCTATTCCCTTGTTACCCCCGCTCGACCCAGCTACACTCTTATTACCTGAAAGGAATTGTGAAGCAAAAGGGTGAGCACAACTAGCCCAGTAAAGAATATCATGACTAAAGATAAATAAATTATCAATAGTCTTCATCAATAATAAATCAGAGATTTAGAACATATGGTAAATGATAAAAAATTTCAACCATAGTTGCAGCGGAACATGCAATCCATTAGAAGAGTCAAATAGACCATAAAGTCTATTATCTTCTCCATGTTAAAAATCCACCAACAATATTTTATCCATGTAACATCACTCAACAGTTCCTTTCCACAATCATATGAATAACTCATAATCATAATTGTGACTATAAATTTTTCTTCGCACCCAGGACGAAGAATATTTTCATCACCTGTCTTTACCTGAAACATCAAAGATCATGGTTATACCAAATCACAGTTCCTGTTTATAATCATACTAACAAATCCATCTTTGCACTACGGGCCAAAGATATTCATCAACAAACCATCTTTGCACTACGGGCCAAAGATATTCAACAACAGTTCATCTTTGCACTACAGGCCAAAGATATTCAACAACAGTTCATCTTTGCACTACAGGCCAAAGATATTCATCAACAGGCCATCTTTGCACTACATGCCAAAGATATTCATCAACAATTCATATTTGCACTACAGGCCAAATATATTCATATCTCAAAGAAATATATAATCATTTCAGAATTTATATAAACAATAATTATAACCATGTTGATCAATTCACCTTTGCACTTAAGCTTAAGATATTCAATTATAAATTCAATGGTCATGATCATACCAGTCACAATTCAACTTTGCACTACAGGCCAAAGAGAACCCTAGTCATGTTCATACCAATAATCTACCCATCTTTACACTCCAGTGAAAGAGAATTTCAACATCAAGGTTATAAAAATGTTATATATAATAGTAAAATTAATATAATCAAAACATCTAGATTTAATCTCAAGAGTAATATTCATAAATCAACTATAATTTAGTTAGAAAAAGAAACCAATTTTATCGTGAATAGTAACTCGTGAATAGTAACCCCGACTCAAAAAATAGAAATTCTACAATAAAATCCATACCAATATTTCGGTATAATGATATTGAAAGAATAACATTACTTAAATTTATAAACAATTTATTTTAATTGTTTACACTTTACTAATTAATGCATTTAATCATCATAAAATGCCAACTCTTATAATTTCATCATCAATAACCAAAACTCTCATCAAAAATCTGCATATACCTCATATAGGATTCTCAAGCCATAAAATCCTATTTTCCAATTTTCTTACTTCACATAACATATTTAATTTATTTTCTCATAACTAGTCCATTTTCATGAAAAATACCAAATCATTCCAAAAATATTTTTTTTCTGGGATTTAGCATAATATAGTCCCATAGTGAACATATATTTTTTTCAAAATTTTTAAAAGTCATTTACTATTTTTCATATGGCCAAAATAGCCGAATATTTAGACATTTATCAAAAATTGTACTTTTGTCTAAAAATTCTGAAATTTACAGAGTATACTTCTATCATATACATGTACTCCCAATAAAAATTTCATCAATTTTGGAGTTAACCACAAGGAATTATAAGCGGTTACTTTTAAAATAGTCTTTTCTCATAAAATTCATAACTCTCAATCTATACATCCAAAAATCACCATTTTTGGACACAATCAAGAAAACTCATCAAAATATCATTTTAAATTTTTCCAGAATTTTTGAAGATCAGAAAAATTACGAAACTGAAAATCATAACAACCCTTAAAATCCCTTACTATCCCTTACTATCCCTTACTATCCCTTACCTCAAAAGAGCAGCACTTCAGATTGGATATCGGATATGACGCTGAAGGAAATTTGCACTGATGAATAGCAACTCACCAAGTATCTAAATACTCACAAAATACACTCAATAATCTAGAGAGAGAAAGAGAGAAAGCTTATGTTTCTGGTGTGATTTTCAATTCTAACTTAGCCCTCTATTTATAGGAAAATTTTGGTAGGTTTGACCTGCAACCTGATGACTTTACCTGCTACTATTCCCACCCACCACATTTGAAATATAATTCAGCACATTTCTTCACCAACCACAAGTGGGGCCCACCAATTCTAGAATTTTCCACCAAAAATGATTTATAACCTGATTTCCGAATCAGCCACCTCTTAAAATTCATAACAAATCATACGTTTATTTTTTACGGTTCAAAATTTATGGACATATACTCAACTTATATATGTATAACATATCCAAAAATTACCACGATCCAACGGTCGGATTAAAAATTATAACCCCCGTAAAATATCTCAAAAACCCTGTTTTTTACTACCTCCATTCCGACAAAAATACTGATAAAAATCTCAACATTAACTCCTTCATTTTTAACCACAAAAATATATCCCTCATTTATATCCACATAATATAAATATTTTCTTATCATATGAATCAATAATTAATTATTCACAAATAATATTACAGAATCACATTTATGACAACCAGGCCGTTCCCAGGAAAGAGGGGGCTTTCCAATAAGAATTTCTCCTTACTGGCGCGCAATTAGATGACCAAACCTCTCCTTAGACAAAACTTTCTAGACATTGACAATAATGTTATCTAATAATATTATTCAAATAATATGAATTATTGATCTGATAAAGGAAAATACTGTGCAGCAACAATTATTGAAACAACAATAATATAAAATATCAACGCAATAATTATTGAATCAATAAAATAAAATATTGAACAGTAATTACTGTAACAATTATTGAGTAGTGCCTTCTCACGTAAGAATCAATAATTTCAAAAATACTATGCAATACCGTGTGCTACTGTGCAATAACGCGTATTACTGTATTTTAACCACCGGGTATTCCAACAGTGTTAACGATAACAACTACGCCGTTATTTGTAAAAACTCAAATTTGTCGTTTTCCTTCACCCGACAGTTATTCGTTATGGGGCCCACAAATAGCTGCGCCATCGTACGAATATTCCACGACAGAAAGAATATTCCACGACCAAACGAATATTCCCCGACAACAATGATTATTTTATAACCACTTGCTTATTTTGAAAAAAATTCATATTTCACCCATAACTTTAAACTTTTATCAATTTAACCATTTACTAAATAGTAATTATAAGAAAATTGAATACTTTTATTTCATAAAATTCGGGGTCTTACAATATATATATATATATATATATATATATGAAATAAGTATTCATAATTGAAATAAATTCAATTTATAATCGGCAAAGTATTCTCTCCGAAAACAACATGATTTAATTATTCTACGACATTAAAATTTGTAACATAATAACATAAATAATTTATTCTACACAATAACGTAATCATGGCTCTGATACCAGATGTAAAATAAATTATATCGGAATGTGTTATTGCATAGAATAAATAAAATCAATTAATCATAATATTAAGTACTTACATGAATTGAGAGAAGCCATCTTGTATGTATCACGCTTCTGCTACGCTTAAGGGTGAAAATCTTCAATTGTCTCTCTCAATCTTAGGATGGATGTATAAGTGTATATAAAATTTTTGAGACGACAATTGGGACCAAACTCTAACTGTTTTATTTATAAAATAGCTAAGGGTCAAAATCGTCCATCAAGATTATGAAACCCTAGGGCCCATTATGCCAAATACAAGTATCAGAGGCAAGTGAGAGCAACTTTGTCCAACCTGCTATTCCAAGGTTCGATGGACAACTACGATCACTGAAGTATGCTTATGGAGAATTTTCTGCGTTCAAAGGAATATTGGAGTTTGATAGAAATCGGGATCTCTGCAGCAGCAGAAGGGACATATATCACCGCAGAACAAAGGAAGGAAATTGAGGATCAAAAGCTAAAGGACTCGAAGGCTAATAACTATCTGTTCCAAGCCATTGATCGATCCATTCTAGAGACGATTTTGAAGAAAGACATAACAAATGATATTTGGGACTCCTTGAAGCAGAAGTACTAGGGGATAGCACGGGTCAAGCATCCACAACTCCAAGATCTTTGCCGGGAATTTGAAATGCTACAAATGAAAGAGGTGGAATTGGTGAATGACTACTTTACCCGAACTCTTGTCATAGTCAATAAGATGAGAATGCACGGCGAGAAAATGAAGGATGAGGTGATATCGAGAAAATCTTGAGATCCATGACACCACAGTACGACTGCGTTGTATGCTCGATCGAGGAATCAAATGACTTGGATAACCTATCTACAGATCAGCTTCAAAGTAGTCTCCTGGTACATGAGCAGCGGATCAGTCGTCATGCTATAGATGAACAAGCCCTTCAGATTACTCACGGAGTTCAGTCTAGAGGAGGTGGTAGGGGCTCTTATCGAGGAATAGGAAGAGGAAAAGGAAGAGGAAGGGGAAGGGGTAGGTTTGTGTCTGATAAATCTACCGTCGAATGTTATAATTATCACGAACTCGGTCATTTTCAGTGGGAATGTCCCAAAAGAGCAAGGGACACAAAGGCTAACTTTGTTGAGACCAATGAGGAGATGTTTTTTATGGCATATGTAGATGACAAAGAAACTGGAAGAAATCGTTTGTGGTTCCTTGACTCTGGGTGCAGTAATCACATGTTTGGGAAAAGAGAGTTGTTCTCACAATTTGATAACACCTTCCGAGAACTGGTGAAGCTGGGCAATGATACAAGTCTTCTTGTGCAAGGGAATGGCAACATACGAATGGAGATACATGGAATTAAGCAGGTAATTACTGGAGTTTTCTTTGTACCCGAGCTTAAAAATAACTTATTAAGTATTGGTCAGTTACAAGAGAAAGGTCTTGTAGTACTTATGCAACATGGAAAGTGAAAGATCTATCACCCTAAAAAGGGTTTGATCATTGAAACCGAGATGGCATCTAACAGAATTTTCGTTGTGATTGGTCACTATCTACCACCAAATAAAGAAAGTTGTTTCTCCTCTATGACCAAAGATCAAACAAATCTTTATCATTTTTGTTATGGTCACCTAAGTTGGAATGGTCTTAAAGTAATTCAACAAAAGAATATGGTGGATGGATTGCCTCAGTTGAAAGCTCCGTCGAAGATCTGCGAGGATTGCTTGATAGGAAAACAACATCGTGATCCTTTTCCAAAGGAGAACATACACAGAGCGTCAAGAATTCTTCAGTTAGTGCACTCAGATATATGTGGGCCAATAATTCCAATTTCAAATAGCAAAAGGAGGTACCTTATTATGTTTATTGATGATTTTAGCAGGAAAAATTGGGTTTATTTTTTGGTTAAATCAGAAGCATTTGCTACCTTTAAATCCTTCAAAGCTAAAGGTTGAGAAAGAAACCGGGGTACTCATACAGATTCTTCGAACTGATCGTGGGGGAGAGTTTACATCTCCGAAGTTTACTCTCTTATGCGACGAGCATGGCATACAGAGGCAGTTAACAGTTGTGTATACACCTCAACAGAATGGGGTTGCGGAATGAAAGAATCGCACTATCATGAATATGGTGCGTAGTATTTATCAAAAAAACAAATTTCAAAGAGCTTTTGGCCTGAAGCAGTGAACTGGACAGTGCATGTCTTAAATAGAAGCCCAACTCTTGCCGTAAGAAACAAGACACCAGAAAAAGCCTGAAGTGGTTTCAAGCCTTCCATAAGTCACTTTAAGATTTTTGGATGCATTGCTCACGTCCATGTACCTGATAACAAAAGGGTAAAACTTGATGAAAAAAGTCTGAAATGCATAAGTGAAGAGTCCAAAGCTTACATGTTATTTGATCATATCTCTCAAAAAATAATTGTGAGCCGAGATATCGTGTTTGAGGAAGATCGAGGATGGGATTGGGATGTTAATTACAAAGAGACTATCATGACCGATTTGGTATGGGAAAAAGACGTAACTATAAATACAAATGGTGACCATGGGGAGGATTTTGAAGCAAATGTCATTCTTGAAGCTGTCGCTCCTGAAACTGACCTGGATAACAAATGTTCAGATCAAAATAACTCAACCGAAAGCAAAGAATCCTCAAATGATGACTACCCTCCTCTTGAAGGACGAGTTCGACGACCATTTGGGTGGATGCAAGATTATGTAAGTGGGTAGGGCCTCTTCGATGAAGAAAATATTGATATGGCTCACCTAGCCCTATTCTCTGATAATGACCCATTAACATACGAAGAGGCAATGAAGAGTAGCATATGGAGACAAGCCATGGATGCTGAGATCGAAGTTATTAGGAAGAACAACAAATGGGAACTCACTGAGCTACCGCATGGGGTGAAGACAATTGGAGTGAAATGGGTTTTTAAAAAAAACTCAATGACAAAGGGGAGATAGACAAATACAAGGCGAGGCTCATGGCGAAAGGGTAAAATCAACAATATGGAATTGATTATGCTGATGTTTTTGCTCTAGTAGCTCGCTTGGATACCATTCGAGTAGTCATTTCACTTGCTGCCCAGAAAAGCTAGAAGATCTGCCAACTAGACGCTCATTAAGTCTGCATTTTTGCATGGGGAGATTGATGAAGAAGTGTTCGTAGACCAACCACCAGGATATAAACACAAGGGACAAGAATCTAGGTTGTACCGACTAAATAAGGCCTTGTATGGACTTAAACAAGCTACTAGGGCTTGGTACAGTCGCATAGAGACCTATTTTGTTCAAGAAGGCTTTGAGAAGTGTCCCTATGAGCACACTTTATTCATCAGAAAGGCAGATGGAGGTAAATTATTAATTGTGTGCATTTATGTTGATGACCTTATATTCACTGGTAATGATGAGATTATGTTTGAGCACTTTAAAAAATCTATGATGCTCGAATTTGATATGACTGATCTTGGTAAGATGAGGTATTTTCTTGGGATTGAAGTGTTGTAAAGGGTGGATGGTATTTTTATTAGTCAAAGGAAGTATGCTCAGGAGGTTTTGAAAAGATTCAATATGGATCAGTGCATAATCCGATGGTTCCTGGTTTTAAGCTTACTAAGGATGAAGATGGATTAAGGGTCAATGGTACTCTTTACAAACAGATTGTAGGCAGCCTTATGTACTTGACTAATACTCATCCTGATTTGGTGTTTGTGGTTAGTTTAATTAGCAGAGACACGGAACGACCTACTGAAATTCACTTGCAAGCAGTGAAAAGGATGTTACGGTATGTGAAGAGCACAACCAATTTTGGGTTGCTTTACAAGAAGGGAGGACTTGAGGATCTTGTTGGACACACGAATCTTGTTGGCTACACGGATAGCGACTACACTGGTGATCAAAATGATCGAAAGAGCACTTCAAGTTACGTCTTTATTTTAAGTTCAGGTTCAGTTTCTTGGTCTTCAAAGAAACAGCTGGTTGTCACTCTTTCGACTACAGAGGCTGAGTTCATCGTTGTTGCTTCTAGTGCTTGACAAGCTGTGTGGCTAAGAAGGATTTTGGAGCAGCTTAATCATGTTCAAAGAAAACCGATGGTGGTCTACTGCGACAACATCTCAGCTATTAAACTGTCAAAAAATCCAGTTATGCATAGTCGCAGCAAACATATCAATGTGCATTATCATTTTATTCGAAATCTTGTCTAAGGATAAAGTTGTTGAATTGGTGCAGTGTTCTACTCAAGAGTAAATCGCAGATATTTTGACAAAGCCACTAAATCTCAATGTGTTTGTGAAGATGTGTGATCTCATGGGTGTATGTGCATATCCAAAAATAAACAGAATGATTGACAGCATTCAGTTTAAGGGAGGATGTTAAAGTTGTTCCTTGTTTGCATTAATAAGTCCTAGTCTTAAGGGATAAGTTGTTTTCTATTTTTTGATTTAGTCTAGTCATACCCTGCGATTATAGGCCTCAAAAGTAGTGGGTTGTTATTTCTTTTCTGTTAGATGTGCTATTATTTATTAGCTATGTTTGTTATTCAATAAACACAAGAAAATTCTCTCAAAATTTGTGTGTTTACAAACTTTAATTCTTTCGTTGGTTCCAACACCAATAGTAGAGATCGAAAATGGTAAGGAGAAGCCTCCTTATTCATGGGGTTAATTTTACTTTGAGCTCCAACAAATTACCAACGATTATAGCAGCTAATCACCCGGCTGCAGATAAATCTCTACTCAATTCAATCCATTTTTCTTAATCCCTTGTAATTATTATGCTCCATTCCATACTTCTACTGCTCTAAAATCAACAAACCCTAACCCCAATCCCAAGCTTAGAGGCAGAGATTCTCTGCAGAAGAAATGCAAATTAGGGTTCGATAATCTTGATAATGCTCTTCTTTTATTCGATCGTATGCTTTAAATGTGACCTCTCCCTTCTGTAATCGATTTCAGTCAACTATTAGTGGCTATAGCAAAAATGAAACACTACTCCATTGTTGTCTCTCTATTCAAAGATATTTATGCTTTAACCAATTCGGTGGTTCAGGTAAATGTAGTTACCATAAATACGGTTATAAACTGTTATTGTCATTGTAATCGAGTCAATTACGGGTTTTCTCTGTTGGGTGGGATCTTCAAACGTGGTTTTGTGCCAAATGTGTTCACCTACACCACCCTGATAAAAGGGCTTCTTTCAGCAATTAAGTTCGTGGAGGCTGAGGAATTGCTCATGAAGTTGACAAGGACAAAAGAAACTGAACCTAATGCACTTATGTATGGGACCATTATTAATGGGCTTTGCAAAGTAGGAAACATTTCCATGGTCATTAGTTTTCTCAGATCAATGGAAAATGGAGGGTGTATACCACATACTTTAGTTTATAACACTATCATTGATAGGTTGTGTAAGGACAAACTATTAGATGATGATTTGGATCTTCACTCTGAAATGATTAGAAAAGGTATATCACCAAATGTTTACAGCTTTACTATACTGGTGGATGTGCTTTGCAAGGAAGGTAAGGTAAAAGAAGCAGAGCATATGGTCGAACAAATGATTCAAAGTGGTGAGAATCCTGATGTAGTCACCTATAGTGTGCTCATGGCTGGTTATTGTTTGCAAGGCGAAATGGATAATGGATTGACAATGTTGAATACCATGATGAATGAAGGGATAGTGCCCGATAATCATAGTTATGGCATTTTGATAAATGGATATTGTGTAAGACCCCAACTTATTAATGAATAAAATCAAATTTTCTCTAAATATTATTGTGAATAATAAGGGGTTAATTTGATATAATACTTTAGTTATGAGTGAAATGTGCAAATTTTACAAAATAAGTAAGTGGTTATAAAATATTCATTTTGTCGGGGAATATTCGTTTGATCGTAGAATATTCTTGCTGTCGGAGAATATTTGTACGACGGCGCAGCCTTGTGTGGGCCCTATAACGGAAAGCGATTGGATGAAGAAAACGACAAGTATAAGTTATTTATAAATAACGGCGTAGTTGTTACCGTTAATACTGTTGGAATACCTGGTGGTTAAAATACAGTAGCACACGGTATTGCACCAATTATTGATTCTTACGTAAGAAGGCACTACTCAATAATTGTTACAGTAGTTATTGTTCAATATTTTATTTTATTGATTCAATAATTGTTGCGTTGATATTTTATTATTATTTCAATAATTGTTGCTGCACAGTATTTTCCATTATCAGATCAATAATTCATATTATTTGAATAATATTATTAGATAATATTATTGGCAATGTCTAGAAAGTTCTGTCTAAGGAGAGGTTTGGTCATCTAATTGCGCGTCAGTAAGGAGAAATCCTTATTGGAAAGCCCCCTCTTTCCTGAGAACGGCCTGGTTGTCATAAATGTGATTCTGTAATATTATTTGTGAATAATTAATTATTGATTCATATGATAAGGAAATATTTATTTTATGTGGATATAAATAAGGGATATATTTTTGTGGTTAAAAATGAAGGAGTTAATGTTGAGGTTTTTATCAGTATTTTTGTCGGAATGGAGGTATTAAAAATCAGAGTTTTTGAGATATTTTGCGGGGGTTATAATTTTTAATCCGACCGTTGGATCGTGGTAATTTTTGGATATGTTATACATATATAAGTTGAGTATATGTCCACAAATTTTGAACCGTTAAAAATGAACGTATGATTTATTATGAATTTTATGAGATGACTGGTTCAGAAATTATTGAATTTTCGGAGTTTATCATTTTGATGAAAAATTCTAGAATTAGTGGGCCCCACTCTTAGTTGATGAAGAAATATGCTGAGATTTTTATTCGAATATGATGGGTGGGAATAGTAGCAGGTAAAACCATCAGGTTGCAGGTTAAGTCTGCTTCGGCGTGCTAATATTTTCCTATAAATAGAGGGCTAAGTTAGAATTGAAAATCACACCAGAAATAAGTTTTCTCTCTTTCTCTCTCTAGATTATTGAGTGTATTTTGTGAGTATTTAGATACTTTGAGAGTTTCTATTCATCAGAGCAAGTTTCTTTCAGCCTTATACCGGTATTCCGACCAGAAGTACTGATATTTTGAGGTAAGAGATATTATTTTCTTCTTAATGATATTATTTTCTTCAATATCATTATGCTGAAATATTGATATGAATTTTTATCAAATTTAGAACTTTTTGTGCCGGGGTTACTATTCATGTATACGGCACTATTCACGTATACGGTACTATTCACGAATACGGCACTATTCACCGAAAAATAAAAATTTTTCCTTTTTGTCCAAGATGTCTATTATGGTTACTATCTTTGATTGTATCTATGTTTTGATCTTTATTTTTGAATTCTGCTTCACAATTGATTATTATGAAGTATTATTGATCTTGGATAAACTGTTATACGAATCCCTAATATTTGTCCTTCTGTCTCACTGGATTCGTTCTCTTTAAGATATTTTTCATCATCCTCAGTCCTAAATGATAATATTACTGAATATCTTTGGCCTGTAGTGCAAAGATGTATGATTACTTGATGAATATCTTTGGCCTGTAGTGCAAAGATGAACAGGTGTTAAGATGAACATGACTGACAGGTGATACAAATGAATATCTTTGGCCTGTAGTGCAAAGATGAATATTTGGATAAAGATGATTATTAATTGATGTTACAGGGATAAAATATTGATGATGGACTTTTAAATCTTAGAAGATAGTAGAATTCATTCTCTACTTGACTCTTCTAATGGTTTGCTATTTTCGCTGCAGTTATTGATCTAAAACTTGTTGTCGATTATATTCTATCAGATTTTTTCCCTGTTGAAGACTAACGATAATTTTTTGTATATTATCTTAGTCATAGTATTTTCCTTTTTGTTTTATTTTTCTTCTCAGGAGGTGAGAACATAGCAGGATCTAGTCGAGGTATGGAGTGATGGTTCTAGAAAGATGTTTTAGCAGTCCTCACTATTTCTGTAAAATAGTGTTTGAATAATTGTAATGAGGATTTATTTAAGTGTGAATATTGTCCAGAAGACATTATTTGTATTTAAACTCACAGTATGTGTTGTCGTATTTTGCACGACAATTGTATTATTGAAGTTGTAGTTTGCTTTCTGTACCATGTATTTGGCGACTAAGAATGGGTGTTGTATACCTATTTTGGGGGCGTCACAGTTGGTATCAAAGCTTAGGGATATGATCCCTGGCTGAGATGTGAGCCAAGAACTAGGAGGGGAGAGACGGGGAATTCTTTCGCTAGTATGACCTGATTAAGTTTATTTGGTGTTTATTTAGTCGGTCAGAGTATAGGGATAATATATGACATGACTATTAACCCTTGTTTTATGACAGTATTTAAGAATGGCAGCTGAGAACGTTAATAATGGAGTAAATCAGACAGTGGAGACACCTTTGATTACCACCCAGGGGAACGTGCAACAGGAAGGCAATATTCCTCTTGTAAACAACGTTACCGAGCAAACGATGAATGATGGAATGTTTAGGAGCTTTTTGCAGTTCATGCAAAATCAGACGAGGGAGACTCGTGTGCAGAATACGGGTGGAAATGATAACAACGCGCGGTTTGTCACAGCTAAGCAGTCAAAGAATTGGGACCACCAGAATTTAAGGGAAAGCCGGATCCGATCATGACGGAAACATGGGTCAAGCAAATTACCAAGATATTCGATGTCTTGGGATGCACGGAGGAACAGAAGGTTCCATTCGCCACCTTTATGTTCCGCTGTGAGGCAGACTACTAGTGGGAGTCTGTGAAGCGTACCCAGCTTAACGCACTCAAGATGTCCTGGGAAACATTTTAAAAACTGTTCAATGACAAGTACTTTCCTGAAAGTATTCGTCATATGAAGGAGGTAGAGTTTATAAGACTGGAACAAAACAACATGACGGTGTCCCAGTACGAGGCGAAGTTTGCAGAGTTATCCAGGTTTGCACCTCATTTGGTCGAGAATGAGGAACGAATGACAAGGATGTTTCTGAGAGGTTTAAAACCCGAGATTCGGCAATATCTTATCTCTCATAAATTTTCTTTATATTCAGATGTTGTAAACAGGGCTCAATTATTAGAGCGAGGTAATGAGTATGTTCAACCGAGGGACCACAACCAGGGTCATACCGGTGGTGGCAGCCATCGAAGCAATGAAAACCAGCAGTGAGGAAAACATTCGGACAAAAGCGGTAACCACTCTGGTGGTAATCGTGGTCGTGATAATAGAAGGAGCGAGTCGGGAGGAGATTTCAAGAAGAGAAGGTACAACAATGATAACGTGAAGACGTCAGCACAAACATCAACTGTTTCTAGGGGAGGAGAACGACCATCGGTCGTATGTTATAAATGTGGGAAAGAGGGACATATCATCCCAAACTGCCCACAACAATCTAAGGTATGTTATAACTGTGGAAAGGAGGGTCATATAGCTCGAGATTGTACTATAGCGAAACCAAGTCCAGCTGGGACGGTGACACCAAAGGCGGATACGGACAAAATAAAGTCGGCGATTTCTGGAAGAGCGTTTGTCGTGACTGTCCAAAACGCGAGGAACCCGAACGAAGGTATAACGGGTTAGTTAATTATAAATTCTTGCAAAGTTTATACCTTACTAGATACCAGTTCTACCCATTCTTTTATCTCTCCTGCTTGTGCTCAACGTTTAAACTTGACTCCGGAGAAATTGGACTTTAACTTATCTGTTGAGACTCCGTTGGGTGAAACCTTCGTTACATCTACAGTTTATAAATCTTGCATGATCCAAGTTGGCACTATCACATTTCCTGTTGATCTTATCTCTTTAAAGATACTTGCTTTTGATGTGATTTTAGGAATTGATTGGTTAACCACTCATCATGCTAAAATTGATTGTTTTCGTAAGGTTGTTAGTTTTCATATTCCTAACCAACCTGTCATACGAATTCAAATAACCAAACCACTAAAATCAATCGCTGTCATACCAAGCCATAAAGCCATTCGTTTATTGAAAAACGGATGTCAAGCTTTCTTAGCCCATGTCATGGACTTGAACAAAAATACGTTAGATTTGAATGATATTTCTATTGTTAGTGAATTTCCTGACGTATTTCCTGGCTTAACCCAGAGCGTGATATTGAATTTTTATATTAATCTTCAACCCGATACAAAACCCATTTCTAAATCTCATATTGAATAGCTCCTATTGAACTTCAGGAGTTAAAAACCCAACTATAGAAGTTGGTACCCGAGCCTCTATCTGGTGACTTCCTTTGTGGAATGCACCAAAGCCAGACTCTCCGTAAGGGACTCTATATTTGTGTGGTGGTAAAGCAATAGGTGCCATTGTGACGTGCTATCCAAGATTGAGATATGAATCACAATTGAGAGCAACCGAAGTCGGTGACCAAAGTACGTAGCTTTCTGGGCTTAGCTGGTTATTATCAGAGATTTATGGAAGGATTTTCTCGAATCGTTACTCCGTTAACTCAGCTGACTCGAAAAGATACAAAATTCGTATGGAGTAAGGAATGCGAGAAGAGTTTCCAAGAACTCAAGAGGAGACTCATTTCGGCACCTGTTCTGACAATACCATCTGGTTCGGATGAATTTGTTATCTACAGCGATGCTTCAGGCAAAGGGTTAGGATGTGTTCTCATGCAACATGGGAAAGTCATAGCTTATGCCTCACGACAACTCAAAGAATATGAGAGGAATTATTCTACTCATGATTTGGAGTTGGCAGCAGTCGTTTTTGCGTTGAAGATCTGGAGACACTACCTATATGGGGAGAAAGTGGAGATCTATACAGATCATAAAAGCCTCAAATATTTCTTCACCCAAAAGGAACTCAACATGCGGCAGCGACGTTGGCTCGAGCTGTTGAAAGATTACGATCATACCATCCAATATCATCTTGGAAAAGCAAACGTAGTAGCCGACGCATTGAGTAGAAGATCGTATACGAGTACGAGTGCGATATTGTTAAAGACCTATTTCATATAACTTACAAATGATAGATATAGAGTTAAAGACTCTAGGGACTCACGTGATGATATACGAGTAGAACCGACTTTAATCGATAAAGTTAAAGCTGCTCAAGCTACGGACATGGAGCTGATGCGTATGAAGAAGAAAGTGCAAGAATGTGTTATTCCAGAAGCAAGAATCGATGAAGAAGGAATATTTCGAGTCAACTCCAGACTTTGTGTTCCTAACGATTTTGACTTGAAGCATAGAATAATGATGGAAGCACACAACACACCGTTTGCAATCCATCTTGGGAGTACCAAAATGTATCACGATCTTCGACATACATTTTGGTGGAGCAATATGAAAAGAGAGATCGCAGAGTTTATCTCGAGATGTTTAACTTATCAACGTGTAAAAGCGGAGCATCAAGTGCCAAAGGGTCCATTGCAACCACTTGAGATTCCGAAATGGAAGTGGGAACACATTACTATAGATTTTGTTACGGGTCTTCCCAAGGTTTCTCAAGGCATAGATGCGATTTGGGTTATTGTTGATAGATTAACCAAGTCCGCTCATTTCTTGCCGATATGTGAGACTTATTCCCTTGAACGTCTTGCTAGTATCTACGTGAACGAGATTGTGAGATTGCATGGCATGCCAGTATCCATAGTTTCGGATCATGACCCAAGATTCACTTCACGATTTTGGGTTAGCTTGCAGAAATCTATGGGCACGAATTTACGATTCAGTTCGGCATACCATCCTCAAACGGACGGACAATCAGAGAGGACTATTCAAACTCTTGAAGATCTATTAAGACTCTGTGTTCTAGATCTCAAAGGGAGTTGGGATAAGTACCTACCATTGGTGAAATTCTCCTACAACAACAGTTATCAGGCGAGCATAGGTGTGGCTCTATTCGAGGCGTTGTATGGAAGAAAATGTCATTCTCCAGTATGCTGGGACGAGGTGGGTGAAGCAACATTGTTGGGACCAGAGTTAGTACGCATGACTACAGAGAAGATCCAAACGATTCGACAACGTATACAAACGGCACAGGATCGACAAAAGAGTTGTGCGAATCTTCATCGGAAGGACGTGAAATTTAATATTGGGGATCATGTATTGTTACGTGTTGTACCATGGAGGGGAGTTACAAGATTTGGGAAGAGAGGAAAGCTCAATCCAAGATTTGTTGGTCCATTTGAGATTCTTGAGCGAATAGAAAATGTGGCATATAGACTCGCATTACCTCCAAGCATGTCTCGTGTTCATAATGTTTTTCACATATCTATGCTTCGTAAATATGTTAAAGACCCGAACCACATTATTGAGTTAGAACCAACGAGATAGCTGAAGATTTAACGTACGAGGAGGTACCTGTTAAGATCTTGGATAGGAAAGAGCATGTCCTACGCACGAAGGTTATACCACAAGTTAAGGTTTTGTGGAGAAACTATGCTATTGAAGAAATGACCTGGGAGTTGGAATCAGAAATGAAAGCGAGGTATCCTCACCTTTTTGAAACATCAGGTACGTACGTCAATTTCGAGGACGAAATTTCATAAGGAGGGGAGGTTGTAAGACCCCAACTTATTAATGAATAAAATCAAATTTTCTCTAAATATTATTGTGAATAATAAGGGGGTTAATTTGATATAATACTTTGGTTATGGGTGAAATGTGCAAAATTTGCAAAATAAGCAAGTGGTTATAAAATATTCATTTTGTTGGGGAATATTCGTTTGGTCGTGGAATATTCTTGCTGTCGGGGAATATTCGTACGACGGCGCAGCCTTGTGTGGGCCCCATAACGGAAAGCGATTGGATGAAAAAAATGACAAGTATAAGTTATTTATAAATAACGGCGTAGTTGTTACCGTTAATACTGTTGGAATACCCGGTGGTTAAAATACAGTAGCACACGGTATTGCACCAATTATTAATTCTTACGTAAGAAGGCACTACTCAATAATTGTTACAGTAGTTATTGTTCAATATTTTATTTTATTGATTCAATAATTATTGCGTTGATATTTATTGTTGTTTCAATAATTGTTGCTGCACAGTATTTTCCATTATCAGATCAATAATTCATATTATTTGAATAATATTATTAGATAACATTATTGGCAATGTCTAGAAAGTTCTGTCTAAGGAGAGGTTTGGTCATCTAATTGCGCGCCAGTAAGGAGAAATCCTTATTGGAAAGCCCCCTCTTTCCTGGGAACGGCTTGGTTGTCATAAATGTGATTCTGTAATATTATTTGTGAATAATTAATTATTGATTCATATGATAAGGAAATATTTATTTTATGTGGATATAAATGAGGGATATATTTTTGTGGTTAAAAATGAAGGAGTTAATGTTGAGGTTTTTATCAGTATTTTTGTCGGAATGGAGGTATTAAAAATCAGAGTTTTTGAGATATTTTGCGGGGGTTATAATTTTTAATCCGACCGTTGGATCGTGGTAATTTTTGGATATGTTATACATATATAAGTTGAGTATATGTCTACAAATTTTGAACTGTTAAAAATGAACGTATGATTTATTATGAATTTTACGAGATGACTGGTTCAGAAATTGTTGAATTTTCGGAGTTTATCATTTTGATGGAAAATTCTAGAATTGGTGGGCCCCACTCTTGGTTGGTGAAGAAATGTGCTGAGGTTTTATTCAAATGTGGTGGGTGGTAATAGTAGCAGGTAAAGCCATCAGGTTGCAGGTTAAATCTGCTTCGGCGTGCTAACATTTTCCTATAAATAGAGGGCTAAGTTAGAATTAAAAATCACACCAGAAACAAGTTTTCTCTCTTTCTCTCTCTAGATTATTGAGTGTATTTTATGAGTATTTAGATACTTTGAGAGTTTCTATTCATCAGAGCAAGTTTCTTTCAGCTTTATACCGGTATTCCGACTAGAAGTACTGATATTTTGAGGTAAGGAATATTATTTTCTTCTTAATGATATTATTTTCTTCAATATCATTATGCTGAAATAATGATATGAATTTTTATCAAATTTGGAACTTTTTGTGTCGGGGTTACTATTTATGTATACGGCATTATTCACGTATACGGTACTATTCATGAATACGGCACTATTCACCGAAAAATAAAAATTTTCCCTTTCTGTCCAAGATGTCTATTATGGTTACTATCTTTGATTGTATCTATGTTTTGATCTTTATTTTTGAATTCTGCTTCACAATTGATTATTATGAAGTATTATTGATCTTGGATAAACTGTTATACGAATCCCTAATATTTGTCCTTCTGTCTCACTGGATTCGTTCTCTTTAAGATATTTTTCATCATCCTCAGTCCTAAATGATGATATTACTGAATATCTTTGGCCTGTAGTGCAAAGATGTATGATTACTTGATGAATAACTTTGGCCTGTAGTGCAAAGATGAACAGGTGTTGAGATGAACATGACTGACAGGTGATACAAATGAATATCTTTGGGCTGTAGTACAAAGATGAATATTTGGATAAAGATGATTATTAATTGATGTTACAGGGATAAAATATTGATGATGGACTTTTAAATCTTAGAAGATAGTAGAATTCATTCTCTACTTGACTCTTCTAATGGTTTTCTGTTTCCGCTGCAGTTGTTGATCTAAAACTTGTTGTCGATTATATTCTATCAGATTTTTTCCCTGTTGAAGACTAACGATAATTTTTTGTTTATTATCTTAGTCATAGTATTCTTCACTGGGCTAGTTGAGCTCACCCTTTTCTTTTTTATTCTATTTTTCTTCTCAGGAGGTGAGAACATAGCAGGATCTAGTCGGGGTATGGAGTGATAGTTCTAGAAAGATGTTTTAGCAGTCCTCACTATTTCTGTAAAATAGTGTTTGAATAATTATAATGAGGATTTATTTGAGTGTGGATATTGTCCAGAAGACAATATTTGTATTTAAACTCACAGTATGTGTTGTCGTATTTTGCACGACAATTGTATTATTGAAGTTGTAGTTTGCTTTCTGTACCATGTATTTGGCGACTCAGAATGGGTGTTGTATACCTATTTTGGGGGCGTCACATATTGCAAGAATTTTAGAATAGATAAAATTATGGATCTCTTTCGAAAAATGCCGAGTGAAGGTTTGAAACCCACAATTGTACATTACAACACTATTTTGCATGGGCTATTTAAATTGGATTGATATGGCGACGCACTAATTTTTTTTAATGAGATGCAGGCTCAAGGCCATATATCGCATCAGAAGTTTTTGCCTACTGGTAGATGACTTGTGATAGACACGTAATTAATACATTTTAATATTTCTATATTTATTATTTTATATGCTTATTTTATTTAACTAATACATTTTATTTTGTTTTGTAGGAAATAACATTTATTTTTCTTGGGGAGCAAATAAAGGATTTATATCTAACTTTTTAATATGAAAAGGACTCTTGGAGGATTATCATATAGAGATGGAAGTCAAGAAGAAAATAAGAGAAAAAAGGGAACAAAACTGTCCACGTTCAATGAACCTAAATTAGGGCACAAATGTATTCTCCCTATAAATAGGCCTCTTGTTTTAGAGAGAATGATACCACTTGTTATTTTCTTTTCCTTAGTTTTTCACTGGTGTAGAAGGGAGTAAGATATTTAGAGTTTGTCTTTTCTCTTATTCCAATCATGTGTGAAATTACTATCAGGGAGTATTTGTATCTTTCTTTCATTGATATAATAGAAATTCTCTTTTAATTATTGTTCTTATTTCATGCAAATAGTAGTACTAATATTATTTGTTTTTGTTTTTAATTCCATGGCTAGCTAAATTTCTAATACCTAGGATGATGATGAAATTAGGTGTGACGCCCCCAAATTCGGGTATCTTCCACCCCGACAGATGGTGCTACACGGTACTACAGTTCACATAAATATTCAATTAAAATGCCTCAAAAGAACGAATATGTCTTATATATATTCTAAAATAATATTACCATTCCCTAGGTTCTTTATAACTATTACATTTGTAATATTCATGAACGCAATCAAATTGCACAAAATAAGCGGAAACGTGAAAATAAGAGTTTTAAAATTTTACAAACCATATACTCGGATCACCCTTTATGCACAATTATTAATTAAACGAAAAGATATGAATAACAAGAATCATACCCTTGACGATTCGAGTTTTCTCAGGTACAAGTTCACCAGCAAATCCTTTCGCGTTCAACTTGAATCCACCGGGTTTGGTTCCTTCCTTTGATCAACGTTAGCCACCCAAGTGTTTGGCCTCTAGAGGTGATCCACCAAGGAAGAACAAAAATTTAAGAAGATGGGTGTTTGGCAAAATCCTAATTTTTCTATCTCTCATAGAAAAGGAGCGTACTCTCCAACAATTGCAATCACGTCTGTTGTGAAAAAGTCAACAACAACTTTCTTCACCCATAATAAGACTCCTCTTATTTATAGATGTAGGCAACCCTCCTTAGCAATTAAGGAATTGAGTTTATTTTAATTAATTAAACTCCTTTAATTAATTAGGCTCCTAATCTTATTAGGAATAATTAATTAAAATCTTTTAATTAATTTACCTCCTAATCTTATTAGGATATATGAGAGTACTTTTATTAATTAATTAATTTTCAAAGTCCTTTAAGAATTAAATAATAATAATAGTAATAATAATAATAAGATTCCTCTTATTAATTTATATTTAATATTTCTAAAATATTAAATAATAAATATTAAGCTATTTAATTTATTCTATCACCATAGATTAAATTAAATATGCTTAACTTATTATTACGATTATGCCATTAACTTCTTAAATAATTATTCTTCTTTTTATGGTGTGACCCTTTAGGTTCTCCATATTAAACCGGTTGTGAATAAATCAATTAGAATAATTCTAATCTTATTTAAATAAATAAATTAAATTATTAATTTACTTAAATAAATAATATTTATTCTACAATAGGGACAAGTCTCCCTAGCGATCAACGACTTTCCAGATAATATAGATTTTAACATTAATCATAAAAGAACCTTTGAGTAAATAGTTACCGTACAATTCAATCCTTCCACCATACAATGCCCCAATTAAATATAAGACATGGAATTACTGTCAAGTCTTATTTTATTTAATTATATGTATTTTGATCCTTAAATGTACAACACCAAATAACGCAAATTAGAAACTCCTTTCTAATTTTATTCTGCCTTGGCCAAGGACTACTGGGTTGTCATTTATCGAATCACATAGGACATTTCTCTTCTTTTACTAGAAGTGGTAGATTCTTTATTGATCATACATTATCTCCATGCACAACTTATTATACCCAAGCATACCCTTTGATATATCCTAAGGGTCTTAAGGAATAAGTCAAAGTATAACTCATCATACACAAGATACTATGATGATCTCAAGTTTAAGGATCACTTGTACTACTATCACTATAAGAATTTCTATTGACAGGCAAGTAAAACTCCATTAGGTATTCCTTAGCAAGCCACGTTCAGTGAACTTATTCTCTAATAAGCACCTACTTGATTTAGTGTCTCCACACAAATGATCATGAGATCAATTATCCTCATCCAATGAGCAAGCAACGTATGTACCAATCTATCCGGATTCACTAATCCCCAATTTAGTAATCCAACGATTGGGAACTATTTTAGTTTTAAGCTTTCTAAGAGTTTAGATCTTATTAGAATGATCATCATCATTATTCTAAAAGCATTGCTTAAAACTATGGATTTATCATATATTATAAAACAGCATCATGTAGATAATTAAAAGCCTTTAATAAATTAATACTTTTTTATTAATAAATGAATAAGATTGTTACAAAGTATATACTTTATCATCAAACATGATTGGCTTGTGTGCATACTACTTTCAATATTATCATTACAAACCTATAATATTACATAGGTAATCTATAAGTTCGCTTTAGCCTTCCCTTTTTTCTTATCGAATCCTTCGGTCCGTTCGGTCTTAGCTGCATTCATATGGTTCAAGCAAGAGTGATCATAACAAGCTCAGCAAGTACAACAATTTCATTTAAACGACATGCTTGAAACATAGGAATCATATATCTTCGATAACTGAACAATAGTTACGAAGTACTATTGATAATTCAAAATAGCACTTCTTTTCCTTCAAAACGTTTTACAATGATAATATGCAGTAAAACATCAATTCTGGTCCAAAACGATGAGCATTTCATAATTTCTTTGAAAAGGACAACCCGGCACTAAGTCCGTAAGTCCGGCATAGCTTACGAGCACTTCTAGGTGATCAGCCTATAGTACTCTATGTTGATCAACACTACATTCATTAAACGTGTGTACATTTAAGTTGTGGCAACCTCACGTGCCCATCGAATACTCGATGAAAATACATTAGTTTATTCATATTCAGGCTTACCTTGAATCTGTACCAAACAATTGGCGTAGGATAACGTTATCAGTTCTATATTGAAAAACTCGTAAAAAAATAATCAACTTTTTAATATTAGTCTAGCCGAGGTAAAACTGGCATCGACCCTTTAGTAAAACAATTCATGCATCTCATAACATGAATCACAGAAAACTTGGCTAACATGAAGGTTAGACAAGCGTTTAAGAAAACTTGCCTTCAGCGTCTGCTACAGTATAATTACTTTTCCTTTTGAGTCTTTACGATCTCTACAACATATAACCACATAACATACCATATTAGGTCATGAATGAACATACATGGTTCCTAATGAATCTTACCCTTCTTCTCAATCTAATCATATATTAGATTTGTTATTATTGGTTCCGGCTTGCCGTTATAATTTGCATCATTCTTACCAACTTCTTTCTCTTCTATAACTTAATTGAAATTATTTCATTAATATAACTCGATTCGAGTTAATCATCCCTTCTCACGGCTTACTAACGTCCTTACGTTATTAATCGAAACTTGATCATCATTAGAGAAGTACCAATGTTGAATACCATTCATGGTTTACTTAATTACTCTTCACGTTCTTCGTTTAATTATTCTTAATCCATACTTAAATTCATACCGTTACTACTATAAAAGTTATTTAAAGTTAGTCTAATCATGTACATTAAGTACACGTACATTCTACTATTCATTTTAATCAATTGGAATTACAAAACCTAATTTCGTTAACCAACTTTTCACTGTCGGCGTTCCGTTACGTCGTTCTTACGTTCATATGCAATTGACTTACTTTAACCCTACGAGATGATACTTGAGGTTTAATCATGACTCAATAATGTTTTATTAAGTTCCTTAGTTCATTGTTTAAACAATTTCCATTCATGCTCTACTTATAACCATTCTTCATTGTCTAGATCTTAAGGTTGGCGCTGCGGCGCCAGTTCCCTTTGCTTTAGCCGCGCTGCGGCACAATACCTCAGTGGCTAAAGACCCGGGCTCGGCGCTGCGGCGCAAGTCCTCTTTGTTATGGCTACACTGCGGCGCCAACTAACAGTGCATCATGCCTTGGCCTCGCGCTGCGGCGGGGGCTGTTATGCCTTGAGTCGCTCTACGGCGCGGACTCTGTGCATCAGATAATTTTGACAGATTTTTAATTGTGAGATTTTCGGGCTCGTAACTTCTTCGTTATAAGTCCGAATTGGCTCGTTCAAGAGCCTACGGTTCACAAATTACATACTCTACATGTGCATGCAATAATTTTATAAATTTGACTTTATTAACTAAAAATTCACCTATTAGTCCATTTTTAACGAAAACGATAAACGTTCGTGAACGTTCAACGCTCGTTTTTTAGTTCTAAGTCAGAATTCAGTCATTCTCGAGTCCGAAACTCTATAATGACAAATAAGATTTGTCTCCATTGAAAATCAATGTTTCCAAGCTTAATAACAAAATTCGACTTCCATTCCGAGAATTTCTCGAATTCGACGACTACCGTCTATTCGTGTGGATTCCGACAAAACTTCGTTACTTGAGATTTTTTACCCTTTTCAAATGGATTCATTCCATCATACTAACATCTTAATATACATACTTCATTAACTTATAATCATGATAAGTTATTACTTATTCTTCATGAGTTTATCACTTATAAAAGTATAACCTACATATATTTCCATTTCTCATGACTTATGATAGTTCATGACTTCTAACCATTATTCTTGCTTCTTCTTATCATACTAACTTATTAAGGTAAACATATGAGAAGTTCATATAGGTTCCTTATGAGTTCATAACTTATTAAGGTTTGAATTACTTATTCACGAATTATACGGCTTAAGTCCATTAATTTAATCATATCTACTCCTTCTTAACATACATGGTCTACCACTACTCACTTCTCTAACAATGGAAGAGAAAGAGAAACATGGTTCAAGATTGCTTACCCTTGAATATCACTTGGTTAATCTTTAATCTCCTTATTGATTCTTGAACTATGAAATCTAGCTTTCTAGCTTTTTTTCTTAAATAAATAAGCTCTCAACTTATTAGTTATAAAGTGTTGAATGAATGAACAACTAACAAAGAGCTATCTCTCCTTCTATTTATAGGAAATCCTAAATGAGGGTAGTTTAGACAATAAACCACTTCCACCTCCTTACTATTCATTACCTAGGCATTAAGTTAACTTGCTCCTCACATGAATTACTTGCTCATCACAACACTTAGACATTAAGTTAACTTGCTTAGCACAACTTTTATCCTTTGCTTGCTCATCACATTCCGTAGCCATTAAGTTTTCTTAACTTATCATTTGCTTAACCCTTAAGTCTACTTGCTCATCACACTTGTTTCTTGGCCACCAAGATCACTCATGTGATCATGGGTTGCCCCATGGGTCACCCTAACCCATTGGATTAATAATTTGGGCTTAAGGTTTAATTACCCTACTTATACATTGGGCTTGCACATTAAATTACTTTGGGCTTCACATTACAAACACTTGGGCTTGCACATTAATTCTATTAGACTTTCATATTAAATCATATTGGACTTGTACATACCACATAATCCACAAGTCCATTCCCAAATGGCTTAAAGCCTCATAACGTATAATTTACATATAAATCTAATATTCTAAGTCATGTACTTTTTCAACATATACGACCTATCATCATTCATACATACTCGTATAATACCTCATATCATACTCGTATTTATTACCTCGTACAATACCTACGTATTATACGATCATCGCTTTAATTCATTATACGCATTTAAATTCCTTCTCGGAAATCACTTTCCCTAACTGTTAGATTTTTAAGTTCGCAGGCGAAAAATTGCGTTTTCCATAACTGATATATTATTGGATATTCTATCTCACCTCGATATTTTATCATTACGTATTTCTCAGAAGTTCAAAAATAATTCCCGAGCAGAAATACGTGAATAATGTTTTTCGAAAGATTTCTCGGAAAGCTTTTATTTTCGTCTTGAAAATTCAAATACTTTAATTCATTCACGTAGCCAAAATACTACGACGTTCCAACATATCTAGGTCATAGAACGACCTTCACTTAGCTTACTCTCTTAAATAATCAATTAAATTCATTTAATCCACATAATCAAATAATAATTTAATTCTCCTAAAAATTCGATTTTCTCGAGCGTTACATTAGGTATTTCAAAATAATATTCTCTTTCCATTCCGAAATTAATGTCTAATTATTTTCGCCTTTATATTTTCCTCCGCATAAATTGCATATGATTTTTATATTGATTACGAGTTTTTGATACGTTATATTTAATCTTTGAATTTTTCATAACTTATGTTTGCCCATATTAATTATATGAATCATTATTTTTAAAGGGAAGGAAAAATAATTTGGGAATTAATTTAGGAAATAAGAAATTATTTATTATGTTAATATTTGGTGGATTCTAATTCCTAGGTATCATTTCTCATTAATAATTTCCGTTATTAATTAATAGTTTGCATAATTTAGTTAATAAATCTTCACCATTTTTGTTTCTAATTTTCCTAAAATATTAATTAAGGATATATTAAAGAATTAATCTAGTCTCTGTGATTCGACCTGCACTTGTCAAATCTACAATAGACGTTGTGCACTTGCAGTACATAATTTTAACACCACTAGATCTTTAGATTACAATGCAATTCAACAGTGATAAAGCTCAGATCACGTAATTGTGCACAAAAGATATACTTGTGCTAATAATATATATCCATTTTCCAGTGCTTGAAGAGTGATGAACAGTGATGAAAAGGAGCAAAGGAGCCACATTGGTTTTGAATTGAAGAAATGGTGATGAGGCGGACCGGCGGAGGAGAGGAGATACGCATTTGGCCTTTGTTTTTGTGTTCAAGACCACAAACTTTTTCCCTCTTGGGAACTTATTATTAGAAGCCAAAAATTGAATTGACCAGTGTAATGGTTTATTAAGATTCCAGTAGACCTTTGTAAATTTTTCAAAAAAATTTGTGCTTTTTATTGTTTACAGTTGACTATTACATTGGACTATTAAGATTACAGTAGACCTTTGTAAATCTTCCTCCTCCTCCTCCTCCTCCTAATTTTGCTCTTTCTTTAAAAATACCAAACCTCCTTGGCTCCTCAATCACAAAAAAGACCTAAAGCAGAGCATCTCAAAAACGTCTGCCACCCAAACTAGTTCTAGTCCTATTGCTAGTGAGTGGCTTAGTACAAAATTTTGTTGATAATGATTGATGAATGTAAACTGGATTAATTTGAGCAATTTTAATGGCGGATTTGAAATGGGTTCTCACCAATTTATTGATGAGATTGCTTATTTTGAAAGGCATCACTTTATGGAGTGAATGAGTGCTGGGAGAATGTTAATGATTCTATTTATAGTACATTTTAAGTAATAAAAAAATACTACTACTTTATAAGTAACAAAAAACAACCCATATAACAGCAAGAAGCTCATTGCGTCTTCTTCAACTCTACTGCATTACCCGTTGCATTAACTCACAATCAGACCGTACAAACTGTAAGCAACTGGACATTCCTCAATGTCTCCAAATTGCGACGCAATCAGATCGTACAGACTGTAAGCAACTGGACATACCCAATAATACCATCTCCACCACACAAGCATACTCTGTTATTTACAAAATGAGCAACACATAAATCATGTTTAAATCACATGATCACGTTACATAATTAAATATCTATTTCATTTAATTTACAACCTTTAATCTTAGGTTTAATCGTATGATCAAACCACACTTTTATTTTTATCAATATCAATTTCAATTGTCATATAACTCGTTAATTACTAATTATAATCTTCATATTTGATATTATAATAACACACCACAATCTATTCTTTCATCATATAACATGATTAATCATATTTTATGTTAGAATATAGGATCACACACACGCACACAAACGATAGAGAATTAAGAATCACACAGAGATTTACGTGGTTCTCCAATTTGGGTACTCCACAGGCGGCTTGTTGTTTATTGATGATTCTTTGGTTACATAGGAATTTACAATAGATAGTATTTATACCTACTAATCCTATTCCAACCCTACTTCACATTATGTTCAATTACCCATAATGACATTTCCAAAAACAATCCAGAAAATCTATGTCCGCCGACCGGTGCAGCCCGCGCAGCTCACAGGTGTTTCGTAGCATTCCCCGCGCTACCTGGGCAGTAACCTCACTGGCACCGGCGCGTCCCGCGCCACTCCAAGCCTTCACTTAGCGCGCCCCGCGCCACCATAGAAAAAACTCCTGTACTGTACCGTATCGCGGGAGGCTTGGCCCCCCTGCGACCTTCGGTGCAACCTATACGGCCCCTCGCTACGCTCCGCTCCGCACTAGCCTTTTCTAGTAGCTTCTATGTTATGAGTCACAGGTTTCAACATTTTATAATCATAAGATCATGTTACCTTAGCATTTACAGGATTGTATATTAAAAATCATATTTCTGGACCAAACTGCCAACTGGCGCTGCAGCGCCCCAGTTTGTACTGAGAATCGGCGCTGCCGCGCTGATTCTGGCGCTGCCAACTATGTCACGAAAAGAATCCAATGACCGCTAAATATACACACACATACAGGGCTAGTTTGATTTGGGGAATGACACTTGTTCTCTCCAAAATCACATTCTAACAATTTTCTCATCTTGGATTCCAAGTATATAAATTTCTCTCTTGGTGATGACAATGAGAGACGGTTGGTTGAAATTAACACCAAGCCTTTGGTAAATTGAACCAAGAATGAATTGAAAAATACCAAACTGAAAAGGTTATTTCTAGCATGCATGCATAAAGGTTTCCTACTTTCCTCAAAAACGAGACAGTCTTTCAAGGGTTCAAGACGAGGAGTCCTTTAATTTATTTATTTTGAGGGGATTTACAAGGGAGGATTCTTTCTACTTCATCTATGTTCTTTATTAATGTTTTTTATTACCAACTGTATACAGATGTTGTATCCAGCCCCGACAAGAATGGGAAAAGCCAGTGGAGGGAGGAAAAGCAATCACCCTAATTTAACTGAGTTAACTCGTCACTTTTAATTGATTTTTCAAATTAGAAGAGACGATTTTTAAATTGATTTGATTTGACGATATAATCTGACGGCAATATGGCGTCATCTTGAACGTGTTTGTATATATAAGGATTGATTTATATTTTTATCTACAACATATTCTCTTCACTATGGACTCCCTCTTCACAATTCTAATTACTGTTAATTTTACACAATTTATCTTTAAAGTCAAAAAATATGATAAGAATATTATTATTTGAGTTTATGAATTTTTGTGTTAATATTATTGTTCTCGTATCTCTTGCAAGAAAATATAAAATTATTTAGGATTCTACGTTATATATTAGAAATAATAAATAAATTAGGTCTCTGTAATTTATTTATTTTTTGCAAAAATACAATTCCTACATGTGTTTAAATAACTTTCCCCTATATATTTGATATTTCTTACCCTTTTTTAAGATATAACATATAAATGAAAAATATTTTGTTGTGGTTTTTATGCAATTTATAAATAAAAAATCATATCACTCTCTGATATTGTACATTAAAATAAATTACTTTCAATTTCATTACGAATTTAATTTAAAAAAATATTTTGTGATTTAAAAGAATGTTTAATATAAAATTTAGCATTTAAATCTATTCCTTATTTAAATATTTGTTCTAAAATATTTTGATCCCCAATTCAAAATCTTGGGCAGTCAGTTGGGAGAGAAATGATTATTAGAAAACACTAAATTTAACGATCCAAAATTTCTTTCTCCTAATCAGTTAATCTTATACTACCTCTATCCCATAATAACTGTCGTTTTAGAAGAAAATTTTTTTCCCAATTTATTTGTCGTTTACAACTTTTTAGGAGAATAAATTATTTACTTTCCTATATTACCCCTACCTTGTCTCATTGTCCCAAGAAATTTTCTCCCTTGTATTAATAGTTTTCAACTTCTCATAAAGGGGTAGTGATGAAATTTTACACCAATTTTAATTAATAAATGATAGCACTAAATGACTTTCTTAATCCATGTATATCAAGTTAAAACGACAGTTATTATGGGATGGAGTGAGTATTAGACAAGTATAATTACAACTTAATTTGTTTTATAATTTCCAATGCATCCTCTTATCTATCCCTTGGGCTATACAACAAATAGTTAGAATAAAAACTGGAGGGGTAGTCAGTTTAGAATATTAATAAGCATAATTATCATATAAATAAATTTAGAACATTTTATTAGAAACGTTCAAGAAAATTTTAGAAAATATCGTATCGAATCAGGGGTAGTCAATTTCGTTTCACGTACTGTAAGACCCCAACTTATTAAGGAATAAAATCAAATTTTCTCTAAATATTATTGTGAATAATAAGGGGTTAATTTGATATAATACTTTGGTTATGGGTGAAATGTGCAAATTTTACAAAATAAGCAAGTGGTTATAAAATATTCATTTTGTCGGGGAATATTCGTTTGGTCGTGGAATATTCTTGCTGTCGGGGAATATTCGTACGACGGCGCAGCCTTGTGTGGGCCCCATAACGGAAAGCGATTGGATGAAGAAAACGACAAGTATAAGTTATTTATTAATAACGGCGTAGTTGTTACCGTTAACACTGTTGAAATACCCGGTGGTTAAAAATACAGTAATAACGCGTGGTTGCACAGTAGCACACGGATTGCACAGTATAGTTGAATTATTGATTCGTACGTAAGAAGGCACTACTCAATAATTGTTACAGTGATTACTGTTCAATATTTTATTTTATTGGTTCAATAATTGCTGCATTGATATTTCATATTATTGTTGTTTCAATAATTGTTACTGCACAGTATTTCCCATTATCAGATCAATAATTCATATTATTTGAATAATATTATTAGATAACATTATTGACAATGTCTAGAAAGTTCTGTCTAAGGAGAGGTTTGGTCATCTAATTGCGCGCCAGTAAGGAGAACTCCTTATTGGAAAGCCCCCTCTTTCCTGGGAACGGCCTGGTTGTCATAAATGTGATTCTGTAATATTATTTGTGAATAATTAATTATTGATTCATATGATAAGGAAATATTTATTTTATGTGGATATAAATGAGGGATATATTTTTTTTGGTTAAAAATGAAGGAGTTAATGTTGAGGTTTTTATCCATATTTTTGTCGGAATGGAGGTATTAAAAATAAGGGTTTTTGAGATATTTTACGGGGGTTATAATTTTTAATCCGACCGTTGGATCGTGGTAATTTTTGGATATGTTATACATATATAAGTTGAGTATATGCCCACAAATTTTGAACCGTTAAAAATGAACGTATGATTTATTATGAATTTTACAAGATGACTGGTTCAGAAATTGTTGAATTTTCGGAGTTTATCATTTTGATGGAAAATTCTAAAATTGGTGGGCCCCACTTGTGGTTGGTGAAAAAATGTGCTGAATTATATTTCAAATGTGGTGGGTGGGAATAGTAGCAGGTAAAGCCATCAGGTTGCAGGTCAAACCTACCAAAATTTTCCTATAAATAGAGGGCTAAGTTAGAATTGAAAATCACACCAGAAACAAGTTTTCTCTCTTTCTCTCTCTAGATTATTGAGTGTATTTTGTGAGTATCTAGATACTTTGAGAGTTTCTATTCATCAGAGCAAGTTTCTTTCAGCCTTATACCGGTATTCCGACCAGAAGTACTGATATTTTGAGGTAAGGGATATTATTTTCTTCTTAAATGATATTATTTTCTTCAATATCATTATGCTGAAATATTGATACGAGTTTTTATCAAATTTGGAACTTTTTGTGTCGGGGTTACTATTCACGTATACGGCACTATTCACGTATACGGCACTATTCACGAATACGGCACTATTCACCGAAAAATAAAATTTTTCCTTTTTGTCCAAGATGTCTATTATGGTTACTATCTTTGATTGTATCCATGTTTTGATCTTTATTTTTGAATTTTACTTCACAATTGATTATTATGAAGTATTATTGATCTTGGATAAACTGTTATACGAATCCTTAATATTTGTCCTTCTCACTGGATTCGTTCTCTTTAAGATATTTTTCATCATCCTCAGTCCTAAATGATGATATTACTGAATATCTTTGGCCTGTAGTGCAAAGATGTATGATTACTTGATGAATATCTTTGGCCTGTAGTGCAAAGATGAACAGGTGTTGAGGTGAACATGACCGACAGGTGATACAAATGAATATCTTTGGCCTGTAGTGCAAAGATGAATATTTGGATAAAGATGATTGTTAATTGATGTTACAGGGATAAAATATTGATGATGGACTTTTAAATCTTAGAAGATAGTAGAATTCTTTCTCTACTTGACTCTTCTAATGGTTTGTTGTTTCCGCTGCAGTTGTTGATCTAAAACTTGTTGTCGATTATATTCTATCAGATTTTTCCCTGTTGAAGACTAACGATAATTTGTTTGTATATTATCTTAGTCATAATATTCTTTACTGGGCTAGTTGAGCTCACCCTTTTCCTTTTTGTTCCATTTTTCTTCTCAGGAGGTGAGAACATAGCAGGAACTAGTCGGGGTACGGAGTGATGATTCTAGAAAGATGTTTTAGCAGTCCTCACTATTTCTGTAAAATAGTATTTGAATAATTGTAACGAGGACTTATTTGAGTGTGGATATTGTCTAAAAGACAATATTTGTATTTAAACTCACAGTATGTGTTGTCGTATTTTGCACGACAATTGTATTATTGAAGTTGTAGTTTGTTTTCTGTACCATGTATTTGGCGACTCAGAATGGGTGTTGTACACCTATTTTGGGGGCGTCACAGTTGGTATCAGAGCTTAGGGATATGATCCCTGGCTGAGATGTGAGACAAAAACTAGGAGGGGAGAGACGGGGAATTCCTTCGCTAGTATGACCTGACTAAGTTTATTTGGTGTTTATTTGGTCGGTCAGAGTATAGGGATAATATATGACATGACTATTAACCCTTGTTTTATGGCAGTATTTAAGAATGGCAGCTGAGAACGTTAATAATGGAGTAAATCAGACCATGGAGACACCTTTGATCACCACCCAGGGGAACGTGCAACAGGAAGGCAATATTCCTCCTGTAAACAACGTTACCGAGCAAACGGTGAATGATGGAATGTTTAGGAGCTTTTTGCAGTTCATGCAAAATCAGACGAGAGAGACTCGTGTACAAAATACAGGTGGAAATAATGACAACACGCGGTCTGTCACAGCCAAGCAGTTCAAGGAGTTGGGACCACCAGAATTTAAGGGAAAGCCGGATCCGATCATGGCGGAAACATGGGTCAAGCAAATTACCAAGATATTCGATGTCTTAGGATGCACGGAGGAGCAGAAGGTTCCATTCGCTACCTTTATGTTCCGCGGTGAGGCAGACTACTGGTGGGAGTCTGTGAAGCGTACCCAGCTTGACGCACTCAATATGTCCTGGGAAACGTTTCAAAAATTGTTTAATGACAAGTACTTCCCTGAAAGTATTCGTCATATGAAGGAGGTGGAGTTTATCAGACTGGAACAAAACAACATGACGGTGTCCCAGTACGAGGCGAAGTTTGCAGAGTTATCCAGGTTTGCACCTCATTTGGTAGAAAATGAGGAACGTATGACGCGGATGTTTCTGAGAGGTTTAAAACCTGAGATTCGTCAATACCTTATCTCTCATAAATTTTCTCTGTATTCAGACGTTGTCAACAGGGCCCAATTATTAGAGAGAGATAATGAGTATACTCAACCGAGGGACCATCACCAGGGTCATACTGGTGACAGCAATCATCAGAGCGATGATAACCAACGAGGAGGGAAAAATACGAACAAAGGCGGTAACCACTCGGGTGGTCATCGTGGCCATGATAATAGGAGAGGTGAGTCAAGTGGAAATTTCAGAAAGAGGAGATTCAACAATGACGGGAAGACATCAGCAGCAGCACCAGCACCAACAACAAATTTTAGGGGAGGAGAACGACCGCCAGTTAGATGTTACAAATGCGGGAAAGAGGGACACATCAGCCCAAACTGTCCACAACAATCCAAGGTGTGTTACAACTGTGGGAAGGAAGGCCACATCTCTCGAGATTGTACTATAGCGAAACCAAGTTCAGCAGGAGTGGTGATTCCAAGGGCTGTCCCGGATAAGGCGAAATCAGTGGTTCCTGGAAGAGCGTTTGTCGTAACTGGCCAAAACGTGAGAAACCCGAACGAGGTGATCACGGGTAAGCTAATCTTGAATTCTTGCGAAGTTTATACTTTACTAGATACCGGTTCTACCCATTCTTTTATCTCTCCTGCTTGTGCTCAACGTTTAAACTTGACTCCGGAGAAATTGGACTTTAACTTATCTGTTGAAACTCCGTTGGGTGAAACCTTCGTTACATATACAGTTTATAAATCTTGCATGATCCAAGTTAGCACTATCACATTACCTGTTGATCTTATCTCTTTAAAGATACTTGCTTTTGATGTGATTTTAGGAATTGATTGGTTAACCACTCATCATGCTAAAATTGATTGTTTTCGTAAGGTTGTTAGTTTTCATATTCCTAACCAACCTATCATACGAATTCAAACTACTAAACCACTAAAATCAGTCACTGTCATATCAAGCCACAAAGCTATTCGTTTATTGAAAAACGGATGTCAAGCTTTCTTAGCCCATGTTATGGATTTGAACAAAGACAAGTCAGATTTGAATAATATTTCTATTGTTAGAGAATTTCCCGATGTATTTCCTGAAGAACTTCCTGGTCTACCCCCAGAACGTGAAGTTGAATTCTTTATTGACCTTGAACCCGGTACAAAGCCCATTTCTAAAACCCCATATCGAATGGCTCCTATTGAACTTCAGGAGTTAAAAGTCCAACTACAGGAGTTGTTGGACATCGGTTTTATTCGTCCTAGTACATCTCCTTGGGGTGCTCCGGTGTTATTCGTAAAGAAGAAAGACGGGAGTATGCGACTTTGTATCGACTATCGAGAATTGAATCATGTCACTATCAAGAATAGGTATCCGCTACCTCGTATTGATGACCTGTTTGACCAGTTGCAAGGAGCACAATTCTTTTCAAAGATCGATCTTCGTTCTGGATATCATCAGCTGAAGATTAAAACTGAGGATATTCCAAAGACTGCCTTCAGAACTCGGTACGGGCATTATGAATTCTTAGTAATGTCTTTTGGATTGACTAATGCTCCTGCTGCTTTCATGGATATGATGAATCGTATATTCAAAGAATATTTAGATCAGTTCGTTGTCGTCTTTATTGATGACATCCTCATCTATTCCAAAAGCCGTGAAGATCATGAGCACCATTTGAAGCTGGTATTGCAAAGGCTTCGTGAAAACAAGCTATATGCCAAACTGAAGAAATGCGAGTTCTGGCTTGAGGAAGTAGCATTCCTTGGGCACGTGGTGTCAAAACATGGAGTATCTGTCGACCCGGCGAAGATTGAAGCCATACAAAGTTGGGAGCAACCGAAGTCGATAAGCGAAGTACGTAGCTTTCTGGGCTTAGCTGGTTATTATCGGAGATTTGTGGAAGGATTTTCTCGAATCGCTACTCCGTTAACTCAGCTAACTCGGAAAGATACAAAATTCGTATGGAGTGAGGAATGTGAGAAGAGTTTTCAAGAACTCAAGAGGAAACTCATTTCGGCACCTGTTCTGACAATACCATCTGGTTCGGATGGATTTGTTATCTACAGCGATGCTTCAGGCAAAGGGTTGGGATGTGTTCTCATGCAACATGGAAAAGTCATAGCCTATGCCTCGCGACAACTCAAAGAATATGAGAGGAATTATCCTACTCATGATTTGGAGTTGGCAGCAGTCGTTTTCGCGTTGAAGATCTGGAGACACTACCTGTATGGGGAGAAAGTGGAGATCTATACAGATCATAAAAGCCTCAAATATTTCTTCACCCAAAAGGAACTCAACATGCGGCAACGACGTTGGCTTGAGCTGTTGAAAGATTACGATCATACCATCCAATATCATCCTGGAAAAGCGAACGTAGTAGCTGACGCATTGAGTAGAAGATCATACGCGGGTACGAGTGCAATGTTGTTAACACAAAGGCCCATTTTGTATGACTTGCAAAGGATGGAGATAGAGATGAAGGCTCCAAGTACCCACATGATGATATCAAATATACGAGTAGAACCGACTTTAATCGATAAAGTTAAAACTGCTCAAGCTACAGACATGGAGCTGATGCGTATGAAGAAGAAAGTGCAAGAAGGTGCTATTCCAGAAGCAAGAATCGATGAGGAAGGAATACTTCGAGTCAACTCCAGACTTTGTGTTCCTAACGATTTTGACTTGAAGCATAGAATAATGATGGAGGCACACAACACACCGTTTGCAATCCATCCTGGGAGTACCAAAATGTATCACGATCTTCGACATACATTTTGGTGGAGCAATATGAAAAGAGAGATCGCGGAGTTTATCTCGAGATGTTTAACTTGTCAACGTGTAAAAGCGGAGCATCAAGTACCAAAAGGTCCATTGCAACCACTTGAGATTCCGAAATGGAAGTGGGAACACATTACTATGGATTTTGTTACAGGTCTTCCCAAGGTTTCTCAAGGCATAGATGCGATTTGGGTTATTGTTGATAGATTAACCAAGTCCGCTCATTTCTTACCGATACGTGAGACTTATTCCCTTGAACGTCTTGCTAGTATGTACGTGAACGAGATTGTGAGATTGCATGGCATGCCAGTATCCATAGTTTCGGATCGTGACCCAAGATTCACTTCACGATTTTGGGTTAGCTTGCAGAAAGCTATGGGCACGGATTTACGATTCAGTTCAGCATACCATCTTCAAACGGACGGACAATCAGAGAGGACTATTCAAACTCTTGAAGATCTATTAAGACTTTGTGTCTTAGATCTCAAAGGGAGTTGGGATAAGTACCTACCATTGGTGGAATTCTCCTACAACAACAGTTATCAGGCGAGCATAGGTATGGCTCCATTTGAGGCGTTGTATGGAAGAAAATGTCGTTCTCCAGTATGCTGGGACGAGGTGGGTGAAGCAACATTGTTGGGACCAGAATTGGTACGCATTACTACAGAGAAGATCCAAACGATTCGACAACGTATACAAACGGCACAGGATCGACAAAAGAGTTATGCGGATCTTCTTCGGAAGGACGTGGAATTTAATATTGGGGATCATGTATTGTTACGTGTTGCACCATGGAAGGGAGTTACAAGATTTGGAAAGAGAGGGAAGCTCAATCCAAGATTTGTTGGTCCATTTGAGATTCTTGAGCGAATAGGAAATGTGGCATATAGACTCGCATTACCTCCAAGCATGTCTCGTGTTCATAATGTTTTTCACATATCTATGCTTCGTAAATATGTTAAAGACCCGAACCACATTATTGAGTTAGAACCAGACGAGATAGCTGAAGATTTAACGTACGAGGAGGTACCTGTTAAGATCTTGGATAGGAAAGAGCATGTCCTACGCACGAAGGTTATACCACAAGTTAAGGTTTTGTGGAGAAACCATGCTATTGAAGAAATGACCTGGGAGTTGGAATCAGAAATGAAAGCGAGGTATCCTCACCTTTTTGAAACATCAGGTACGTACGTCAATTTCGAGGACGAAATTTCATAAGGAGGGGAGGTTGCAAGACCCCAACTTATTAAGGAATAAAATCAAATTTTCTCTAAATATTATTGTGAATAATAAGGGGTTAATTTGATATAATACTTTGGTTATGGGTGAAATTGTAAGACCCCGAATTTTATGAAATAAAAGTATTCAATTTTTCTTATAATTACTATTCAGTAAATGGTTAAATTGATAAAAGTTTAAAGTTATGAGTGAAATATGATTTTTTTTTCAAAATAAGCAAGTGGTTATAAAATAATCATTGTTGTCGGGGAATATTCGTTTGGTCGTAGAATATTCTTTCTGTCGGGGAATATTCGTACGACGGCGCAGCCATTTGTGGGCCCCATAACAGAATAATTGTCGGGTGAAGAAAACGACAAATTTGAGTTTTTACAAATAACGGCGTAGTTGTTACCGTTAACACTGTTGGAATACCCGGTGGTTAAAATACAGTAATACGCGTTATTGCACAGTAGCACACGGTATTGCATAGTATTTTTGAAATTATTGATTCTTACGTAAGAAGGCACTACTCAATAATTGTTACAGTAATTACTGTTCAATATTTTATTTTATTGATTCAATAATTGCTACGTTGAAATTTTATATTATTGTTGTTCAATAATTGTCACTGCACAGTATTTCCCATTATCAGATCAATAATTCATATTATTTGAATAATATTATTAGATAACATTATTGGCAATGACTAGAAAGTTCTGTCTAAGGAGAGGTTTGGTCACCTAATTGCGCGCCAGTAAGGAGAAATTCTTATTGGAAAGCCCCCTCTTTCCTGGGAACGGCCTGGTTGTCATAAATGTGATTCTGTAATATTATTTGTGAATAATTAATTATTGATTCATATGATAAGGAAATATTTATTTCATGTGGATATAAATGAGGGATATATTTTTGTGGTTAAAAATGAAGGAGTTAATGTTGAGGTTTTTATCAGTATTTTTGTCGGAATGGAGGTATTAAAAATTAGGGTTTTTGAGATATTTTGCGAGGGTTATAATTTTTAATCCGACCGTTGGATCGTGGTAATATTTGGATATGTTATACATATATAAGTTGAGTATATGTCCACAAATTTTGAACCGTTAAAAATGAACGTATGATTTATTATGAATTTTACGAGATGACTGGTTCAGAAATTGTTGAATTTTCAGAGTTTATTATTTTGGTGGAAAATTCTAGAATTGGTGGGCCCCACTTGTGGTTGGTGAAGAAATGTGCTGAATTATATTTCAAATGTGGTGGGTGGGAATAGTAGCAGGTAAAGCCATCAGGTTGCAGGTCAAACCTACCAAAATTTTCCTATAAATAGAGGGCTAAGTTAGAATTGAAAATCACACCAGAAACATAAGCTTTCTCTCTTTCTCTCTCTATATTATGAAGTATATTTTGTGAGTTTTTAGATATTTGGTGAGTTACTATTCATTAGTGCAAGTTTCCTTCAGCATCATATCCGATTTCCAGTCAGAAGTACTGCTCTTTTGATGTAAGGGATAGTAAGGGATAGTAAGGGATTTTAAGGGTTGTTATGATCTTTAATTTCGTAATTTTTTTGACCTTCAAAAATTATGGAAAAATTTGAAATGATATTTTGATGAGTTTTATTGATTGTGTCCAAAAATGGTGATTTTTGGATGTATAGATTAAGAGTTATGAATCTTACGGGAAAAGACTATTTTAAAAGTAACCGCTTATAATTCCTTGTGGTTAACTCCAAAATTGATGAAATTTTTATTGGGAGTACATGTATATGATAGAAGTATACTCTGTAAATTTCAGAATTTTTGGATAAAAGTATAATTTTTGATAAATGTCTAAATATTCGGCTATTTTGGCCATATGAAAAATAGTAAATGACTTTTAAAAATTCTGAGAAAAATATATGTTCACTATGGGACTATATTATGCTAAATTCCAGAAAAGAAATATTTTTGGAACGGATTTGGTATTTTTCATGAAAATAGTCTAGTTATGAGAAAATGAATTAAATATGTTATGTGAAGTAAGAAAATTGAAAATAGGATTTTATGGCTTGAGAATCCTATATATGAGGTATATGCAGATTTTTTTGATGAGGGTTTTGGTTATTGATGATGAAATCTTAAGAGTTGGTATTTTATGATGATTAAATGCATTAATTAGTAAAGTGTAAACAATTTAAATAAATTGTTTATAAGCTTAAGAATATTATTCTTTCAATATCATTATACCGAAATATTAGTATGAATTTTATTGTGGAATTTCTACCTTTTTCATGTCGAGTTACTATTCATGAGTTACTATTCACGATTTACTATTCATGAGTTACGAATATTACTCTTGAGATTAAAACTATATGTTGATCATATTATTTTTATCATCATATATAACATTTTTATAACCCTGATGTTGAAATTCTCTTTCACTGGAGTGTAAAGATGGATAGATTATTGGTATGATCATGACTAGGGTTCTCTTTGGCCTGTAGTGCAAAGTTGAATTGTGACTGGTATGATCATGACCATTGAATTTATAATTGAATATCTTAAGCTTAAGTGCAAAGGTGAATTGATCAACATGGTTATAATTATTGTTTATATAAATTCTGAAATGATTATATATTTCTTTGAGATATGAATATATTTGGCCTGTAGTGCAAATATGAATTTTTGATGAATATCTTTGGCATGTAGTGCAAAGATGGCCTGTTGATGAATATCTTTGGCCTGTAGTGCAAAGATGAACTGTTGTTGAATATCTTTGGCCCGTAGTGCAAAGATGGTTTGTTGATGAATATCTTTGGCCCGTAGTGCAAAGATGGATTTGTTAGTATGATTATAAACAGGAATTGTGATTTGGTATAACCATGATCTTTGATGTTTCAGGTAAAGACAGGTGATGAAAATATTCTTCGTCCTGGGTGCGAAGAAAAATTTATAGTCACAATTATGATTATGAGTTATTCATATGATTGTGGAAAGGAACTGTTGAGTGATGTTACATGGATAAAACATTGTTGGTAGATTTTTAACATGGAGAAGATAATAGACTTTATAGTCTATTTGACTCTTCTAATGGATTGCTCGTTCCGCTGCAACTATGGTTGAAATTTTTATCATTTACCATATGTTCTAAATCCTGATTTATTATTGATGAAGGCTATTGATAATTTAATTATCTTAGTCATGATATTCTTTACTGAGCTAGTTGTGCTCACCCTTTTGCTTCACAATTCCTTTCAGGTAATAAGAGTGTAGCTGGGTCGAGCGGGGGTAACAAGGGAATAGAACGATGGTCATCATTTAGTAGTTATATTTGGTGAAGAAAATAGGGTGAGGTAAACCCAACGTTGGAAGGGTATTTTGCCACTATCATACAAGATGTCTAATGATATACAACCTCGTGTCATCATAAGACAGGGTTGTGCTCATCCACTTGCTGAGTATATCTACGAGCACTACCTATATAATCTTGGTGTTTGTTTGAAGTATAATTCTCAATTAGAGACAGTGGAGATAATGATAAGTCAAGAGAAGACTCATCATTGGGAAGAATATGATAGTAATCTTCTCGTTTTTCTTTGGGGTCTATTGGGTCAACCAAGGATAATTCTGTGGCCATATGATATCTATCATAACCTAGACGCGTGGCCTCCCATGTACGAAGGTTTCCTTGAGCACTTCCCAAATATTCTAATTTCTAAAATAATTTTTGAATATACCTTTATGTAAGGTGTCATTGTGAGGTGATGTCCACGGTTGGAACATGAGTCACATTTGGTATATATTTGTATCCAAACTCACAGCATATGTGTTGTTGTATTTTGCACGACAATTGTTGTAATAAAGTTGTAGTTGTTTTCTGTACCATGTATTTGGCGACTCAGAATAGGTTGGATGGAATGGACCTATTTTGGGGTCGTCACAGTTGGTATCAGAGCTTAGGGATATGATCTCTGGCGGAGATCGGGGAATACAACTAGGAGGGGAGAGATGAGTAAATCCTTCGCTAGTGTGTCCTACCTAAGCTTATTTGTTGGTCAGTCATAATATTGGGATATTATGTGATATGTTAATTTGTTCAATTAACCTTTGTTTTTGAAGCTGTATGCTAGAATGATATCAGAAATACAGGAGATGAGCAATGAAGAAATTATGATGACAGGGAAGATGGAATCTGAAATTAAAGGAAGGTATTCTCAACTCTTCGAAATACCAGGTACGCAAATTTCGAGGACGAAATTTCATAAGGAGGGGAGATTGTAAGACCCCGAATTTTATGAAATAAAAGTATTCAATTTTTCTTATAATTACTATTCAGTAAATGGTTAAATTGATAAAAGTTTAAAGTTATGAGTGAAATATGATTTTTTTTTTCAAAATAAGCAAGTGGTTATAAAATAATCATTGTTGTCGGGGAATATTCGTTTGGTCGTAGAATATTCTTTCTGTCGGGGAATATTCGTACGACGGCGCAGCCATTTGTGGGCCCCATAACAGAATAACTGTCGGGTGAAGAAAACGACAAATTTGAGTTTTTACAAATAACGGCGTAGTTGTTACCGTTAACACTGTTGGAATACCCGGTGGTTAAAATACAGTAATACGCGTTATTGCACAGTAGCACACGGTATTGCATAGTATTTTTGAAATTATTGATTCTTACGTAAGAAGGCACTACTCAATAATTGTTACAGTAATTACTGTTCAATATTTTATTTTATTGATTCAATAATTGCTACGTTGAAATTTTATATTATTGTTGTTCAATAATTGTCACTGCACAGTATTTCCCATTATCAGATCAATAATTCATATTATTTGAATAATATAATTAGATAACATTATTGGCAATGACTAGAAAGTAGGTTTGGTCACCTAATTGCGCGCCAGTAAGGAGAAATTCTTATTGGAAAGCCCCCTCTTTCCTGGGAACGGCCTGGTTGTCATAAATGTGATTCTGTAATATTATTTGTGAATAATTAATTATTGATTCATATGATAAGGAAATATTTATTTCATGTGGATATAAATGAGGGATATATTTTTGTGGTTAAAAATGAAGGAGTTAATGTTGAGGTTTTTATCAGTATTTTTGTCGGAATGGAGGTATTAAAAATTAGGGTTTTTGAGATATTTTGCGAGGGTTATAATTTTTAATCCGACCGTTGGATCGTGGTAATATTTGGATATGTTATACATATATAAGTTGAGTATATGTCCACAAATTTTGAACCGTTAAAAATGAACGTATGATTTATTATGAATTTTACGAGATGACTGGTTCAGAAATTGTTGAATTTTCAGAGTTTATTATTTTGGTGGAAAATTTTAGAATTGGTGGGCCCCACTTGTGGTTGGTGAAGAAATGTGCTGAATTATATTTCAAATGTGGTGGGTGGGAATAGTAGCAGGTAAAGCCATCAGGTTGCAGGTCAAACCTACCAAAATTTTCCTATAAATAGAGGGCTAAGTTAGAATTGAAAATCACACCAGAAACATAAGCTTTCTCTCTTTCTCTCTCTATATTATGAAGTATATTTTGTGAGTTTTTAGATATTTGGTGAGTTACTATTCATTAGTGCAAGTTTCCTTCAGCATCATATCCGATTTCCAGTCAGAAGTACTGCTCTTTTGATGTAAGGGATAGTAAGGGATAGTAAGGGATTTTAAGGGTTGTTATGATCTTTAATTTCGTAATTTTTCTTACCTTTAAAAATTATGGAAAAATTTGAAATGATATTTTGATGAGTTTTATTGATTGTCTCCAAAAATGGTGATTTTTGGATGTATAGATTAAGAGTTATGAATTTTACGGGAAAAGACTATTTTAAAAGTAACCGCTTATAATTCCTTGTGGTTAACTCCAAAATTGATGAAATTTTTATTGGGAGTACATGTATATGATAGAAGTATACTCTGTAAATTTCAGAATTTTTGGATAAAAGTATAATTTTTGATAAATGTCTAAATATTCGGCTATTTTGGCCATATGAAAAATAGTAAATGACTTTTAAAAATTCTGAGAAAAATATATGTTCACTATGGGACTATATTATGCTAAATTCCAGAAAAGAAATATTTTTGGAACGGATTTGGTATTTTTCATGAAAATAGTCTAGTTATGAGAAAATAAATTAAATATGTTATGTGAAGTAAGAAAATTGAAAATAGGATTTTATGGCTTGAGAATCCTATATATGAGGTATATGCAGATTTTTTTGATGAGGGTTTTGGTTATTGATGATGAAATCTTAAGAGTTGGTATTTTATGATGATTAAATGCATTAATTAGTAAAGTGTAAACAATTTAAATAAATTGTTTATAAGCTTAAGAATATTATTCTTTCAATATCATTATATCGAAATATTGGTATGAATTTTATTGTGGAATTTCTACCTTTTTCATGTCGAGTTACTATTCATGAGTTACTATTCACGATTTACTATTCATGAGTTACGAATATTACTCTTGAGATTAAAACTATATGTTGATCATATTATTTTTATCATCATATATAACATTTTTATAACCCTGATGTTGAAATTCTCTTTCACTGGAGTGTAAAGATGGATAGATTATTGGTATGATCATGACTAGGGTTCTCTTTGGCCTGTAGTGCAAAGTTGAATTGTGACTGGTATGATCATGACCATTGAATTTATAATTGAATATCTTAAACTTAAGTGCAAAGGTGAATTGATCAACATGGTTATAATTATTGTTTATATAAATTCTGAAATGATTATATATTTCTTTGAGATATGAATATATTTGGCCTGTAGTGCAAATATGAATTTTTGATGAATATCTTTGGCATGTAGTGCAAAGATGGCCTGTTGATGAATATCTTTGGCCTGTAGTGCAAAGATGAACTGTTGTTGAATATCTTTGGCCCGTAGTGCAAAGATGGTTTGTTGATGAATATCTTTGGCCCGTAGTGCAAAGATGGATTTGTTAGTATGATTATAAACAGGAATTGTGATTTGGTATAACCATGATCTTTGATGTTTCAGGTAAAGACAGGTGATGAAAATATTCTTCGTCCTGGGTGCGAAGAAAAATTTATAGTCACAATTATGATTATGAGTTATTCATATGATTGTGGAAAGGAACTGTTGAGTGATGTTACATGGATAAAACATTGTTGGTAGATTTTTAACATGGAGAAGATAATAGACTTTATAGTCTATTTGACTCTTCTAATGGATTGCTCGTTCCGCTGCAACTATGGTTGAAATTTTTATCATTTACCATACGTTCTAAATCCCTGATTTATTATTGATGAAGGCTATTGATAATTTAATTATCCTTAGTCATGATATTCTTTACTGAGCTAGTTGTGCTCACCCTTTTGCTTCACAATTCCTTTCAGGTAATAAGAGTGTAGCTGGGTCGAGCGGGGGTAACAAGGGAATAGAACGATGGTCATCATTTAGTAGTTATATTTGGTGAAGAAAATAGGGTGAGGTAAACCCAACGTTGGAAGGGTATTTTGCCACTATCATACAAGATGTCTAATGATATACAACCTCGTGTCATCATAAGACAGGGTTGTGCTCATCCACTTGCTGAGTATATCTACGAGCACTACCTATATAATCTTGGTGTTTGTTTGAAGTATAATTCTCAATTAGAGACAGTGGAGATAATGATAAGTCAAGAGAAGACTCATCATTGGGAAGAATATGATAGTAATCTTCTCGTTTTTCTTTGGGGTCTATTGGGTCAACCAAGGATTATTCTGTGGCCATATGATATCTATCATAACCTAGACGCGTGGCCTCCCATGTACGAAGGTTTCCTTGAGCACTTCCCAAATATTCTAATTTCTAAAATAATTTTTGAATATACCTTTATGTAAGGTGTCATTGTGAGGTGATGTCCACGGTTGGAACATGAGTCACATTTGGTATATATTTGTATCCAAACTCACAGCATATGTGTTGTTGTATTTTGCACGACAATTGTTGTAATAAAGTTGTAGTTGTTTTCTGTACCATGTATTTGGCGACTCAGAATAGGTTGGATGGAATGGACCTATTTTGGGGTCGTTACAGAAATGTGCAAATTTTACAAAATAAGCAAGTGGTTATAAAATATTCATTTTGTCGGGGAATATTCGTTTGGTCGTGGAATATTCTTGCTGTCGGGGAATATTCGTACGACGGCGCAGCCTTGTGTGGGCCCCATAACGGAAAGCGATTGGATGAAGAAAACGACAAGTATAAGTTGTTTATTAATAACGGCGTAGTTGTTACCGTTAACACTGTTGAAATACCCGGTGGTTAAAAATACAGTAATAACGCGTGGTTGCACAGTAGCACACGGATTGCACAGTATAGTTGAATTATTGATTCGTACGTAAGAAGGCACTACTCAATAATTGTTACAGTGATTACTGTTCAATATTTTATTTTATTGGTTCAATAATTGCTGCATTGATATTTCATATTATTGTTGTTTCAATAATTGTTACTGCACAGTATTTCCCATTATCAGATCAATAATTCATATTATTTGAATAATATTATTAGATAACATTATTGACAATGTCTAGAAAGTTCTGTCTAAGGAGAGGTTTGGTCATCTAATTGCGCGCCAGTAAGGAGAACTCCTTATTGGAAAGCCCCCTCTTTCCTGGGAACGGCCTGGTTGTCATAAATGTGATTCTGTAATATTATTTGTGAATAATTAATTATTGATTCATATGATAAGGAAATATTTATTTTATGTGGATATAAATGAGGGATATATTTTTTTTGGTTAAAAATGAAGGAGTTAATGTTGAGGTTTTTATCCATATTTTTGTCGGAATGGAGGTATTAAAAATCAGGGTTTTTGAGATATTTTACGGGGGTTATAATTTTTAATCCGACCGTTGGATCGTGGTAATTTTTGGATATGTTATACATATATAAGTTGAGTATATGCCCACAAATTTTGAACCGTTAAAAATGAACGTATGATTTATTATGAATTTTACAAGATGACTGGTTTAGAAATTGTTGAATTTTCGGAGTTTATCATTTTGATGGAAAATTCTAAAATTGGTGGGCCCCACTTGTGGTTGGTGAAAAAATGTGCTGAATTATATTTCAAATGTGGTGGGTGGGAATAGTAGCAGGTAAAGCCATCAGGTTGCAGGTCAAACCTACCAAAATTTTCCTATAAATAGAGGGCTAAGTTAGAATTGAAAATCACACCAGAAACAAATTTTCTCTCTTTCTCTCTCTAGATTATTGAGTGTATTTTGTGAGTATCTAGATACTTTGAGAGTTTCTATTCATCAGAGCAAGTTTCTTTCAGCCTTATACCGGTATTCCGACCAGAAGTACTGATATTTTGAGGTAAGGGATATTATTTTCTTCTTAAATGATATTATTTTCTTCAATATCATTATGCTGAAATATTGATACGAGTTTTTATCAAATTTGGAACTTTTTGTGTCGGGGTTACTATTCACGTATACGGCACTATTCACGTATACGGCACTATTCACGAATACGGCACTATTCACCGAAAAATAAAATTTTTCCTTTTTGTCCAAGATGTCTATTATGGTTACTATCTTTGATTGTATCCATGTTTTGATCTTTATTTTTGAATTTTGCTTCACAATTGATTATTATGAAGTATTATTGATCTTGGATAAACTGTTATACGAATCCTTAATATTTGTCCTTCTCACTGGATTCGTTCTCTTTAAGATATTTTTCATCATCCTCAGTCCTAAATGATGATATTACTGAATATCTTTGGCCTGTAGTGCAAAGATGTATGATTACTTGATGAATATCTTTGGCCTGTAGTGCAAAGATGAACAGGTGTTGAGGTGAACATGACCGACAGGTGATACAAATGAATATCTTTGGCCTGTAGTGCAAAGATGAATATTTGGATAAAGATGATTGTTAATTGATGTTACAGGGATAAAATATTGATGATGGACTTTTAAATCTTAGAAGATAGTAGAATTCTTTCTCTACTTGACTCTTCTAATGGTTTGTTGTTTTCGCTGCAGTTGTTGATCTAAAACTTGTTGTCGATTATATTCTATCAGATTTTTCCCTGTTGAAGACTAACGATAATTTGTTTGTATATTATCTTAGTCATAATATTCTTTACTGGGCTAGTTGAGCTCACCCTTTTCCTTTTTGTTCCATTTTTCTTCTCAGGAGGTGAGAACATAGCAGGAACTAGTCGGGGTACGGAGTGATGATTCTAGAAAGATGTTTTAGCAGTCCTCACTATTTCTGTAAAATAGTGTTTGAATAATTATAACGAGGACTTATTTGAGTGTGGATATTGTCTAAAAGACAATATTTGTATTTAAACTCACAGTATGTGTTGTCGTATTTTGCACGACAATTGTATTATTGAAGTTGTAGTTTGTTTTCTGTACCATGTATTTGGCGACTCAGAATGGGTGTTGTACACCTATTTTGGGGGCGTCACACGTACCGTATCGAATTAGGAGTCGGGTAGCATTAACGCTCTGTTTCTGAGTTTTTAAATGGACAGAAAAGAAAAGAAATGGACGGAATATTTAAGTTTTCTTTTCAATTCTTATGTTTCTGAGTTTTTTAATAAACGGAAAAGAAAATAAATTGATAGAAAACTTGATTACTTTTCCTGCCAAAGTTTTTCGTCCAAAATTGGCCCGATTTGGACGGAAAATAAATTGGAATAAGTAATATTTTTATAATTCTCATATTATCATCAACTTTTAATATAATAAATTTTAAATTACAACTCATGTATTCATTTTTAAATTTTCTATTCTTTTCTATTAAAAACTCAGAAACAATATAAAGGAAAAATTCAAGTTTTCTATTCTTTTCTTTTCTGTTCTAATTTAAGTTTTCTATTCTTTTTTTTCTGTTCAAAACTCAGAAACAGAGTGTAAGTGAAATATTTCTAATTACTTTTTGTAGTTGATGGATTAACTTAGGAAAATCATTAAAAAAAATCGCAATTTAGAAATGTATATCCAAATTTGAAATAAAAAGAAAATATTTTAGACAAATTTTAATGTGTAAAGAAAAATAAAAATGTCAAACAAAGATTAGAACAAAGAAGTTGCAAAACTCAGAAAAAAAGGGTATTTTACATAAGTATACAACAAATAGAAAGTAATTACAAGAAAAGTGCCTCAACTAAATAATTACAAAAAGAGTGTAATTAAGACTCATATTACAAAAATAGTACAATTCACATTAATAAAAAAACCTAAAATCAAGGACAACTAACTGCCATAATTAATAATTCAAATTCAAATCTTTTGTTTCTAACAACAATTTCAAATCTATATTTCAAAATTCAAATCAAAATGAGAAAATTAAAAATAAAAAATTATGAAGGAGCTAATGTTCATCATCTTCCTCTCTCGCCGCCACCGTCGCCGCCGCCACCACCGGAGTTCCTATTCTGAATTTCTTTTGACGATTTGGTTACCCACAAAAATTGAAATGGTTATCTTTATACGAATTTTGACTAGTAACTGCATCACATTTAAAATAAATTTGGTAATCAAATAAAACTGAATTTGTTACCTTATCAAATGGTTTGGTAACCAACTACATGAAATTTGGTTACCAACTGCATCACATCCAAAATAAATTAGTAACCTAATAAAAATAAATTGGTTACCTTATCGGAAGGTTTAGTAACCAACTGCATAAATTTTAGTTACCAACTGCATCACATTCAAAATAAATTAGTAAGCTAATAAAACAGAATTGGTTACCTTATCAAATAATTTGGTAACCAACTACATGAAATTTGGTTACCAACTGCATCACATCTAAAATAAATTAGTAACCTAATAAAACTGAATTGGTTACCTTATCGGAAGATTTCGTTACCGGTGAAAATAAAGAATAGACCGGTGGCGGTAGGAGGCAGAGGAATCGAGGAGAGGGAGGGGCGGGAGGAGGAGGGGGTGGGGCATGGGGCGTGGGGGGAGAGGAGGGTGGAGGAGAAAGGGGGACGGGAAGAGGGGGAGGAGAAAGGGAGGCTGGAGGAAGGGGAGGGAGAGGCGGAGGGAGGGGAGGTGGTGAGGCGGAGGCGGAGGCGGAGGCGGGGGCGGGAGGAGGGGGAAGGCAAAGGGAGGCGGGAGGCGGGAGGCGGGAGGCGGGAGGCGGGAGGCGGGAGGCGGGAGGGGGAGGGGGGGCGGCAGTGGGAGGAGAAAGGGCGGGAGGAGAGGACGGGGGTGGGGAGGGAGTGGCGGGAGGAGGTGATGACGGGAGGAGGGGGAGGAGGGAGGAGGGGAGGAGGGGAGAGGGAGAGGGAGAGGGAGAGGGAGGGGGAGGGAGGGAGGAGGAGAAGGGAAACAGAAATAGAGTCAGAGAGATGGGGAGAAAATTGTAGAAGAAATGAGGGAGAAATTCGTGTATATAATTAAAGTGATAAGATTACACTCTTTTTGTAATTAAGTATTACATTTGTATTAACTTTGTAAATATTTTATTCATACACTTTTTTTGTATTATTTTATTAAAATATACTATTATATGTAATTGTTCCAAAAAAAATCATACTTACAAGTTCAAGTCTATTAATAAAGGTGAGTTTCACCTTTTCACCCAATCTCTCCCTCTTATATTTCCTCCTACACCTGTAAGATTAAAATATAAATAATATAAATTATTCAAATAAAAATCAAAGATTAGCCCCCACGTACTTCTTAATTTAAAAAATATTAAAAATAAAAGTAAAGTAAAGAAATAAGTCATCTTGGGTTGGCTTAGGGCTTCCTTTTTTTTGGACTTTTTTGATCATAGAATCATCACATATGTCATTTCAAGTTAGGTTTCCCATTTGCTTTTGTTGTAAAAGTTACATCTGTTTTTCTACATATCCTCTTGTCTCTATTTTTCATATTCTCTTTGTGTCCATTATTTAAATGTTAACATCTAGCCTTTTATTTAATATCAATTAACTCTAAAATTAAATAAGAGGTCAGATATTAAAATTTAAGTGGAGGGACACAAAAGAAACATAAAAAATAGAGGCAGAAGATCTGCTCTCATTCTTCTTGGTCTAGACTCTCATTTTTGGAGATTGAATAATGCTAGAAACACAAACTATTTTATAAATATTTTATAAACTGTTGATGTGACATATTCGGCATCAACATATTGTGTGGGACTGAATACTATATTGAAACAATTTGTTGATTAATACGCTGAGGTGGAGTATGCCACATCAGCAGTTTGTAAAATATTTATAAAATAATTTGTGTCTGTAGTACTACTCTTTGAAGATTAAGATTTATTTCCTTGCACCTTTCATCTAATCATCTCCTTCAAAATACATTTTAGTATTATAAATATTATTTTTATTGACATTATAAAATTTATCACAAATAATAATATCGATATCGAAAAACTAATGTGTAGTAATGTTTCACAAGTATGCTAAAGATTTTTTTCCCTTAAACTCGAACTAAATACTTTGAGAATAAAATATAAGTTCGAACTAAAGTATATAAAATATACTTTTAGAATTGTGTAATGTAAATATTTTATAAGATAAAAATTTTGTACTTCAAATATTTTTTTGAGACAGTGGAGTATTCAACTTCTCAAGTAATTTCAACATTACCCTATTAAATCTCTTTTTATTTGTTTCTAAAAATTCTTCGACTCACACTTTAAGTTTGTCCTCAATTAATTATCCGAGATATCGTCGACGTCGAAAACCTCTCCTAAAAAAGTTTAATGCATTCACAAGACTCAAAACCAAGACCTATTACTTAAGCAATGATGTATGATTGTATCTTAATGTATTTTAATGATCCATCTCTTAATGTCTATTAAGAGTATATATTTATATGAAGAGATTTTTTGAATAATTAAAATATAAATATGAATATAAATTATTCAAAGAATTTCTTAATATAAAAAATGTAATTGTTAAAATGTATTAAAAAAATAGGATTAAGACGTAATCAAACGTGATTGTACCCTCTCAAATCTCACAGATGCCGTTCAAGAGGGATATCCTCCAGCATTTTAGGTTTAGCAGTTGCTTTTGGTTTAAACCCCACACGTATACCAATTCGCTGTCTCTTCATCTGAATTCTTCAATTTCTCACTCATCAGCTGCTACACTTTAAAAACCCAAAAAACAGAGTAGTGGGTACCTGAAATTATACAAACTAATAGAGATGGAACTGACCTTCATCATGATTAAGCCTGATGGTGTTCAAAGAGGCCTGGTTAGTTCTTTTATCCACTTTATTCCCATTTTCTTTCTGGGTTGGATCTTAGCCAACTTGGTTCTTAGATTTGTGGGTTTTAGTTGTTTTTTAAAAAAATAAGATAAAAAAATCATGCGAAATCTGGCAATTGTACTGTTTGGATGTTGAGAAAGTAGGCGAGTGATTAGAAAATTTGATAATTTTGATGATCTGTATTTTAAATGTGAAAATGATTGGTAAATCTTTGGGTGGTATTGAATTTATGGGAGGAAATACACTTCCAAACAATAAAAATAAAAACTGAAACTTTTATTGAATTTAGAATCAATTAAGTGAACATCTTTAGTGAACTTATCCAAATGTTTGATCACTGCATTTTTGAGCTTCTTTACATCATCTTATGTATCATAATTGTTATTATTGACCCAGGTTGGTGAAATCATTGGCAGATTTGAGAAGAAAGGATTCACACTGAAAGGTACCTTTTGGTTATTTGGGAGTTGTTCTTTCACTCTGATCACATAATTAGTAGTAGTATTCATTGATGTTAGCATGAAATACTCAGGACCCACTGGAAGATTACCCATTGAGCGTACTAGCTTTGAGCCTTTGAAATGATGTTTTAACCACTTGATTTAGTTGGATTGTTTCATTAAAAAATGGAATTGTTCTATTAAAACTTATTTTTAATTATTATTATTTTTAAAATAGAGACAGTTTGCACCTACTCGATGGTTTTCCCATTTAATGAATTTTCTTTGCCATGATGGTTTCAACCACTGGAGATAGATGAGAAACTTTTAGATCATAATTTATTGGAGCCTGAAAAGGATACAAGACCAGTGTTTGTCATCCTGATCCTTTCATGTTGACATGATGATATTTTGTTTGTAGACAGGTCATGTTGGAGAGCTGGAGATCTTTGCTCATTTCTTTAATTTAACTTTATATGTATATAGTTGCATTTGTAATTCTGATAATGCTTATATGAATAACTAAATGAATTTATGTCGGGGAATTAGGTTTGAAGCTCATTACTGTGGATCAGTCTTTCGCTGAGAAGCACTATGCTGACCTCTCTGCAAAACCTTTCTTCCGTAAATTGGTTGACTATATTGTCTCTGGTCCTGTTGTTGCAATGGTTTGGGAGGGTAAGAATGTAGTTACAACAGGTCGAAAGATTATTGGTGCAACAAACCCTGCTGACTCTGCTCCTGGCACCATCCGTGGTGACTTTGCTATTGACATTGGCAGGTAGCATACTATTTCCCTAGTTAGTCTCCGAGTTACGGTGGTGTTATTTTTTATTTTGATCCATTGAAATACAGATATGTTAATCAGTTCCTCTAGAGACTTAGTTTATTCCTTACGTCTTGCGATTAATTTGGTTTAACATTGCCAACAGAAAAAAGTGTTAATAAAAAAAAATGGTTTGATTTGTTGGATATTTCCATACGTCTCATTTGATTTTAGTGGAGATCATGAATAAATGACCAGCATCCACTTTCATGAGAAGATTCAATGCCATGTCCCCGTAGCCATAGAGTCTTGATAGGCGATGCTAATATGCTATGATTGGGCTGTTACCGATTGTTCATTTATTTATAGGAACCTGTGAACTGAATCAATACAGTTCGTCCCAAAACTGTTTTCTGTGATTACATTCTTTTAAATACTTGTTATTAGATTTTTAATTTAAAAAGACGTCCACTTTCATGAGCAAATGCATTTTAATCAACTTTTGAGTCAAGAGAAGTAAGATGTACCCTAAAATGAAGTCACTGGTTGTGATAGCATTTCTTTTCTAAGAAAATGTCTTACCCGGGTAATTGTTCTGGGTCTGCAGGAATGTCATTCATGGCAGTGATGCAGTTGAGAGCGCTAGGAAAGAAATTGCTCTGTGGTTCCCAGAAGGCATTGCAGAATGGCAGAGCAGCCTTCACTCCTGGATCTACGAGTGAGGTTCTTCATATCGAGCTTATTAATATTGCATGTGGCTTTGTGTTCTATTATCTCTTGTTAGGGAATCTCGTAACTTTCGACTGTGATGGATTTCACAATATTATAATATTTTACGATGGCTTCCCTTTCCTACGGGGATGATGATATGTAGATTTTACCATGTAAACGTGGATAATAATGCTTGAAGTTGATGGTATCTGATTGCTGTTTTAATCTTAGGAGAGTACTATTTCTATATGTGTTTTTTATATTTACACATAGTTCTTTCTTACATGAAGGTGGGACTCGCTGTATACTCATCATCATGTGAGAGAGATATGTGGAAATATAAGTTCCCTTAATCTTATACCCCTAATTTTTATCCAATGTTTTATTGTGCCTGAAAATTCTACTATGTAGATAGTCGCATTCATCTTGCACTTGGTATGAAGCATTTTGAGGCTTACACATTAAATTGATAAAAGCTCTGCTGGTTCAGAACTAGGACTGATCATTCGGTTATAACCGAACCGAATAGGTTATTCGGTTATAACCGAAAATCGAAATTTATATAATTTTGGTATCCGAACAAGTAACCGAATTACCGATTTACCGAATTTATTATTCGGTTGTTCGGGTAATAACCGAAATTAAGAAGTATATTTCTAATTCTCAAACAAACCCAAGGGTGAATACTGATTCTGAAACAAATCCAATCGTAAGCGTGAATACTGATACAAACTCACAAAACCTCCAACGGTAGAAAACCAATTGAAACCCATTTAGAACCCCAAATTCATACATGAGTTGAAACCAAAAACCCCATATGAGTTGAAACCAAAAAACCCCAACTGCAGAAAACCAATTGAAACCCATTTAGAACCCCAAATTCATACATGAAACTCATTTAGAACCCCAAATTCATACATGAGTTGAAACCCAAAACTCCCAACGGTAAAAAACCAATTGAAACCCATTTAGAACCCCAAATTCATACATGAGTTGAAACCAATACCAACCCCAAATTAAGCAGAAGAAGTAAGCAACCAAACAGGATACCGTCGGAGGCTCGGAGATAAGGTTCCGTCCAGCCGTTCGGAGGTCGATTTGGGGCTTAGGGCAGATCGAGGTGAGAGACTGTTGCGATTTGGGGCTAGGGCTTATCAAGATGAGAGACTGAAAGATTAGAGATCAAAATATGAGAGATCGAGAAATTTAAGATGGACTGATGAGCGAGAATGGGAGATATGAGGACTGACCTGAGATAAGAGATGGAGAGTTAGTACTGAATACTGAATAGCCTTAATATTTTTAAACATTCTATTCGGTTATTCGGTGTACCCGAATAACACAAAATTTAAACCCAAACCCAAACCCGTAAAACAAAAAAAAAATCGGATATGACCGAATTGTAAAAAATACCCGAATTATCAATAAATTTCGGTTAAATTCAATTATTCGGTTATATCTGATTTTTGCTCAATCCTATTCAGAACTATGATAAACTTTCTCCTTCAAGCAGTTCATCTGATTTATTAAGGGTTGGCTTGAGTAACCTGTTGGCGTGAATTTTTCAGTTATAATCGGTTGTTGATTCTTGTATTGGACGCTAATTATATATATATATACGGTCCCCTTCTCCAGCGAATCATAAACAACAAACTGGCTATCTACTTCGTCAGCTTTGTATGCTTGTATGTGATCATTTAGACGCAAGAGAATCTCCGATCTCTTTAAAATGTTTATTGTTTAACAATTTGTTGATTGCACACCTAATGAAGCGAGCTAAAGTAAGGTGCTGTTTGTTTATGTCTGATTGTCTCTTAATGGACTGCCTCTTATTCGCTAAGAGGCATGATGCTGTTTGTTTTGTTTTTTGTAACCTCTGAATGCCTCTTAATCGGTAAGACAGAAAATGAAATCTTAATAATTAAGAGGTACCTCTTAATGAAATTTTTTTGATAACTTTTTTTTTATATAAATATATTCAACAATATTATGCACTCATTTTTATTAAATTGAATATTTAAAATTATTAAATAAAATTTTACCATTTAAAATGGTAAAATAGTGTCATTAAGAGACAACTTACTTTTTTGTTATCAAACAATTTTTTAGATTCAGACCTCATAATCATTCAGATGATCTAATTTATTAAGACATCATAATCATTCAGATCTTAATTCCCAAATTTATCAAACACAACCTAAGTAACAATAACAAATTAATAGACACAAACACGGCTAGATTACATAATAACATAAATTATGTGAAAGACAAAAAATATATATTACTCCCTCCGTTTCTTAATACAAGTCATTTTAGAGAAGTGTTTTTATCCCTTAATATAAGTCGTTTGAGAATTTCAAGTAAAAATTAATTGTTTAGTTTTTAATATTATCCTAAGTATTAAATATAATTTTGGTTCTCCTACTATTTTTTGACTAATAAATAACATTCTTTTTTAATTAGTAATTTGTGAGGAAAACACAAATAACTCGTACAACTATCATTTTGATTTCATAAAAGAGTTCTTACTATATATCACGATAAATTTAATCACAATTCAACTTGTTATAAATTTGTTTATGTATAAATCATTTCCGTTCATTAAATAACAACATCATATTACATATAATGCTTTTAAAGAAAAATAAAAAATTGGGACATGAATCTCCTTCGAACTATCTTAATCCACATCCATTTCAAAGTCTCCAATAACAATTGTTCTTCTTTACAACTCAATCAATATATTAGACACGTAAGGAGAGATCACGTCCTGACGATACTAAATTAGTCAATCGACCAAAATTAATTTCATGCTAATCATTACCACAAATTTTATCTTATGTTTATACATATTTAGGAGTCCAACTAATATGACGATAAATTTATATTAATATTTAAAAAAAAATTGCACATTATTATTATATCTGGTCGCCTAGAGTTTAAACCAATTTTATTATTTGTTGACATGTGTATTATTTTCCTAAATTCAGAAAAAAAAAAGAAAAAAAAAAGAATGAAGCACAAAAAGAGAACTTTTAACATATTTTACATTCAATAATTAGAAAGGGTCAAAAAAATTACCAATAAAAATTGTCCAAGACTAATAAACTTTTAACATCTTTTACAAAAAAAATAATATAGTATTAATCCAAACCAAATTATTTCTAACAAGAAATCCCCTCAACTTATCCAACCAACTGAAGATCCCCAACCTCAAGAGTCTCAGCAATCTCTTCAAGCTGTTTCTTGACACTCAGATCAATCAATTTCGACCCACCATTACCATACCTAATCGTGAACCCGGCCACCAAGGATTTATCAATGGCGGTCTTAATCCTCACGTTCTTTGCTCCGGTCAGCTTCTGCACTCCCTTGGCGATCTGGGCCAAGTGCTGCGAATCCAATTGCACCACCGACGTTACGATCGCCAGCTCCGTATCGGTCAACTTGTTGTACACGATCTCGAATTCCTTCACAATTTCCTTTATCTGATCGATCCGCTTCATGTCGATTAAAATGTTGAGAAAATTGGCGATGTGCGGCTGGAGGTTAGCCGACGTCGTGTACTGATCGAGGAGCTCTCGTTTAGCCTCGATTGTGATGGTAGGGTTTGTGAAGTAGCTGAGGACCGCCTCTTCGGAAAAGAGCTTGTTAAGCTTCTCGAGGTCGGCGGTGGTTGTTTCTAGGGTTCCGTTTGACATGGCTACGTCGGCCAGGGCAGTGGCGTAGCTTCCGGCGGCGCTGTCGGCCATAATGGCTCCTCCCCGTCGCTGTTTTCCGGCTAGCTTGACGATGGTGAGTTTTGGGAGCCTGAGGCCGCCGGAGAATGAGAGCTTTTGCGGCTTTGTGGTTGTGAATTGAGCTGAAGGAGGTGATCGGGATTGGAATGTGATCGGTGTTTGTTGTAGAGCTGCCATTTTCGCCGGAGGGAGAAGGGGAGAGGAGTTAGAGGTGAGAGAGAATGTGTGAAGGATACAAGCGGGGATTTTGAATTGTTGAGATAGGTAATGATAGAGATTTGACGGTCAGGATCTGGATAGGTAGAGAGATCGACGGTGGGGAAGAGATTGATTATCTTGTAATCCCTTGCAGAACCATGTCCTCTTATCTTCTTTTTGTAGAGGATATAGCCTGTAGAACTTGTGTGCGCCTCATATTAGAGGATGACCAAAATATCCTTCATCTCATCTGCACAAATATTCAACTCATGAAGGACAGAAGGAGGGTAACATTGGAATCTGGAAATAATTTTTAGGTTGTAAAATTGATAAAGTTATTAAAATGATATTTTTACATAAAAATTGAATAAGGCGGTAACTACATCGTAAATATCATCGATGTTTGTGAATAGATAATATACCAGAGAATTAAGAATAGGAAACTGATATTTCTATATGATTGTTTGATATTTTTATATAAAAATTATTACTATATATTTATAACAATATTTTTTATGTTAAAATATCAAAAAGTTGTGTGGAAATATCAATTTTTTTAAGAATAATTTCACCTTAATTATATAAAATGAGATAAAGTACATAAAATGAAAGGTAAATATGTCATTTAGCGGGTCTATTAGTATAAAAAAAAATAAAAGTATTTATCACTTTATATAACATTGTGGAGACACTAAGAATAAATATGAAATTTTCTTACTCTCTTTCATCTACTTTTAATTTTCTTAATATGTATGTGTTATAAAATATAACTAAAATCAAGTATAAAGATTATTAGAGAAAAGAGTGTATTTGCATAATATTTTTGTATATCAAACTATCACTTTACATTGGTCATATTTATAGAAATAAGAACATCAATACTACTAGAAAGTTACAAAACTCAAGAGTCATGAGTTTTAAAACTCATAGAAGTTACATGTATCTAGACATCCATAATATTATGAATCTAGACATACATAATTTTATAGCACTCCCCTTGGATGTCTATTGTATAGCTATACGCATTGAAAGCTGTCTCATTAAAAACCTTACTAGAAAAACCCAATGGAAAAAAAAACATTGGTTAAGGAAAAAAGAGTGCAGCGCGTATTAGCTCCCCCTCATGAATGTATCCTTAAGTCCTTCAGTTGTCGCATTCCAATATTGCAACGCAATCCTTCAAACGTTGCAGTTGGTAATGCTTTGGTGAACAAATCTGCTATATTATCTTTTGATCGAATTTGTTGAACATCAATGTCACCACACTTATCAAGGTCATGTGTGAAAAAAATTTCAGTGAGATGTGTTTTGTTCTATCTCCTTTGATGTAGCCTCCTTTTAATTGAGCTATACATGCGGCATTGTCTTCATACAGAATGGTTGGAGTTCCTTTGCTGGAGGATAAACCGCATGTTTCACGAATATGTTGAATCATTGATCTCAACCATATATATTCTCGACTTACTTCATAGATTGCAAGTATTTCAGCATGATTAGATGAAGTGACAACTAATGTTTGTTTTGTAGATCTCTATGATATAGCAGTATCACCACACATAAAGAGATAACCTGTTTGAGATCGACCTTTATGTGGATCAAATAAATACTCTGCATCAGCATATCCAACTAATTTATGATTATCATTATTTGAATAAAATAAGTCCATATTCATAGTTCCTCGTAGGTAACGAAAAATATGTTTAACCCCATTCCAATGTCTCCGAGTAGGAGAAGAACTATATATTGCTAACAAATTCACAGAGAATGCTAAATCAGGCCGTGTATTATTAGCAAGATACATTAATGCACCAATTGCACTGAGGTATGGTACTTCAGGACCAAGTAATTCTTCATTATCCTCACGAGGTCTAAAAGTGTCCTTTTTCACATCAAATGATCTAACAACCATTGGGGTACTCAATGGATGAGCTTTATCCATATAAATCTTTTAAGGACCTTTTCTGTGTAAGTTGACTGATGAATGAGAATTTCATCTGCTAAATGCTCGATCTGCAGGCCGAGACAAAATTTTGTTTTTCCTAAATCTTTCATCTCAAATTCTTTCTTTAAATAATTCATTGTCTTTGAAATCTCTCCATGAGTTTCAATAATATTTAAATCATCAACATACACAACAATGATAGCAAAACCGGATTCCGACTTCTTTATAAAAATACATGGGCATATAAGATTATTATTATACCCTTCTTTCAATAAATATTCACTAAGACGATTGTACCACATGCGTCCTGATTGCTTTAACTCATATAGGGACCTTTGCAACTTGATTGAATAAACTTCTCAGGGATTTGAATTATATGCTTCAGGCATTTTAAATACTTCAGAAATTTTCATATAAACATCATTATCAATTGACCCATATAAATAAGCTGTAACAACATCCATTAGGCACATATCAAATTTTTCATGAGTTGCTAAGCTAATAAGATACCGCAATGTAATGGCATCTACCACAGAAAAATATGTTTCATTGTAATCAATGACAGGTATTTGTGAAAACCCTTGTGCCACAAGTCGTGCTTTATATCTTATGATTTTATTTTTCTCATTTCTTTTTCGCACAAATACCCATTTGTATCCAACTGGATTTACTTCTTCGGGTGTTTGGACTACAGGTCCAAAAACTGTTAGAGTTTATACCCTAGAGGCCAATGTTTTGATATAATTACTTAACGTTTTGATATTATATTTGATTGAATAAATGAATGATTTTATTATGGTTTTATTTACTGCGTTATATAAATGTTAACATAATAAAAATCCTTAGAAAAATGATACAAATTATATAGTTTCAAGTATGTGACTTGAACATGAGATTATATAATTATAATTAGTATCATTGTTCTTAAATGTCCCTAGTCGAGTATCATTGTTGATGGGACAACAATGATGCATTAAGACTAGTATGTGGATTGACTGATGACCAAATCTCATTGGTCATAAATATATGAGATATTAAGTCAATGCATAGGTACATGTTAGAGAACGATGTACTGTACAAACCCACCATGAGAATTCTAAGTGGAGCATTATGCAAAGTGTCATTAGTAATTCTCATAGTGACAATGATGTAATGGTCCTCCGACCTGAAATCATTATATTACTACACGAGAATTTATGTACTTTGATATCATCAAATGTCACCTTGAATAGGGTGGACTATAAAGGTGATTATTGGGTACATCATGAATCGTGTGAGGAATATGAGTGATCTAGATAGAATTTAACCATCCTATATATTAGGGGTGATATCCATAGGTCTCTTGATTGAGTAGGACTATGAAATGCATGGCCATGCTCAAATAGTGATTTGTTTCATATAGTCCACTCATTGATCAAGAAAAACTCAGATTAAATTATGAAGAGTATGACACATTCCATGACTCGAGTTTAATCTTAGATATTAAGGTTAAAATGATTAAATTACATTGAAACATTAGTCACTAAAAGGTTGCATCGAATCATCGATCTTATTATTACTTGGGTAGCAGTGATGCATTACTAGATGCCGCTCACTATTTATAATTTTATAATATGATTTTAAAATTATTGTCAACGTAATAATAACATATATGGTCACACACATAGAACGTAATTTAAAAGGGAATAAATTTAAATTTTAAGGATTTAAATATATTAATATGATTAATATTATTTAAATCACGAATTTAAATTAAAAGGATAATTTGCATATATATGTATATTAATTAAGTAAGACTTAATTAAGATATATATATATATATATATATATATATATATATATATATATATATATATATATAAATTCAGATTTTATGAAATTAGGTTTTGATTTGATTAATTCATTTTAACTACTATATATATGATATATAGCAGCTACTTAGGGATTATCATAATTGAAAAACCCTAGCCGCTCTTAGAGAGATAGACTAGAGAGAAAACAGTTTCATAATCGTTCCTTTGGTGGCTAGTACCGTGTAAGACCCCAACTTATTAATAAATGAAATTAAATTTCTTTTATTTATTATTTTAAAATAGAAAGGGCTGATTTGATTAATGTGGTTAGTTATGGGTAAAATGCGCAAATATTTCAAATAAGCAAGTGGTTATAAAATATTCATTTTTGGTCGGTGAATATTCGTTTGGTCTGTCGGGGAATATTCGTACGACGGCGCAGCTATTTGTGGGCCTCATAACGGAAAATGATTGGATGAAGATAACGACAAAAATTGAGTTTTTATAAATAACGGCGTAGTTATTACCGTTAATACTGTTGGAATACCCGGTGGTTAAAATACAGTAGCACAAGGTATTGCACCAATTATTGATTCTTACGTAAGAAGGCACTACTCAATAATTGTTACAGTAGTTATTGTTCAATATTTTATTTTATTAATTCAATAATTGCTGCGTTGATATTTTATATTATTGTTGTTTCAATAATTGTTGCTGCACAGTATTTTCCTTTATCAGATCAATAATTCATATTATTTGAATAATATTATTAGATAACATTATTGGCAATGTCTAGAAAGTTCTGTCGAAGGAGAGGTTTGGTCATCTAATTGCGCGTCAGTAAGGAGAAATTCTTATTGGAAAGCCCCCTCTTTTCTGGGAACGGCCTGGTTATCATAAATGTGATTCTGTAATATTATTTGTAAATAATTAATTATTGATTCATATGATAAGAAAATATTTATTTTATGTGGATATAAATTAGGGATATATTTTTGTGGTTAAAAATGAATGAGTTAATGTTGAGGTGTTTTATCAGTATTTTTATCGGAATAGATGTATTAAAAATCAAATCAGGGTTTTTGAGAAATATTGTGGGGGTTATAATTTTTAATCCGACCGTTGGATCGTGGTAATTTTTGGATATGTTATACATATATAAGTTGAGTATATGTCCACAAATTTTGAATCGTTAAAAATGAACGTATGATTTATTATGAATTTTACAAGATGACTGGTTCAGAAATTGTTGAATTTTTGGAGTTTATCATTTTGATGAAAAATTCTAGAATTGGTGGGCCCCACTCTTAGTTGGTGAAGAAATGTGCTGAGATTTTTATTCAAATGTGGTGGGTGGGAATAGTAGCAGGTAAAGCAATAAGATTGCAGGTTAAGTCTGCTTCGGCGTGCTAACATTTTCCTATAAATAGAGGGCTAAGTTAGAATTGAAAATCACACCAGAAACAAGTTTTCTCTCTTTCTCTCTCTAGATTATTGAGTGTATTTTGTGAGTATTTAGATACTTTGAGAGTTTCTATTCATCAGAGCAAGTTTCTTTCAGCCTTATACCGGTATTCCGACCAGAAGTACTGATATTTTGAGGTAAGGGATATTATTTTCTTCTTAAATGATATTATTTTCTTCAATATCATTATGCCGAAATATTGGTATGAATTTTTTATTAAATTTAAAACTTTTTGTGTCGAGATTACTATTCACGTATACGTTACTATTCACGTATACGACACTATTCACGAATACAGCACTATTCACCGAAAAATAAAATTTTCTTCTTTTTTGTCCAAGTTGTCTATTATGGTTACTATCTTTAATTGTATCCATGTTTTTATCTTTATTTTTGAATTCTGCTTCAAAATTGGTTATTATGGAGTATTATTGAACTTGGATAAACTGTAATACGAATCTCTAATATTTGTTCTTTTATCTCATTGGATTCGTTTTCTTTAAAATATTTTTCATCATCCACAGTTCTAAATGATGATACTACTGAATATCTTTGGCCTGTAGTGCAAAGATGTATGATTACCTGATGAATATCTTTCGACTGTAGTGCAAAGATGAACAGGTGTTGAGATGAACATGACTGACTGGTGATACAAATGAATATTTTTGCCCTGTAGTGCAAAGATAAATATTTGGTTAAAGATGATTATTAATTGATGTTACAGGGATAAAATATTGATGATGAACTTTTAAATCTTAGAAGATAGTAGAATTCTTTCTCTACTTGACTCTTCTAATGGTTTGTTGTTTCCGCTACAGTTGTTGATCTAAAACTTGTTGTCGATTATATTCTATCAGATTTTTTCCTGTTGAATACTAATGATAATTTGTTGTATATTATCTTAGTCATAATATTCTTTACTAGGCTAGTGGAGCTCACCCTTTTCCTTTTTGTTCCATTTTTCTTCTCAGGAGGTGAGAACATAGCAGGATCTAGTCGGGGTATGGAGTGATGGTTCTAGAAAGATATTTTAGCGATCCTCACTATTCCTGTAAAACAGTGTTTGAATAATTGTAATGATGACTTATTTGAGTGTGGATATTGTCTAGAAGATAATATTTGTATTTAATCTCATAGTAGGTGTTGTCGTATTTTGCACGACAATTGTATTATTGAAGTTGTCGTTTGCTTTTTGTACCATGTATTTGGCGACTCAGAATGGGTGTTGTATACCTATTTTGGGGGCGTCACAGTTAGTATCAGAGCTTAGGGATATGATCCCTGGCTGAGATGTGAGACAAGAACTAGGAGGTGAGAGACGGTGAATTCCTTCGCTAGTATTACCTAACTAAGTTTATTTGGTATTTATTTGGTCGGTCAGAGTATAGGGATAATATATGACATGACTATTAACCCTTGTTTTATAACAGTACTTAAGAATGGCAGCTGAGAACATTAATAATGGAGTAAATCAGACCGTAGAGACACCTTTGATCACCACCCACGGGAACGTGCAACAGGAAGGCAATATTCCTCCTGTAAACAATACTACCGAACAAATGATGAATGATGGGATGTTTAGAAGTTTCTTGCAGTTCATGCAAAACCAGACGAGGGAGACTCGTGCACAAAATACGGGTGGAAATACTAGCAATGTGCCGCTTGTCACAGCCAAGTAGTTCAAAGAGTTGGGACCACCAAAATTTAAGGAAAAGCCGGATCCGATCATGGCAGAAACGTGGGTCAAACAAATTACCAAGATATTCGATGTCTTGGGATGCACGGAGGAACAGAAGGTTCCATTCGCCACCTTTATGTTCCGCGGTGAGGCAGACTACTGGTGGGAGTCTGTGAAGCGTACCCAGCTTGACGCACTCAACATGTCCTGGGAAACATTTCAGAAATTGTTCAATGACAAGTACTTTCCTGAAAGTATTCGTCATGTGAAGGAGGTGGAGTTTATCAGACTGGAATAAAACAACATGACGGTGTCCCAGTACGAGGCGAAGTTTGCAGAGTTATCCAGGTTTGCACCTCATTTGATCGAAAATGAGGAACGAATGACAAGGATGTTTCTGAGAGGTCTAAAACCCGAGATTCGACAATATCTTATCTCTCATAAAATTTTTTTATATTCAGATGTTGTAAACAGGGCTCAATTATTAGAGCGAGATAATGAGTATGTGCAACCGAGGGACCACAACCAGGGTCATACCGGTGGCGGCAGTCATCGAAGCAATGAAAACCAGCAGGGAGGAAAATATTCGGACAAAAACGGTAACCACTCTGGTGGTAATCGTGGCCGTGATAATAGAAGGAGCGAGTCGGGAGGAGATTTCAAGAAGAGAAGGTACAACAATGATAACGTGAAGACGTCAGCACAAATATCAACTGCTTTTAGGGGAGGAGAACGAGCACCGGTCGTTTGTTACAAATACGGGAAGGAGGGACACATCAGCCCAAACTGCCCACAACAGTTCAAGGTATGTTATAACTGTGGAAAGGAAGGTCATATTGCTAAAGATTGTCTTATTGCGAAACCAAGTTCAACGGGGATAGTGACTCCGAAGGTTGTTTCGGACAAGTCAAAATCGGTGGTTCTTGGAAGGGCGTTTGTCGTGACTGCCCAAAACGCGAGGAACCCAAACGAGGTGATCACGGGTAAGCTAATCATAAACTCTTGTGAAGTTTATACCTTATTAGATACCGGTTCTACCCATTCTTTTATCTCTCCTGCTTGTGCTCAACGTTTGAACTTGACTTCGGAGAAATTAGACTTTGACTTATCTGTTGAAACTCCGTTAGGAGAAACTTTCATTACATCTACTGTCAATAAATCTTGCTTGATTCAAGTCGGTACCATCACATTACCTGCCGACCTTATTTCGTTGAAAATTCTTGCATTTGATGTGATTTTAGGGATTGATTGGTTAACCACTCATCATGCTAAAATTGATTATTTTCGTAAGGTTGTTAGTTTTTATATTCCTAACCAACCTATTATGCGAATTCAAACAACCAAACCATTAAAGTCAATCACTATCATATCAAGCCATAAAGCTATTCGTTTATTGAAAAATGGATGTCAAGGTTTCTTAGCCCATGTCACAGACTTGAACAAAAACACATCAGATTTGAATACTATTTTCGTTGTTAGTGAATTTCCTGACGTATTTCCTGAAGAACTTCCCGGTCTACCCCCAGAACGTGATGTTGAATTCTTTATTGATCTTGAACCTGGTACAAAGCCCATTTCTAAAACCCCATATCGAATGGCTCCTACTGAACTTCAGGAGTTAAAGGTTCAACTACAAGAGTTGTTGGACATCGATTTTATTCGTCCTAGTACATCTCCTTGGGGTGCTCCTGTGTTATTCGTAAAGAAGAAAGACGGGAGTATGCGACTTTGTATCAACTACCGAGAATTGAATCATGTCACTATCAAGAATAGGTATCCGCTACCTCGCATTGATGACCTGTTTGACCAGCTGCAAGGAGCACAATTCTTTTCAAAGATCGATCTTCGTTCTGGATATCATCAGCTGAAGATTAAAACTAAGAATATTCCAAAGACTGCCTTCAGAACTCGATACGGGCATTATAAATTCTTAGTCATGTCTTTTGGATTGACTAATGCTCATGCTGCCTTCATGGATATGATGAACCGTGTATTCAAAGAATATTTAGATCAGTTCGTTGTTGTCTTTATTGATGACATCCTCATTTATTCCAAACGTCGTGAAGATCATGAGCGCCATTTGAAGCTGGTACTGCAAAGGCTTCGTGAAAATAAGCTATATGCCAAATTAAAGAAATGCGAGTTCTGGCTTGAGGAAGTAGCATTCCTTGGGCACGTGGTGTCAAAACATGGAGTATCTGTCGACCCGACGAAGATTAAAGCCATACAAAGTTGGGAGCAACCGAAGTCGGTGACCGAAGTACGTAGCTTTCTGTGCTTAGCTAGGTATTACCAGAGATTCGTGGAAGGATTTTCTAGAATCGCTACTCCGTTAACTTAGCTGACTCGGAAGGATACAAAATTCAGTTGGAGCGAGGATTGTGAGAAGAGTTTTCAAGAACTCAAGAGGAGACTCATTTCGGCACCTGTTCTGACAATACCATCTGGTTCGGATGGATTTGTTATCTACAGCGATGCTTCAGGCAAAGGGTTAGGATGTGTTCTCATGCAACATAGGAAAGTCATAGCCTATGCCTCGCGACAACTCAAAGAATATGAGAGGAATTATCCTACTCATGATTTGGAGTTGGCAGCAGTCGTTTTCGCGTTGAAGATTTGGAGACACTACCTGTATGGGGAGAAAATAGAGATCTATACGGATCATAAAAGCCTCAAATATTTCTTCACCCAAAAGGAACTCAACATGCGGCAACGACGTTGGCTTGAACTGTTGAAAGATTACGATCATACCATCCAATATCATCCTGGAAAAGCGAACGTAGTAGCTGATACATTGAGTAGAAGATCAAACGCGGGTACGAGTGCAATGTTGTTAACACAAAGGCCCATTTTGTATGATTTACAAAGGATGGAGATAGAGATGAAGGCTCCAAGTACCCACATGATGATATCAAATATACGAGTAGAACCGACTTTAATTGATAAAGTTAAAGCTGCTCAAGCTACGGACATGGAGCTGATGCGTATGAAGAAAAAAATGCAAGAAGGTGCTATTCTAGAAACAAGAATCGATGAAGAAGGAATACTTCGAGTCAACTCCAGACTTTGTGTTCCTAACGATTTTGACTTGAAGCATAAAATCATGATGGAGGCACACAACATACCGTTTGCAATCCATCCTGGGAGTACCAAAATATATCACGATCTTCGACATACATTTTGGTGGAGCAATATGAAAAGAGAGATCGCAGAGTTTATCTCGAGGTGTTTAACTTGTCAACGTGTAAAGGCGAAGCATCAAGTACCAAAGGGTCCGTTGCAACCACTTGAGATTCTGAAGTGGAAGTGGGAACACATTACCATGGATTTCGTTACGGGTCTTCCCAAGGTTTCTCAAGGCATAGATACGATTTGGGTTATTGTTGATAGATTAACCAAGTCTATTCATTTCTTGCCTATACGTGAGACTTATTCCCTTGAACGTCTTGCTCGTATGTACGTGAATGAGATTGTGAGATTGCATGGCATGCCAGTATCCATAGTTTTGGATCGTGACCCAAGATTCACTTCACGATTTTGGGTTAGCTTGCAGAAAGCTATGGGCACGAATTTACGATTTAGTTCAGCATACCATCCTCAAACGGACGGGCAATCAGAGAGGACTATTCAAACCCTTGAAGATCTATTAAGACTATATGTTCTAGATTTCAAAGGAAGTTGGAATAAGTGCTTGCCACTGGTGGAATTCTCCTACAACAACAGTTATCAAGAAAGTATAGGTATGGCTCCATTTGAAGCCTTGTATGGACGAAAGTGTCATTCTCCAGTATGCTGGGCCGAGGTGGGTGAAGCTACGTTGTTGGGACCAGAATTGGTATGCATAACTACAGAGAAGATCCAAACGATTCAACAACGTATACAAACGTCACAGGATCGACAAAAGAGTTATACGGATCTTCATCGAAAGGATGTAGAATTTAGTATTGGGGATCATGTATTGTTACGTGTTGCACCATGGAAAGGAGTTACAAGATTTGGGAAGAGAGGAAAGCTCAATCCACGATTTGTTGGTCCATTTGAAATTCTTGACCGAATAGGAAATGTGGCATATCGACTCGCATTACCTCCAATCATGTCTCGTGTTCATAATATTTTTCACATATCTGTGCTTCGTAAATATATGAAAGACCCGAACCACATAATTGAGTTAGAACCATATGAGATAGCCGAAGATTTAACGTACGAGGAGGTACCTGTTAAGATCTTGGATAGGAAAGAGCATGTTCTATGCACGAAGTGTAAGACCCCGAATTTTATGAAATAAAAGTATTCAATTTTTCTTATAATTACTATTCAGTAAATGGTTAAATTGATAAATGTTAAAGTTAAGGTTGATATATGAATTTTTTTTTCAAAATACACAAGTGGTTATAAAATATTCATTGTTGTCGGGGAATATTCGTTTGGTCGTGGAATATTCTTCCTGTCGTGGAATATTCGTACGACGGCGCAGACATTTGTGGTCCCCATAACAGAATAACTGTCGGGTGAAGAAAATGACAAATTTGAGTTTTTACAAATAACGGCGTAGTTGTTACCGTTAACACTGTTGGAATACCCGGTGGTTAAAATACAGTAATACGCGTTATTGCACAGTAGCACACAGTATTGCATAGTATTTTTGAAATTATTGATTCTTACGTAAGAAGACACTACTCAATAATTGTTACAGTAATTACTGTTCAATATTTTATTTTGTTGATTCAATAATTGCGACATTGAAATTTTATATTATTGTTGTTCAATAATTGTCACTGCACAGTATTTTACCATTATCAGATCAATAATTCATATTATTTGAATAATATTATTAGATAACATTATTGGCAATGTCTAGAAAGTTCTGTCTAAGGAGAGGTTTGGTCACCTAATTACGCGCCAGTAAGGAGAAATCCTTATCGGAAAGCCCCCTCTTTCCTGGGAACGGCCTGGTTGTCGTAAATGTGATTCTGTAATATTATCTGTGAATAATTAATTATTGATTCATATGATAAGAAAATATTTATTTTATGTGGATATAAATGAGGGATATATTTTTGTGGTTAAAAATGAAGGAGTTAATGTTGAGGTTTTTATCAGTATTTTTGTCAGAATGGAGGTATTAAAAATTAGGGTTTTTGAGATATTTTACGAGGGTTATAATTTTTAATCCGACCGTTGGATCGTGGTAATTTTTGGATATGTTATACATATATAAGTTGAGTATATATCCACAAATTTTGAACCGTTAAAAATGAACGTATGATTTGTTACGAATTTTACGAGATGACTGGTTCAGAAAGTGTTGAATTTTCGGAGTTAATCATTTTGGTGGAAAATTCTAGAATTGGTGAGCCCACTCTTGGTTGGTGAAGAAATGTGCTGAGATTTTTATTCAAATGTGGTGGGTGGGAATAGTAGCAGGTAAAGCAATAAGGTTGCAGGTTAAGTCTGCTTCAGCGTGCTAACATTTTCCTATAAATAGAGGGCTAAGTTAGAATTAAAAATCACACCAGAAACATAAGCTTTCTCTCTTTCTCTCTCTATATTATGAAGCATATTTTGTGAGTATTTAGATACTGTGAGAGTTGCTATTCAGTGCAAGTTTCCTTCGGCTTTGCATTCCAGTCAGAAACACTGCACTTTTGAGGTAAGGGATAGTAAGAGATTTTAAGGGTTGTTATGATTTTCAGTTTCGTAATTTTTCTGAACATCAAAAATTTTGGAAAAATTTGAAATGATATTTTGATGAGTTTTATTGATTGTGTCCAAAAATGGTGATTTTTGGATGTATAGATTAAGAGTTATGAATTTTACGGGAAAATACTATTTTAAAAGTAACCGCATATAATTCCTTGTGGTTAACTCCAAAATTGATGAAATTTTTATTGGGAGTACATGTATATGATAGAAGTATACTCTGTGAATTTCAGAATTTTTGGATAAAAATACAATTTATGATAAATGTCTAAATATTCGGCGGTTTTGGCCATATGAAAAATAGTAAATGAGTTTTAAAAATTCTGAGAAAAATATATGTTCAATATGGGACTATATTTTGCTAAATCCCAGAAAAGAAATATTTTTGGAACTGATTTGGTATTTTTTATGAAAATAGACTAGTTATGAGAAAATGAATTAAATATGTTATGTGAAGTAAGAAAATTGAAAAATAGGATTTTATGGCTTGAGAATCCTATATGAGGAATATGCAGATTTTTGATGAGGGTTTTGGTTATTGGTAATGAAATCTTATGAGTTTGGCATTTTAGGATGATTAAATGCATTATTTAGTAAAGTGTAAACAATTAAAATAAATTGTTTATAAGCTTAAGAAATATTATTATTTCAATATCATTATACCGAAATATTGGTGTTAATTTTATTGTGGAATTTCTACCTTTTTGTGTCGGGGTTACTATTCATGAGTTATTATTCACGAGTTACTATTCATGAGTTACTATTCACGATAAAATTGGTTTCTTTTTCTAACCAAATTATAGTTGATTTATGAATATTACTCTTGAGATTAAATCTATATGTTGATCATATTGTTTTTATTATCATATATAATATTTTTATAACCTTAATGTTGAAATTCTCTTTCACTTGAGTGTAAAGATGGGTAGATTGTTGGTATAATCATGACTATGTGTTCTCTTTGGGCAGTAGTGTAAAGTTGAATTGTTGACTGGTATGATCATGACCATTAAATTTATAATTGAATATCTTTAGCTTAAGTGCAAAGGTGAAATGATCAACATGGTTATAATTATTGTTTATATAAATTCTGAAATGATTATATATTTCTTTGAGATATTAATATATTTGGCCTGTAGTACAAATATGAATTGTTGAGTAATATATTTGGCCTGTAGTGTAAATATGAACTGTTGAGAAATATCTTTGGCCTGTAGTGCAAAGATAAATTGTTGATGAATATCTTTGGCCCGTAGTGCAAATATGACCTGTTGTTGAATATCTTTGGCCTGTAGTGCAAAGATGGTCTGTTGATGAATATCTTTGGCCGTAGTGCAAAGATGAAATTGTTGGTATAATTATGAACAGGAACTGTGATTTGGTATAACCATGATCTTTGATGTTTCAGGTAAAGACATGTGATGAAAATTATCTTCGTCCTGGGTGCGAAGAGGAATTTAGAATCACAATTATGATTATGAGTTATTCATATGATTGTGGACCAGAACTATTGATTGATGTTACAGGGATAAATTATTGTTAGTGGATTTTTAACATGGAGAAGATAATAGACTGTATGGTCTATTTGACTCTTCTAATGGATTGCTCGTTCCACTGCAACTATGGTTGAAATTTTTATCATTTACCATATGTTCTAAATCTCTGATTTATTATTGATAAAAGCTATTGACAATTTAATTATCTTTAGTCATAATATTCTTTACTGAGCTAGTTGTGCTCACCCTTTTGCTTCACAATTCCTTTCAGGTAATAAGAGTGTAGCTGGGTCGAGCGAGGGTAACGGGGAAATAGAACGGTGGTCTCTAGCTGTGGATGTTCTCCCGAAGCAGTATTGAAAAGTTCATTTAGTAGTTTTATTTGGTGAATCCAATAGGGTAAGGTGCACCCAACGTTGGAAGGGTGGTTTGCCACTATCATACAAGATGTCTAACGACATACAACCTCGTGTCATCATAAGACAGGGATGTGCTCATCCACTTGCTGAGTATATATACGAGCACTACCTATATAATCTTAGTGTTTGTTTGAAGTATAATTCTCAATTAGAGACAGTAGAGATAATGATATGTCAAGAGAAGACTCACCATTGGGAATAATATGATAGTAATCTTCTCGTTTTTCTTTGGGGTCTATTGGGTCAACCAAGGATAATTCTGTGGCCATATGATATCTATCATAACCTAGACGCATGGTCTCACATGTACGAAGGTTTCCTTGAGCACTTTCCAAAGATTCTAATTTCTAAAACAGTTTTTGACTATACCTTTATGTAAGGTTTCATTGTGAGGTGATGTCCACGGTTGGAACATGAGTCACATTTGGTATATATTTGTATCCAAACTCACAGCATATGTGTTGTTGTATTTTGCACGACGATTGTTGTAATAAAGTTGTAGTTGTTTTCTGTACCATGTATTTGGCGACTCAGAATAGGTTGGATGGAATGGACCTATTTTGGGGTTGTCACACGAAGGTTATACCACAAGTTAAGATTTTGTGGAGAAACCATGCTATTGAAGAAATGACCTGGGAGTTGGAATCAGAAATAAAAGTGAGGTATCCTCACCTTTTCGAAATACCAGGTACGTACGTCAATTTCGAGGACGAAATTTCATAAGGAGGGAAGGTTGTAAGACCCTAACTTATTAATAAATGAAATTAAATTTCCTCTATTTATTATTTTGAAATAGAAAGGGTTGATTTGATTAATGTGGTTAGTTATGGGTAAAATGTGCAAATATTTCAAATAAGCAAGTGGTTATAAAATATTCATTTTTGGTCAGTGAATATTCGTTTGGTCGTGGAATATTCTTGCTGTCGGGGAATATTCGTACGACGGCGCAGCCTTGTGTGGGCCCCATAACGGAAAGTGATTGGATGAAGAAAACGACAAGTATAAGTTGTTTATAATTAACGGCGTAGTTGTTACCGTTAATACTGTTGGAATACCTGGTGGTTAAAATATAGTAGCACACGGTATTGCAACAATTATTGATTCTTACGTAAGAAGGCACTACTCAATAATTGTTACAGTAGTTACTGTTCAATATTTTATTTTATTGATTCAATAATTGCTGCGTTGATATTTTATATTATTGTTGTTTCAATAATTGTTGCTGCACAGTATTTTCCATTATCAGATCAATAATTCATATTATTTAAATAATATTATTAGATATCATTATTGACAATGTTAGAAATTTTTGTCTAAGGAAAGGTTTGGTCATATAATTGCGCGCTAGTAAGGAGAAATCCTTATTGGAAAGCCCCCTCTTTCCTGGGAACGGCCAGGTTGTCATAAATGTGATTCTGTAAAATTATTTGTGAATAATTAATTATTGATTCATATGATAAGAAAATATTTACTCTATGTGGACATAAATGTTAGATATATTTATTGTGGTTAAAAATGAAGGATTTAATGTTGATGTGTTTTATCAGTATTTTTATCGGAATGGAGGTATTAAAAATCAAAACAGGGTTTTTGAGAAATTTTGCGGGGGTTATAATTTTTAATCCGACCGTTGGATCGTGGTAATTTTTAGATATGTTATTCATATATAAGTTGAGTATATGTCCACAAATTTTGAACCGTTAAAAATGAACGTATGATTTGTTATGAATTTTACGAGATGACTGGTTCAGAAATTGTAGAAGTTACGAAATTTGTCATTTTGGCAGAAAATTCTAGAATTGATGGGCCCCACTTTTGGTTGGTGAAAATGTGCTGAGATTTTTATTCAAATGTGGTGGGTGGAAATAGTAGCAGGTAAAGCCATCAGGTTGTAGGTTAAGTCTGCTTCGGCGTGCTAACATTTTCCTATAAATAGAGGGCTAAGTTAGAATTGAAAATCACACCAGAAACAAGTTTTCTCTCTTTCTCTCTTTCTCTCTCTAGATTATTGAGTGTATTTTGGAAGTATTTAGATACTTTGTGAGTTTTTATTCATCAGTGCAAGTTTCCTTCAGCCTTATACCGATATTCCGAACAGAAGTACTGATATTTTGAGGTAAGGGGTGTTATATTCTTTTTAAAATGATATTTTCTTCAATATCATTATACCGAAATATTGGTATGAACTTTTTATCAAATTTAGAACTTTTTGTGTCGGGGTTACTATTTACATATACGTTACTATTCACGTATACGACAATATTCACGAATACGGCACTATTCACCGAAAAATAAAATTTTCTTTTTTTTTGTCCAAGTTGTCTATTATGGTTACTATCTTTGATTGTATCCATGTTTTGATCTTTATTTTTGAATTCTGCTTTAAAATTAGTTATTATGGAGTATTATTGAACTTGGATAAACTGTAATACGAATCTCTAATATCCGTTCTTTTATCTCACTGGATTCGTTTTCTTTAAAATATTTTTCATCATCCTCAGTCCTAAATGATGATACTACTGAATAACTTTGGCCTGTAGTGCAAAGATGTATGATTACCTGATGAATATTTATGGCCTGTAATGCAAAGATGAACATGTGTTGAGATGAACATGACTGACTGGTGATACAAATGAATATTTTTGGCCTGTAGTGCAAAGATAAATATTTGGTTAAAGATGATTATTAATTGATGTTACAGGGATAAAATATTGATGATGGACTTTTAAATCTTAGAAGATAGTAGAATTCATTCTCTTCTTGACTCTTCTAATGGTTTGTTGTTTCCGCTGCAGTTGTTTATCTAAAATTTGTTGTCGATTATATTCTATCAGATTTTTCCCTGTTGAATACTAATGATAATTTGTTGTATATTATTTTAGTCATAATATTCTTTACTGGGCTAGTTGAGCTCACCCTTTTTCTTTTTGTTCCATTTTTCTTCTCAGGAGGTGAGAACATAGCAGGATCTAGTCGGGGTATGTAGTGATGGTTCTAGAAAGATGTTTTAGCAGTCCTCACTATTTCTGTAAAATAGTATTTGAATAATTGTAATGATGACTTATTTGAGTGTGGATATTGTCTAGAAGGCAATATTTGTATTTAAACTCACAGTATGTGTTGTCGTATTTTGCACGACAATTGTATTATTGAAGTTGTAGTTTACTTTTTGTACCATGTATTTGGCGACTCAGAATGGGTGTTGTATACCTATTTTGGGGGCGTTACAATTTACATAATATTTTTGTATATCAAACAATCACTTTACATTGGTCATATTTATAGAAATAATAACATCAATACTACTAGAAAGTTACAAAACTCAAGAGTCATGAGTTTTAAAAACTCATGGGAGTTACATGTATCTAGACATCCATAATATTATGAATCTAGATATACATAATTTTATAATTGTATGTGAATTGTACTTTACTTATTCTTTTTGAGACGAATGGAGTATATCTTAGGGAACTGATATTTTCACTTGTATTTTTGGTATTTCAGCATTATCCTCTCACATGAGCATACAGTAGGTTCCACCTTAATGTGAGAAGGAATCATATAAAAATATCAAAAAATACATGTGAAAATATTGTTCTCCTATATCTTATTGCTAAGAATTCCACGTAAATTGCAATCTAATTTCGTCATAGATTTGTCAACATATAAATTATTTTACCAATATTAATGTAATTGATGAGACTAAGTTTCTCATTATGAATCACTTAGGTTGCGTTTGTGAGTTTGGAGGGAAGTGATGAGAAATGAAAGTATAGAAAGGGAAGGGTGGGGAAGGAATTATAATTTTTCCTTATCATGTTTGTGAGTTTAGAAGGAGGAGAGGGAAGGAAAAATAATTTTATTTTTAAACTATACTATTACTATATTACCCTTATATATAAATATAATAAACATATGATTTAACGATGCATAACTATTGAATTATTTTATTCAGCCTTTTTTTTTATGTTCATATATATATTAACTCTAATTTAATATGTTCGCGCAAGTTTATACGGTGTTTGTAAGTTAAACACAGTATACTCTAATTCAATATGTTTTAAAGTATATATATATATATATATATATATATATATATATATATATATATGGGATAACGTCAATATATATGTCATGGTGGTGGGGTAGGGTGGGGAAAAGAGAAAAATTATATTTTTAAAAATTGAGTTGTAATAATTAGTGACAAGATTGTCACATTATGTTATTTTTGGTAATGTAAAATATTTTATTTTCACACCCTTTTCCATCCCTCCAAATCCTCCCACTTTTGAAGGGTAAGTTTTGAGCCAAAAATAAAATTAATTTTACTTTCAAATCTCTTCCCTTCCTACTTAGAAAAACTCACAAACATGGAATTTGAACGAATTTTAATTATTTTCTTTTCCCTTACCCTCAAATAAAAACTTACAAACACGGTGTTAAGTAGTGGTGAACTGATGATGAAGATTTTTGTGTAATTCATTAGAGAAGAGAAGTCGGCTAAACTATCGAGAACAAGATTATTGAATTTCAATATCTTAGGCTATGTTTGTTTGCAATGATTACACTTAGGATATGACTATTAATTCTAAGTGTCTTGTATGTTTTTAAATTTGAGCTTGGGACTATTAGTCCTGAGACTATAAAATAGCTTAAGATGTGGGATTATTTAATATCATGTTCTACCGGGTATTAAAAATCCCTACCATTTGGGATTAAAAATTATTAAACAAAATTAACCTCAACCTTTTTTAAAATGACCATAATATCATGCAATTTCTGTTATTATTACTGGCAACTTAAAATTTACTAGTACAAAGACTAAATATTTTTTTTTTTTCGGGGAAAGGAGGAGGGGGGTTTGGGGTTGGGGGTGGGCAGGGTGGGGGTTGTGGTATATATAATCACATAATATTATTTTTTGGGAAGGGTGGAGTATGGGGAATGAGCGAGTGGGGATGTATACATAATCAGTAAAAATTATTTTGCTGGTTGGGTGGCTGGGTGGGTGGGTGGGGGTGGGAGTGGGGGCTAGAGGTGGGGCGGGGCGGGGCTGGGTGTGGGGGTGCTGGTGCGGGGTGGGATAGGTATATATAATTACAGAATATTATTTTTTTGGGGAGGGTGGGTGTGAGAGTGTATACATAATCACTGAATAATATTTTTTTTAGGTGTGGGTGGAGGTGAGGGTGGGGGTCGGGGTGGGGGTATATACATAATCTGAAAAATATTATTTTTTTTGGTTGGGGATGGCGGTGGGGTGGTTGTGTAGGAGTGGGGGTGGGCAGTGTATATGTGACGCCCCCAAAATTAGGTATACATCACCCATCTTGGTTCGCCAGATACATGGTACAGAATTCAAATACAACTTACTAATACAACTGTCGTGTACAATACAACAAAACATAAACTGTGAGTTTGAATACAAATATTGTCTTCTAGAGAGTATTCATACTCAAAAGGAGTTTTCATTACAATTATTATCACACTATTACATAGAATAGTGAGGACTACTAATGCTATCATCTGGTCCATCACTCCGTTTCCCGACTCGTCCCAGCTATATTCTCATTTCCTGAAGAGAACCGTGAAAGAAAGGGTGAGCCAACTAGCCCAGTAAGAAATATTATGACTAAGATAATGCATAATAAATTATCATTAGTCTTCAACAATGTTAAACTGATAAAATACAATAGACATCAAGTTTAACTGCAGCGGATCAAGCAATCCATTAAAAGAGTCAAGTAGAGAATAAAATCTACTATCTTTTATGATTTAAAAGGTTTTTCATGACTTTTATCGTTGAGACACGGCTAAAAAAATAATCCACATCATCGAATCACCCATGCACTACGGCCAAGGATATTCTTTAGTATCACGACCACGAATTATTCATGCACTACGGGCCAAAGATAATCGTGTTTTCATCAACGGTCCTGATCATGCCATAAAACAATTCATCTTTACACTACGGCTAAAGAGAATCCATAGTCATAATTATACCAAAAACTGTCCATCAATGCACTACGGGGCAATGAGGACTTTTTCCACATCATTTGTAATATTACGGTCATGATTACACCGAATAATCCCTGGTCATAATCATATCAAGTTCATCTATGCACTACAGGTCACAGATGACTTTCAACATAATATAAACATGAGGATGATGACAATGATATAAGAATTCAATAAAACAAGTTCAAGAATTAATTTGTCCAAGAACCAATAACGTTCAAATTGTCAACATGATACTTTTGTATAGAGTAAAATTCAAGAATGCTCAGAAGAATATTTCCATGAAGAGATACTAGATGAAACGCAAATATCAAGGATATTCCACTAATTTCATGGAGTATAGAAGTCAAAGTTTTAACCAACTGAGTATAATAAAGAATGGAATAACAAAAGAAATCACCATACATGCGATAGACCACACAGACAGGTTATTCTAACAGAATAATAAATAATGGAATCAGGTCCGGCGTAAAACGCACAGACAGGATATTTCAACAGAATAATAATAAAGACGGAACCAGGTCCGGTGTAAAACACACAGACAGGATGCTCCAACAGAATAATAGAAGAATGTCACCAAGTATAGGGTAGACCGCGTATACAGGTTATTCCAACAGAATAATAAATAATGGAATAACAGAAGTTATCTTCATGAATACAAAAGAAATAATACCCCTTACGGGTACAACAAATAATATCATTTACCTTTGAAAGAAGAGTATTCCGACTGGTAGGGCGAGAATATACTCGAAGAAATTTGTACTACGCTCAAAGCTTTCTTAAACTCTAAAGAAATACGCTCAAGATTATAGAAGAAGAACTCTCTCTATAGTTTCTCTCTCTAGAATTTCAGTAAATTCGTAAGAAAATAATGAAGGAATGAGCTTCTATTTATAGGAAAATAGAATGCATAGTAACTAATCCATGAACGGTCCAGATTGATTTACTTTAATCTGACGGTCCATATTTAAAGAAAAATCTTTTAAATAAAATATAATATATTCTATTTAATAAAGTATTCTGTTTTAAATAAAAAGATGTTTCTGTTTTATTACGTTAATAATACGAATAAAACAAAACTTCATTATCGCTAAATAATTCATATTATTAATTGACAATAATTGAATCAAACTGAGTGACTAATCACGTAAGCCTCAATAATCAATACCGTATGCTACTATGCAACCACACGTATTATTGTACTTTTATTACCGAGTAGTTCAACAGTATCAACGGTAAAACTTCCGCCGTTATTTTTAATAAAATATTTTTGTCGTTTTCTCAATCCGACAATAATTCCGTTGTGGGGTCCACCAATAATTGTGTCGTCGTACGAATATTCCCCGATAAAAATAATATTCCCCGACCAATTGAATATAATACAATAACTTGCATACTTTGCAAAATTTATAAATACTACCCACAACTATAATATTATCTCAAATTCACACTATAATATTTAAAAAATATTTCAAAAAAATTAAATTTTTATTTATAAAATCTGGGATTTCACAGTATACATAATCAGTAAATATTATTTTTGGGGATGGAGTGGAGGGTGGGAGTGTATACATAATCACAAAATATTTTTTTTTTTGGGTTGGCGTTGGGGTGGATAGGATGAGAATGTATACATAATTAATAAATATTATTTTTTTTGGGTAGGAGTAGGGGTAGGGGTAGGGTGGGGGTTGTATATATAATCAATAAATAATTTTTTTTAAAATTTTAATAAATAAAATTAAAATATGTTATTATTGATAAGGGTATAATAGTTCAAACGATATTTTTTTAATCCGATACTTTAATTAATCCTAAAAAAACAAACATAACATGAGATTATTTTAAGTTGTCCCATAAAAAATGAAAACGTAACTAGAATTATTTAATCATAATATTAATAGTCATTGTAATCTCGAAATTATAATCCTTACAAATAAACATGTTAATTCTTGCCCATAACCTTCAAATTGAGGTCTGTTATTATAGGATGTGCTTTTGATGGATAGTTTGTACATTGTACCCAACCAAAGCATTCTAGTTTATTTGTAGGAGTAAAACCTCTGCTACCTGAAATTTGGTTTTGAAAGTGAAGTATCAAGCAGAAGGGTCAACTCAAGTAAATACCACCTGACGATAAAACATTTTCAAATTTGCAAGTCGTTTTTCAGAAAACAAAACTACGTAATGATTTAGAAATGTAAAGAAATATAACAACGTAGCCTAAATTTTGTGATAAATTTCTATTATTAGATAATAAAATGACATTAAATTCCTAACATGTCATTCTAAAAATTATCATGTCACCGCTACTATATTTTTTGCAAAAAAATTACTTACAAAAATGCGTCTCTAATTTTAATTAGAGTATTATTTTGCGGCGTAGGGAAAGCATTTTGATCATTTATGCATGGACTCCTAAAGAAATTTCCTGTCGGCCACAAAACAATAAGTAGGATCATTACAATAAACCCAAACTTTGCGACCTACATTTGCTAGTTTACACAACACCACCTGGTAAGACAGAACTTCACTCGATCAAAAATCGTAACACGAATTAATAGCTCCGAATTTGATATTCATTCTATTACTCTAGGAACTCAAATCCTTGAATTCCATTGTCATGTTGGAAAGCACATAATCCAGGACAAGCAGATTGTATGAAATTATATTGAAAGAGAGGTAGTGGGGACGGAGAGACCAATACAAAGAGTTGTGGCCTGCATGCATCCTCCTTTTCAGGGCTACTTTTGTATCTACTTGTCAAAAGAGTAAATTTATCGGCTGAGAAGTGTGTATGAAGGCAAATCCTCGAGCCTTGTTATGTCTTCTTGCAAAAGCTCCCCTTCCAGCTGACGACGAGTTGATTTCATTACCGCCTGTAGTACAGATGACATAGCATAGAAGGGTATTATTTGTAGATCATATGTAGGTAGAGGACAAAGCAGTTCTGCACGTTTGAAAGCAGTGTTTTTACAACAGTGTGCCAGTTGATAAGCCACACAGACGGACTCTAAATGAAGGTCTTGTTTGCTTCTTGACCTTTTGATTTGAATATTATATCTTGCCTAGAACAGACATAAGTTGTGAATTTTTAGATAATAGTTCCCTAATAACAAAGTTTAGTTTTTAGCTTAAGAAATACTCATCGAGAGAAATTATGTCCGAGTATGTCATAGACAAACCTTATATGGGTAACTAGAAATAAAAAATAATAATAAAAAAAAAGAGTAGAAATAAACTCTCATTTGTGGAGAGGATGTCCTTCCATGATACAACGATTAAATTGTGCATCTATGTATTTTAAATTGTTTTCCCACATAATATTCCGCCCTACCATTACCCTGTCCATATCACCCCACACACAGCCAGGGAAGTCAACCTTACTCTACTTTTACATTATTGCCTTGTTTTCTAGACAGGAGAGACCGATGTGTCCCTATCTGAAGTCAATATGCTTTAGCAGTAAAGCAGATAAACGTAGTGCAGAAATTTTTAAGGGGCCAAAAATCAGGCTACACTATTAATGTCAACAAGCATGCATTTGCAAACCGGTACCATATGCATGAATTCAAAGAACTTATGACTGAGTGGCCTCTACTTGTCCCAACAAACATATTTTTTATTGAAGAAACGTACATTAAAGTCCATGTATGAAGCACGCATATCAAGCCATTGACGATCCATCAGCTTGTAGGTGATGCAATATAGAAGGTCGAATGCAGATTCATTTTCTGCAAGGAAAAAGACGAACGTTTTCGTTCGGACCAAAAATACATGAGATAATATGTGGGGTTATACAACTAAATGGGAAGAAGTTGAGAACATCCAGTATTCATCTTTATGAGATCAACAACATCGGAAGCATAATATTTAACTAAATTTCATGAGCAGATGCAGATTAGATTCGGCTGGAAGGAGTGGTATATAGATTTAAAAATCCATTGACACTGATACAAGTGCAATACAAAATTTCTAAAAGTGGTCAACCATTACCTGCAAGAAACTTCAAAAAGGTTGCTCCCACCAATGTCCGAGGTTTAACTGCACAGTTGAAGTACAGAATTAGTAAATTGCATCAAACTCCAAAATTCAAAAATTGGCTATTTTGATTGACATGTATATTTTAACTACTGATAAGGCCCTGCCTTCGGTTTATGCAAACCTTCAAACATTATGCTTTAATAAACTTGTTGCCCTAATTCCGTAGAAAGGATTTTAACTTGGCACACCATGGGCAACATAATTATTATTTTATGATAAAACAACACCATATAAAACCTTTTTAGCTCTTATTTACAATGTACAAGAATGATAAAGTCTCTAGCCATATTATTCAAAAGTGACAAAGTGCACTAGTGAAGTAAGAAAACAAATAGATAGCAGTGATATACATTCCATTTCAAGTCTTTCAACAGATACAACTCAACTGAACAAACGCCTTTTAATCACGAAGGCCTATGCTTTCTTACATGCCTATCCCAAGACAGGATTAAAGAGGAGATTGCTTTACTCGTTGCTAGCCAACTGTAAAAGTTAGCTACCTGCCTAACTATAATGAAATTAATCCTAACGAGTCTTTTATCAGTTATACTGACAAAAAAAATAATAAGAGTTCAAAAGTTAATATTCTTCCTCTAATCATTTTAAATTAAGAAATGGACAAGAAAATTACAAACCTGCTTCAAGATCAAGCATCTGAATAAGCATAAATGTGATGTTCACACCAGCTACAGCAAATGGATATTCCCACATGCTCCTATCACCTTCCTGCTTCCGGAGAAGGACCTGGAATGATTTCTACAGAAAAATTGGCAACTTTTAGGATAATAACATTGGTAGCAATGGCCACAGGCTCCTTAATCCCCAAAAAGCAATAGAACCAAGAAGAAGACAGCACACAGCTTTTGAGAGCAAGTAGAGCTGTGTTATGTTACGCAGCTTATACAGTACCAAATACATGGTCAACCTTTTAATGTCTCAGAAACCACTCAAAACAGAAAAGTGATTCAATGTTCAAACTATTACAAGCAAAACTGTAAAAGGCACGCCAAAACAAAGAAAACATTAACATACAGTTGCGAAAGTTACTATATCATAGGTCGTCCTTTAGTAATTATCAAGAAATCTGAATAGCAGAAGCTTATATGTGCATCATAAACGGGACATCTTAGAACCAACCTCACCAAAGGTTATCATATGGTTAATATTATTTAGAACAACGTGCAAATGGGAAGGGGATAAAATTCGTGACAAATTTAATTCTTAGCTGTCAAAGCCCCGTTCAGATGAAGCATGTCAAGTTCACTATTGTGAATTCAAACTCCAACAATGATTGCCTTCAATACATTCTTGATTCTTCAAAGCCAATTTTAAGCTTTGAACACATTGGGGTTGAAGACACTAAATATCCAATTGTCCAAATGCTTAATTCAAATTACATATCAAATAAAAGATTCTTCAAATTAATAATAAATGTTAAGACAGTTAATTATAAGCATTACAAATGTCTTGGTATTTTAACTAACAAAATTAATTATTCAACATCAAGTTCTTTCAAAATTTCAGAAACAATAATGTCACTCCCAAGGGCTTCAACATGCATAATCGAATGGCATAAAACTTAATGATGTTACTTAGTGCAGTAGAACTAACTTGCAGAGTATATAATACAAAACCATGTATAACTAGCTCTGACAAATCCCACCTGAAATCCACATTTTTATAACTCTTGAAAATTGTGCTGTCCAAACATTTGAATTTGATTAATATTAACTATTAAGATAGATAAATTTTCCATATTGAGCAACTTTTATAGATTTGCGCATAACAGGACAGAAAGGGCTTGCTTGAGAAAAGAAGAGGAGGCTGATTTCTATTGTTTTTCTTCTTTTTTTTTTGTGTGTATATATATATATGAAAATGATCCATACCATACCATGTATTTGCTATGGATCAAAAATGAGTATACACCATCTCTATCGTTCAATATAGGAACAGATTAATTCACGTCCGCCACTATTAATAGCAGACGACATGTTACATCTGCTATAAATAGTAGCGGATGACGCTAAAAATAGTACCGTCGCCTGCTACTATTAGTAGCGGGCATAACCCATCGTCCACTACTAATAGTAGCGGACATGAACTTTTCAGTTCTAATATCGGCCGTTGATTCATACATTGAATGATAAAGTTGGTGTATGCCCATTTTTGATCCATAGCAAATGCATGGATCATTACCCATATATATATATATATATATATATATATATTGTGAGGTGCGGGGGCAGGTGAGGTGAACAGAGGGAGGAGACCAGCATGAACAGTTTCAATATTTTACACACAAAAACAAGCACAAAGAAACACCAACACTTTGATAATCAATATATGGGTAATACCATACACATGAAATCGTAGATTATCCAGATATATAGATATCAGCAATCAAATATCAGATTTTAAAGATCATCAGATTACCTAGACTCTCTGCAAATTTGGCATACTGAATTGGATATGCAATACCTTTATTTTTAATTTTTTGATATATTGGTTTTAAATCTTTACATTCTTATTTATTTTATTTTATTTTTGTTGAGAATGAAATGACATTACACAGTCATATACATATATATATAGAGAGAGAGAGACAGAGGGAGAGGGGGGAAGGAGAGAGAGATTAGCAAGTGAACTGGACATACCGAAAAATTCCTAGCAAAGTACAACAAGTTTTCCAGTGATATGTAACCACCACCCCTACCAGAGAAACCCATATGTTAAAATAAATGAATGGGGGCAGAGAAACAGCTGAAAATAACTAATTAAGAGAGAGGGAAAGAGAGACAGAAAAAAAAAAGAGTTGGCATACCTAAAGTCTGTGGATGGATCTTTTCCTTGCCATCCCATTTCCTTCCACTGCTCAGATATTAAATCACGAAGTTGTTCTTCTGGAAAGGCAGCATTCCATAATGCCCTTAAAGCTTCCTACCACAACAAAGCAATAGTAAATAATAATGAGAAAACATTAGTATAATTCAAATAAGTACACCAGACAAAATAAAAATCTAGAATATGTTTTTCCTCCCATTATAAATATGTTAGTTTCCAAAATTTAATTAATTATAAGATAAAGAGTACCTGATGTTCAGGGAGGGAACTATCATAAGCCAAATCTATACGGTTCTGTAGCCTTTGTAAGCAATCCTCCTGCCAGCACCCAAAGTGATATGAAACGTCAAGATCTTAATGCATTGAAGTTGGGAAAAATGGAAAAGAAAAAAGGAAAAGGAAAACAGAGGGCAGACTGGCGAGCAGTTAGTATACAGTTTTCTTTTCACCAACAGTTTTTATTTAACATGTGTATTTGTATGCTCATACAGTATGTGTATACTTCCATCTATCTCTACATATGTTATGTTGTAGCTGACTGGTCCCTAGTACAGGTATTTATAGATCCATGTATCTTTATTAAGATTCAGTCTTAAACATGTTGCAGTTGCTATCTGCCTATGATATCTTATAGTCATTACTTATCATTCATATCTACCCCAGTCATCAACAACTTTGGATTAATCAGTAAGGCCGTCAAAAATTGTTATTACTCGTTCCTTTACAGGAAAACGGAAAAATAATAGATATATGAACTTTTAGATTTGTATAGCTCAATCTGTTTAGTGAATTCAGTGATCAGTCGGTGGCAATTGCACACCTTTGATGAGTATTCCGTAGTTGATAGTTTTACTTCAAAACATACTTACTGAAGGGAGTTTTGAAAATTAAAATATATTTTTTAAATAACAATGATTCCTAGCATCACACCCTTTCTCCATTGAATAAAAGAAGTATATGTATATAGATAAGAAATTGGCTAGCATCCAAATCAGATTATATGAATCACAAATTTTACTGCATGATGCAGGACAGCAAACAGAAAAAGGATGAAAAAAATAGAGGGGCAAAAAGTTCATTTTGATCAATTGCTACCGAGCACTCAATTTTATGAACTCTCAAGATGAACAATAGTAGTCTGTCTAACCTTACGGACTAAAAGGCATATTTAAAGGGACAAAAAACAAAACCTTAACGAAACAAGAAAGTTGTAAAAGACCAAATTACCCTAATGACTTGAGCAAAATTAGTAAATAGTAAATACCCCAAATACTTATATAAAGTACCTAGCATTCCACAAATCCCCTAGTATTAATACAAACCCCAATTTTATCAATTTCTACCCAATTGAAAAATCTAAAGAATAAATAATTAAATTTGGGGCTGCTGCATTCCTCATCACTGCAAAATCATAACTGATTTATCCAAGTCAGCCAGACTATCACATATAAACGCAAAGCTACCCATCCACATCCCCCTGATTGTGATAGTTTAATTTTGGCAAAATAATTTTATATTTTGAATCATACCATTGAAGGGATTTCTTATACAGAATAAGTTTCTTTGAAAAATAATGACCCCTAACCCTTTATCAATTGGATGAGCTTCGCGTCTTTTCTCCATTAAAATATGAAAACAAAAATAGAAAAGAGAGAGGTTAGTACCACAACACACAATCAGGTTATATCATAAGAATAGAACTGCAGATTCTTAACTGATTAGGTTAAGTAGAGAAAGAGATTGCTTCCATCAAAAAAAGATAGAGAGATTGCTGACGGGAAATGTCCTAGCAATTCTAATAAAATCATGTTGTGTAAAAAGAAAACTACCAAGCAAGTACAAAATGGCACGAAACTTCTTAAATTGTTACAAGATGGGTTGATAGCTTTTTATATAGTAAAAGAATACTTCTACGTCACTGTTTTCTTAAAGCTGCAATAATTCCAAACTAATAATAAGCTGCAATTACTCACGAGAATAATTTAGCCAATGAAATCTCTGACAAGTCAACCATTTAGTCGCAGAAGATTTTCCAATGTCTTTAAAATGTTCAACGTTTAACCATTTGTTGATTGCATAATGTGGAGCTAAAGTAACAATATGTCAATAACAAATTAAAAGGCACAAACCCTCCTACATTACACAACAACATGAACTAAGCGAAATACAAAAAATATATATCACTAAAAAACTGACATATACAGGAATAAACATCGAGAATTAGAAATAATAAAATAAATTAAAAACTAAACAATGTCTATGTAGAAATTAGTACTTCGTGAAGAACGAATATAGATAACTCATACAGCCAGCATCATTTTGCTTTCAATAAATAACATCATCACTGTTTACTTATATATCTTACTATTTAAAACAATATTACAGATCAAAAGGGGTAGATAAGCCAGTCAAAAGCAGTGCAAGATGACTTTAAATTATCTCATGAAAAAGAAACTTCCGATAATCCAATCAAAAGAATATTTACCTGAGAAGGGGTCAAGTCAAATGATGGGCGAGCATCACTATCTCTTCTCTGAGCACAGACACATGACAAGCCTCTTCCAAGCCATGCTGCTGATCCTGCAACAACCTCTGCTGGACAAAACAACAACACTAAATTAGCTCATTACTCACGTTAAAGTATCTATTTTCAAATGCAGTTACCCGTGAGCAGTAAGGCATACACTTTGACCCATACGAGTAAGTAAGATGCTCATAAAATATACAATAAAATCATGACAAATATTCCAGAAAAGTTTGAATAAAATACCAGGAAACAAAAACTAACAGAAGCATCATTCAATAAACATGGTTAACAATATTTCACAACTCATATAAGTTACTATTGAATCCAACATATTTTCTAATACTTCTTTCAAAATAATGGGGGGAAACTAGAACCAATAAATTGGTTATCAATACAAACATATAAATAAGATTCGGTTACTGCCCATTATGTATTATCTAAATAAGATTTACAACAACATGCTACAAGCAGATATACTCCAAAAGTCTACACTTATCTTTTCATGTACAAAGATACACAAAAAGTAAACTGAAAGCATCAGAGGGGGCAAATATTGATTTCCATATATGCGTGCTTTAGACACCAAGTGCATTTGAAAGACTAAATGACCTTGAGTTTCAGTTTTAGGTCAAAGTAAGTAGCCTATACTTGGCTCCAGTGAAAGGCCTATATATCAGAATGTAAGCTGTGAGTCGTTAACAATAAAAGACAAAACCATAATGCAGTAGGGTTTGTAGGTCGATCGTGCTAAAATTTACCACATAGTAATATAACAGCTATGAGTAATTAAAGGTAAATTTCCGAATCCACCTGTGTACCGAAAACCACTTAGCTCTGACCCAACTCTCAGTCAGATAATTGAAACTAAAAACTAAATTTAGTGCAAACTTTTGAATAAAGTTGAAAGTCATATACATATAATGCTTTTGAAATCATCAAAATTTGGGCCCTGGAATTGAAGATGAAGAATATTTTCTTGGAACTTTGGACTAGCGTGATCAACATCCATTTCAAACTCTCTAACAGCAATTGTTCTTCTTCTGAACTCAAACTGGAAACCTCCATATCCATATTCTTTTTAATATATTATATTTGAAGTAAGGCCACAGCTAACTGAGGATTACCCGCTAATTTAACTACATCTAACGAAAGCTTCACCTTTATACAAGTTTATAGGAACAAATTCATTTAGGATAAAGATGAAATATCACAGTAGCCAGCAGAATTTATAAACTCCCAAATTGAAACAAATCTACTGCCTGATGGTCTAATTTATTTCAGCACAAAATTCATATTGTGCTATACAAATTCAGAAAAACTAGGTGAAGAACTAGAGAGGGGGGAAAAAAGCAAGCAAGCAGCACACTCACCACAAATATCAATGTAAGTAGGCATGAATACTATGTATATGATCTAATTTCAATCGACAGATCCAAACTTCTACAAAATTACTCCTGAGATAGAAAAATATAAGTACATATATATTTATACCGAGACGGAGACTAATCAATTTAGGTAAAACCAAAATGAGTAAAGAGAATATACCAGAAGAATGGCAGTTATCGCCTCGATCAAAACCTTGTGAAATCCTCCTGACAGCAACAAATGATCCTCCTCGATCATCCATATCCGCGCTCTAATTCATATCACCGTAATCAAAATTCAAACCAAATCAGAGCAGCAAAAGTCGAATCAAAACCAGCAACCAATCGAAACAATTGAAATGCTTCACTGAAAACAATAAAACTACGCGAAACGTCGAGGAACGGATCAAACGAAAGCTCTCAACAATTGCCACATGAATTCTTGCCAATAAACAAAAATCAAGCGAACAGTTCTTGAGAAAATGCGGCGTTTCTTCACGGAAGAAGCTAGGGTTTCAAGATCTGCTCTATCGCAAGAGCAACGTGAAAGGCTTACATACTCATTTCTCTCTCTATATATATATCTATATAGTGTATATGTTTACATACAGATTTAGATTCTTTTACAAGAGATTTATGTTCCTTCTTCTGTGTGTGTGTGTGTATATATATATATATATATATATATATTTCCTCTCTCTGTATGTATATATATGTGTTTGTTTGGTGGCCTTCTCGTCTGTTATTTTGAAGAGAGAAGGCTTTTTTTAGAGAGAGAAAATTTAGAGAGAGATGTTGATAGAGTGGGGGCGATCTTATTTATGTGAAGAATGGAGATTACGAGATATGAAGGTTTCTAAAATTAGAAAATTTGATTAATTACTAAATTTATTACTATTAGATTTTAAAATGGTAATTTTATTGAAAAGAGCGGATTGATTGCGATGTTAAGGGCTTGTTTGTTTTCTTTAATTTCATTTTCTTCAAAAAGTTTTGAGTAATTCTACGCCGACCGGCGTTTTCCGACCGTGGTAGTGACGGGCCGGAATTTTTTTTTTTTTTTTTTTGCTTTTGACTACAAAATAATTAATGTGATTTATTAGAACTGAAATTTTTATAAAATGCAGTGATTTAGGCGTCCGTTTGGATACACGTAACAAACAGGGTTATACAGACTAACCCTGTTTGGATACACGTTTGGATACACGTAACCCTGTTTGTTACGTGTATCCAAACGGACGCCTAAATCACTGCATTTTATAAAAATTTCAGTTCTAATAAATCACATTAATTATTTTGTAGTCAAAAACAAAAAAAAAAAAAAAAAAAATTCCGGCCGGTCACTACCCCGGTCGGAAAACGCCGGTCGGCGTAGAATTTTCAAAAAGTTTTTAATTTACTTTCTCTTTTTTATCCAAAAAAGTGTTCTATTGACACTTGTGGAGTTGGGGTATGATGGTAATTGCAAACCTCTCAATGTTTTGAATAATGTATGGTATATATGTTTGGTAGAGGAGGTAACTTAATCCACAAAATTTGACTCCTGCTTTGAAAAACTGTCAAAATTATTTTGACAATTATGGTGTCCTATTTTCAAGGTGTTTTTTTTATTATAATAATGATATTATCTTGATTTGGAGGTACAGTTTTATGAGAATAAGAAAGAATCCAACTTTTAATTTTGCACGTAAAAAGAGAGATTTTTAATACTCCATCCGTCCCGGATAAAAATTCTAATGGACTTTTTACGCATATTAAAAAGTACGAGATATATAATGCTACGGGCATAATAGGAAAAAAAAATATAAAAGTTTAGTTATTAAAGAAAAATGGACATTTAATAGTAATAAGGACTTTTATCCTGAGACGGAGGGGAGTACTTTTAATTTAATACATAAATATTTATATTATTAAGGGAATTGATATTTCTATAAAAATTTTTTTGATATTTTTGCATATAGAACCTACTTTTTAACCGTAGTTTCGTTAAAAATGGGCAAAAAATGTTGCGAAAATATTAATTTCAATAATTAAGTTTAAGCACAATTTTTAATCAAATATTAATATTGATTTAGTTAAAAGGTGGACCTCACATATAGAAATATCAAAAAATATTGTAAAAATATCAATTCCCTATTATTAATCGAGAGCAAAAGAAACGGTTATTTTTTTAGATTATGCATTTTTGTAAGAGTCCTTCTCCGGCGACCGTCCTTCTCCCGGTTTAACTACCCGTCCAAATTTTTTATTTTTTTTTTATATTGCCTATCAAAAAATGTATAGTATTTATTCCAATTGAAATTTTTACAGAATCTAATATTTTAGGTATAATTTGGATACCCTGTTTTGTATATGTATCCAAATTATATCTAAAATACGTAAAAATTTCAGTTTGAATAAATACTATATATTTTTTTTAAACACTGAAATTTTTTTTTTGCTTTTTGACTACCAAATAATTAATGTGATTTATTAGAACTGAAATTTTTACAAAATACAATGATTTAGGTATCATTTGAATATATGTAACAAATAGGGTTGTATAGTCTGTACAATCTTATTTTTTACATGTATCTAAATAACACCTAAATCACTATATTTTGTAAAATTTTAGTTTCAATAAATTACATTAATTATTTGGTAATCAAAAGTAAAAAAAAAAAATTCCACCGATCACTATCTCGGTCAGAAGACGCCGATCTGCGTAGAAGGATTCGTGTGTTTTTCCATACTATGTACGATAAAGTGTTCGTTTAATTAAAATTAATTAAAGATCCCACCTCAATTTTGTACTTTTTATAAATGATCAACACCTCCAAATGAACGCATTAGTTTTGGTTTACAAAAATTATTTATAATTTTATTTAAAAAATAAAATCACAATAATTTTTATTTTTAAAATATATCAAAATTTTAACTAATTAAAATAATTTAAAATAATTAATCAACCCAAATGATTCTAATTAATTTAATTTGACCCATCGATTTGTAATTCAAATCGTCAGGTCTAGCATCCTCCAACTATATTGAAAGTTAATGGGTTGCTTTATGTTACCTTTTTTAATTATAAAAATATATACTAACACAATTTTATATAGATATAAAGTATTTTCATCCATGTGGTTTGTTAGGGAATGTTTTGTTAATTTTAAGACTTAATTACTTATTATATGTAAGAGGGAATTTGTATACTTACGTTACATTGATAAAAATATTGTTAATTATCCGTATAACTCTCTTATCACATGATGACTAATATAATATGTCTCTAATCACATGATGAGTAATGAGTAATATTGAAGTGGTTAGTATGAAGTTAATTTTGATCAATTAATTAATATAGTATGAACACGCGGGTCAGGAGGTAGACCTGGTAATATAGTTGGTTAACTATTAGGTCAACACATATTAACTAGAACTACATGAGTTGGTTAACTATTTTTATTTATTTAAGTTGATCAAGGCTTAGAATCATATTTTAAAAAAGAAATATAGGTCCAAACCGGTTAACTATTTTTCGACACATATTTTACTTCAATTTCAAATCAAAAGTTCTTTCCACCCCATATTCATAAATATTTTATTCAAAAGAAATAATATTCAATTATTATGTATACACATCCACTCCCAACCTTCACCCAAAAAAAAAAAATCAATGATTATGTATACAACTTCTACCCCTACCCCTACTCCTACTCCTGCCCCACCCCCTCTCAAAAAAATAAATTTTACTGATTATGTATATACCGCCCACCCACCCCACCCCACCCGCCCACCCACGACTCCCAAAAAAATATTATATTTATTAATTATGTATACACCCTATCCACCCCCACCCCCACCTCCACCCCCACCCCCACCCCCACCCACACTGCCCACTCCAAATTCGCAGAAGGTAAACATAATTGCACACAAGTATAATGACAATAAAAGTCTTCCTCCAAATATATATACCTTAGTGTTACTGGTAACAATACTATGATGTTTTCTCCCATGAAATCGTTTCAAAGGTTGGTGACATTTCCCATGACTCAGATGTTAATATGTCCGTGAATACGGTCCGCCGCTGAGGACGCTTCTCCAGACTATAACCATCAAACTTAAAGAACTTTGGAGGATTCTGCATATTAAAAATTGGTATATTTCACTTACTTAAGGGACTAAAACCAAAGTGGGGACGAAGAAAATAGCTATAAAAGGGGTTGCCTTTCGCAGAAAGTAACATAATTGCGCAGAAGCAATGACAATCAAAGTTTTACCCCACCCAGCGCCCACACCGTCGCAGAGCCCATGGGTCAAGCTCTTGAAATAGACAACTTCTCACCACTCCGAATTCCTCAATGTTGATAGCGCAGACACTCTTAAGAGTCAATCAAATCCCCCATTGCAAATGACTCTTCCCCGACTTTATGGGGGCCAGCGATACGCCTCGGACGGATGTGGAACAGTGATAAGTCGGTATGCCGATCGACTTGGGGCTTGGACCTGTGAAGATTGCGGCGGCGGCCAAAGCATGAGAGCGAGTAGTAAATGTGAACAAAAAAATCTCGAGTCTACATACTCTGTCCAGTCCATTCCATTCTCATTAATTAGTATGCAGTGAAAAGCCTGCAAATTTAGTATAACTCATTTACCAACTTGTTTATTACTGATTATTCATCGTCTCCATCTATACATTTACTAGGTAGTAGCGTATTTGATTAAGAATCATGCATAAAGATAAGAGTGGTGCAGCAGCAAGGCATCACATAGAGGATATAAGGAGACTCAAGTTTTCGATTGGGGAAAAACGACCAAACCCATTAACCCAAGATCTCCACAACTCCACAACGCCGTCGCTAACCTCTCTTCTGAGCTCTGCACCAAAGATAAGCATAATGGGTTGTCTTTCACATATTTAAGGGACTAAGGAGACCAAGAAAATATCTATAAAAGGGGTTGTCTTTCGCAGAAGGTAAACATAATTGCACACAAATATAATGACAATAAAAGTCTTCCCCCAAATATATATACCTTAGTGTTACTCGTAACAATACTATTTTATTTTCTCCATGAAATCGTTTCAAAGGTTGGTGACATTTCCCATGACTCAGATGTTAATATGTCTGTGAAGACGGTCCACCACTGAGGACGCTTCTCCAGACTATAACCATCAAACTTAAAGAACTTTGGAGGATTCTGCATATTAAAAAATTTATATTTCACATACTAAAGGGACTAAAACCACAGTGGGAACGAAGAAAATAGCTATAAAAGGGGTTGCCTTTCGCAGAAAGTAAGCATAATTGCGCAGAAGCAATGACAATCAAAGTTTTACCCCGCCTATCGCCCACACCGTGGCAGAGCCCATGGGTCCAGTCCACGAAATAGACAACTTCTCACCACTCCGAATTCCTCAATGTTGATAGCGCAGACACTCTTAAGAGTCAATCAAATCCCCCATTGCAAATGACTCTTTCCCGACTTTATGGGGGCCAGCGATGCACCTCGGACGGATGTGGAACTGTGATAAGTCGGTCTGTCGATCGACTTGGGGCATGAACCTGTGAAGATTGGGGAGGCGGCCAAAGCACGAGAGCGAGTAGTAAATCTGAACAAAAAAAATCACGAGTCTAGATACTCTGTCCGGTCCATTCCATTCTCATTAATTAGTATGCAGTGAAAAGCCTGCAAATTTAGTATAACTCATTTACCCACTTGTTTATTACAGATTATTTATCGTCTCCGTCTATACATTTACTAGCTAGTAGTGTATTTGATTAAGAATCATGCATAAAGATAAGAGTGGTGCAGCAGCAAGGCAGCACATAAGAGGATATAAGGAGACTCAAGTTTTCGATTGGGGAAAAATGACCAAACCCATTAACACAAGATCTCCACAACTCCACAACGCCGTCGCTAACCTCTCTTCTGAGCTCTGCACCAAAGATAAGCATAATGGGTTGTCTTTAGCATATTTAAGGGACTAAGACCACAGTAGAGACCAAGAAAATATCTATAAAAGGGGTTATCTTTCGCAGAAGGTAAACATAATTGCACACAAGTATAATGACAATAAAAGTTTTCCCCCAAATATATATACCTTAATGTTACTGGTAACAATACTATGTTATTTTCTCCCATGAAATCGTTTCAAAGGTTGGTGACATTTACCATGACTCAGATGTAATATGTCCGTGAAGACGGTCCGCCGTTGAGGACGCTTCTCCAGACTATAACCATCAAACTTAAAGAACTTTGGAGGATTCTGCATATTAAAAAATGGTATATTTCACGTACTTAAGGGACTAAAACCACAATAGGGATGAAGAAAATAGCTATAAAAGGGGTTGCCTTTAAAAGAAAGTAAGCATAATTGCGCAGAAGCAATGACAATCAAAGTTTTACCCCGCCCAGCGCCCACACCTTGGCAAAGCCCATGGGTCCAGTCCATGAAATAGACAACTTCTCACCACTCCGAATTCCTTAATGTTGATAGCGCAGACACTCTTAAGAGTCAATCAAATCCTCCATTGCAAATGACTCTTTCCCGACTTTATGGGGGCCAGCGATGTGCCTCGGACGGATGTGGAACAGTGATAAGTCGGTCTGCCGATCGACTTGGGGCATGGACCTGTGACGATTGCAGCGGCGGCCAAAGCACGAGTGTGAGTATTAATGTGAACAATAAAATCTAGAGTTTAGATACTCTGTCTGGTCCATTCCATTCTCATTAATTAGTATGAAGTGAAAAGCCTGCAAATTTAGTATAACTCATTTACCCACTTGTTTATTACTGATTATTCATCGTCTCCGTCTATACATTTACTAGCTAGTAGTGTATTTGATTAAGAATCATGCATAAAGATAAAAGTGGTGCAGCAGCAAGGCATAACATAAGAGGATATAAGGAGACTCAAGTTTTTGATTGGGGAAAAACGACTAAACCCATTAACCCAAGATCTCCACAACTCCACAACGTCGTCGCTAACCTCTCTTCTGAGCTCTGCACCAAAGATAAGCATAATGAGTTGTCTTTCGCATATTTAAGGGACTAAGACCAAAGTGGAGACCAAGAAAATATCTATAAAAGGGGTTTTATTGTAAAGGGCAAGTAGTGGTTTTGTTTTAAAAAAAACAATATATTTTTTTTAAAAGGCTTGACTCCCGTTTAATGTATCAGATCAATTGAAATTGTATCGATCACAACGGTAATAAATATATTGTTTTTTAAACAAAACCAGTACTTGCCCCTGACAATAAAACTGTCTGCCCAGATTATCAACAAGATTGCCCCCCGTTTAATGTATCATATCAAGTGAAAATGTATGAGAACGGTAATAAAATGCATCAGATCAATTGAAAATGTATCGATCACAACGGTAATAAATATATTATTTTTTAAAAACAAAACCAGTACTTGCCCCTGGCAATAAAACTACCTGCCCCTGTTATTAAAATGCTTGTCCCCCGTTTAATGTATCAGGTCAATTGAAAATGTATCGATCACAACGGTAATAAATATATTATTTTTTTAAAACAAAACCAGTACTTGCCCCTGGCAATAAAACTACCTGCCCCTGTTATTAAAATGCTTGCCCCCTGTTTAATGTATCAGGTCAATTGAAAATGTATCGATCACAACGGTAATAAATATATTATTTTTTTAAACAAAACCAGTACTTTCCCTGACAATAAAACTGCCTGCCCCTATTATGAACAAGCTTGCCCCCCGTTTAATGTATCAGATCAATTGAAAATGTATCGATCACAACGGTAATAAATATATTATTCTTTTAAAACAAAACCAGTACTTACCCCTGCCAATAAAACTGCCTGCCCCTATTATTAAAAGGCTTGCCCCCCGTTTAATTTATCAGATCAATTGAAAATGTATCGATCACAACGGTAATAAATATATTATTTTTTTAAACAAAACCAGTACTTGCCCCTGACAATAAAATTGTCTGCCCCTATTATGAACAAGCTTGCCCCCGTTTAATGTATCAGATCAATTGAAAATGTATCGATCACAACGGTAATAAATATATTGTTTTTTTTTAAAAATAAAACTAGTACTTTCCCTGACAATAAAACTGCCTGCCCTGTTATTAAAATGCTTGCTCCCCGTTTAATGTATCAGATCAATTGAAAATGTATCGATCACAACAGTAATAAATATATTATTTTTTTTAAAACAAAACCAGTACTTGAACTGCCTGCCCCTATTATGAACAAGCTTGCCCCCCGTTTAATGTATCAGATCAATTGAAAATGTATCGATCACAACGGTAATAAATATATTATTTTTTTAAACAAAACCAGTACTTGCCCCTGACAATAAAATTGCCTGCCCCTATTATTAAAATGCTTGCCCCCCGTTTAATTTATCAGATCAATTGAAAATGTATCGATCACAATGGTAATAAATATATTATTTTTTTTAAACAAAACCAGTACTTGTATCAGATCAATTGAAAATGTATCGATCACAACGGTAATAAATATATTATTTTTTTTAAATAAAACATGTACTCGTCCCTGGCAATAAAACGGCCTGCCCTTGTTATTAAAATGCTTGCCCCCGTTTATTGTATCAGATCAATTGAAAATGTATCGATCATAACGGTAATAAATATATTGTTTCTTTAAACAAAACCAGTACTTGCCCCTGACAATAAAACTGCCTGCCCCTATTATGAACAAGATTGCCCCCCGTTTAATGTATCAGATCAATTGAAAATGCATCGATCACAATGGTAATAAATATATTGTTTTTTTAAACAAAACCAGTACTTGCCCTTGACAATAAAAATTTCCTGCCCCTATTATGAACAAGATTGTCCCCGTTTAATGTATCATATCAAGTGAAAATGTATGAGAATGGTAATAAAATGTATCAGATCAATTTGAAAATCATAACTTGGACCATTCTTTTAGACCGAATTTTACATGAATTCCTTGTGAAACTTGTAAAGTAAAATCTGCAGTCACCTAGAATACTCCTTTGGCCAATTAGAAATTCCCTGGTAAGAAAATAAGGGAGTGAATTTTCTAATCCTTTTATATATTCAATATCAAAATCAAAAATTGATAATATTGCTTGTCAGCATGCAAAGATTTGCTTGGAGGCTACATTTTTAACATCTTTTTTCTAAAATGAATTTAGTTGATTGGCAACCAATGTGTACCAAAAACTGCCAAATATATAAATATTCAATCAAATGTATCAATATGATGCAACGATGATATTTGATGTAATTTGATATATGGATATATTGATATATTGTGAAATCAAATATATTGATATTGTATCAAATGACAAATGTCTTGAATATATCAATATTGGTTCAAATGTTATGATGCCACAATGATAAATTGGCATAGTTTGATATATTGTCAACCAAATATATCAATATTGCAGCAAATGTATAAATACTAGTTGTGTCCCGTGCCTCCGACACTCAGTGGCAATGGAGAAAAGGAAATACATAAAAATAAAAAAAAAGGAAAATAAATAACCCCCGAAAATTCCAGGGTGGGGGTCATATGACCCCCCAAAACCCCCTAGTTCCGCCTATGCTGGCTCTACGTAGATGGTGGGATTTATCCCAAACTTTGGACGGCCAAGATGATTTATTAGGATGAGCAAAAAATTCAAAATCAGTTATATTTTGTTAGACAGATAATGCAGCAATGATATATTGACAAGTTAAATATATCAATATTAGATCAAATGTATTAATATGATGCAACAATTATATTTTAAGATATTTTTTATATATTGCCGAGCCAAATATACATCAACAATCTAATTTAACATCTGCAATCTAGGTGACTAGCTGAGAAGAGAGGAAACTACTAAGTTTAGTAGCTTACTTAGATAGTCATCCGGATTTGACTCAAATGAAGGCGGAAAGATCGCAGTGCAGTCCTCCTCACTCTCTTGATTGCATAATGAATGAGCGAAAGTTGTATTTGTGTAATAACGATACTTACAATCGAAAACTTCAAAATTTGAGTTCTTGACTAGTTCACTCGCTCTTACTGTTGATCGTCCACGTCTTTATGTTTGCTAAGGACTTGTCATTGGGCCTATGGTTTCTTAAATTCCAAATTGACTGGTGCGCTACTACAGGAGAGGGGTAACCCTTTATTTTCGTCCCGATCCCGCTCTCATTACAGACTGCACTATGCCTTCAAATCTCTTTCCTTGGAGCATTTCCCACTAAATTTTGAAGTGACCACAGCTCGTTCGCCTTCTGATTAAAATCCGTGCTCGCAGTTCCTATCTGCGCCTTCTTGCGTTCAATCTCCACTTTCATTTGACAAAATCCGGAGATGACAAACAAGTATCAAATATATACCTTAGTGTTACTGGTAACACTACTATGTTATTTTCTCCCATCAAATCGTTGCAAAGGTTGGTGACATTTCCCATGACATAGATGTGTATATACCTTAGTTAAGGTCTTATTTGGGTAGTTGGAGTGCATATAGAAGAATATGAGACAAAATCCGGAGATGACAAACAAGTATCAAATATATACCTTAGTGTTACTAGTAACACTACTATGGTATTTTCTCCCATAAAATGTTTGCAAAGGTTGGTGACATTTACCATGACACAGATGTGTATATACCTTAGTTAAGCTCTTATTTGGGTAGTTGGAGTGCATATAGAAGAAGAATATGAGACAAAATCCGGAGATGACAAACAAGTATCAAATATATACCTTAGTGTTACTGGTAACACAACTATGGTATTTTCTCCCATAAAATGTTTGCAAAGGTTGGTGACATTTCCCATGATACAAATGTGTATATACCTTAGTTAAGGTCTTATTTGGGTAGTTGGAGTGCATATAGAAGAATATGAGACAAAATCTGGATATGACAAACAAGTTTCAAATGTATACCTTAGTGTTACTCGTAACACTACTATGTTATTTTCTCCCATCAAATCGTTGCAAAGGTTGGTGACATTTCCCATGACACAGATGCGTATATACCTTAGTTAAGCTCTTATTTGGGTAGTTGGAGTGCATATAGAAGATTATGTCACCAACCTTTGCTATAATTTCATGGGGAGAAAATAACATAGTATTGTTACCAGTAACACTAAGGTATATATATTTGGGGGAAGACTTTTATTGTCATTATACTTGTGTGCAATTATGTTTACCTTTTGCGAAAGACAACCCCTTTTATAGATATTTTCTTGGTCTCCACTGTGGTCTTAGTCCCTTAAATATGCGAAAGACAACCCATTATGCTTATCTTTGGTGCAGACCTCAGAAGAGAGGTTAGCGACGGCGTGTGTGGAGTTGTGGAGATCTTGGGTTAATAGGTTTGGTCGTTTTTCCCCAATCGAAAACTTGAGTCTCCTTATATCCTCTTATGTGCTGCCTTGCTGCTGCACCACTCTTATCTTTATGCATGATCTTAATCAAATACACTACTAGCTAGTAAATGTATAGACGGAGACGATGAATAATCAATAATAAATAAAGTGGGTAAATGAGTTATACAAAATTTGCAGGCTTTTCACTGCATACTAATTAATGAGAATGGAATGGACCGGACAGAGTATCTAGACTCGAGATTTTTTTGTTCAGATTTATTACTCGCTCTCGTGCTTTGGCCGCCGGCGCAATCTTCACAGGTCCATGCCCCAAGTCGATCGGCAGACCGACTTATCATTGTTCCACATCCGTCCGAGGCGCATCGCTGACCCCCATAAAGTCGGGAAAGAGTCATTTGCAATGGGGGATTTGAGTGACTCTTAAGAGTGTTTGCGCTATCAACTTTGAGTAATTCAGAGTGGTGAGAAGTTGTCTTTGGTGCAGAGCTCAGAAGAGAGGTTAGCGACAGCGTTGTGGATTTGTGGAGATCTTGGGTTAATGGGTTTGATCGTTTTTCCCCAATCGAAAACTTGAGTCTCCTTATATCCTCTATGTGTCGCCTTGCTGTTGCACCACTCTTATCTTTATGCATGATTCTTAATCAAATACACTACTAGCTAGTAAATGTATAGACAGAGACGATGAATAATCAGTAATAAACAAGTGGGGTAAATGAGTTATACTAAATTTGCAGGCTTTTCACTGCATACTAATTAATGAGAATGGAATGGACCAGACAGAGTATCTAGACTCGAGATTTTTTTGTTCACATTTACTACTCGCTCTCGTGCTTTGGCCGCCGCCGCAATCTTCACAGGTCCATGCCCCAAGTCGATCGGCAAACCGACTTATCACTGTTCCACATCCGTTCGAGGCGCATCGCTGGCCCCCATAAAGTCGGGAAAGTGTCATTTGCAATGGGGGATTTGATTGACTCTTAAGAGTGTCTGCGCTATCAACATTGAGGAATCCGGAGTGGTGAGAAGTTGTCTATTTCATGGACTGGACCCATGGGCTCTGCCAAGGTGTGGGCGCTGAGCGGGGTAAAACTTTGATTGTCATTGCTTCTGCGCAATTATGCTTACTTTCTGCGAAAGGCAACCCCTTTTATAGCTATTTTTTTCGTCCCCACTGTGGTTTTAGTCCTTTAAGTATGTGAAATATACCATTTTTTAATATGCATAATCCTCCAAAGTTATAGTCTGGAGAAGCGTCCTCAGCGGCGGATCGTCTTCACGGACATATTAACATCTGAATCGTGGGAAATGTCACCAACCTTTGAAACGATTTCATCGGAGAAAATAACATAGTATTTGTAAGACCCCAACTTTTATAAATAAAGATGAATTTTCTATAAATATTATTTTTGAATATTATGGAGTTAATTTGATATAATGTTATAGTTGTGGGTAATATTTATAAATTTTGCAAAGTACGCAAGTTGTTATATAATATTCGATTGGTCGGGAAATATTCGTTTTAACAGGGAATATTCGTACAACGGCACAATCATTGGTGGACCCCACAACGGAATTATTGTCGGATTGAGAAAACGATAAAAATATTTTATTAAAAATAACGGCAGAAGTTTTACATTGATACTGTTGAACTGCTCGGTAGTAAAAGTACAGTAATACGTGTGGTTGCATAGTAGCACACGGTATTGATTATTAATGCTTATGTGAGAAGTACTCAGTTTGATTCAATTATTGTCAGTTAATAATATGAATTATTTAGCGATAATGACGTTTTGTTTTATTCGTATTATTAACGTAATAAAACAGAAACATCTTTTTATATAAAACAAAATACTTTATTAAAGTTATTCTATAAATAGAATATATTATATTTTATTTAAAAGATTTTTCTTTAAATATGGACCGTCAGATTAAAGTAATCAATCTGGACCGTTCATGGATTAGTTACTATGCATTCTATTTTTCTATAAATAACAGCTCATTCCTTCATTATTATGAATTCACTAACTCTAGAGAGAGAAATTATAGAGAGAAACTATAGAGAGAGAGAATAAGAGTATTCTATTACTTAACTACTTCCTTATTTCAGCTCTTCTTTAAAACGGTAAGGGGTGTTATTCTTTCTTATTCATGAAGAGAACTGTTGTTATTCCATTTCTTATTATTCTGTTGGAATAATGTATACGCGGTCTACCCTATACTTGGTGACATTCTTCTATTATTTTGTTGGAACATCCTGTCTGTGTGTTTTACACGGACCTGGTTCCGTTTTTATTATTATTCTGTTGGAACATCCTGTCTGTGTGTTTTACACCGGACCTGGTTCCGTTTTTATTATTATTTTGTTGGAACATCCTGTCTGTGTGTTTTACACCGGACCTGGTTTCTTTTATTTATTATTCTATCGGAATATCCTGTCTGTGCGTTTACGCCGGACCTGGTTCCATTATTTATTATTATGTTGGAATAACCTGTCTGTGCGGTCTATTGCATGCCGGGTGATTTCTTTTGTTATTCTATTTTTACTATACTCAGTTGGTTAAGTTTTAACTTCTATACTCCATGAAATTAGTGGAATATCTTTGATAATTGCAGTTCATCCAGTATCTTTTCATGAAAATATTCTTCTAAGCATTCTTGAATTTTACTCCACAAAGCAGTATCATGTTGACAATTTGGACGTTGTTAATTCTTGGATAAATTAATTCTTGAACTTGTTTTATTGAATTCTTATATCATTGTCATCATCCTCATGTTTATAAAATGTTGAAAGTCATCTGTGGCCTGTAGTGCATAGATGGACTTGGTATGATTATGACCAGGGATTATTCGGTATAATCATGACCGTAATGTTACAAATGATGTGGTAAAAGTCCTCATTGGCCCGTAGTGCATTGATGGACAGTTGTTGGCATGATCATGACCATTAATGAATACACGAATATCCTTGGCCGTAGTGCAGGGGTGATTCGATGATGTAGATTATTTTATTAAGCTGAGTCCCAGCGATTACAATGTTGAAAAACCTTTTAAATCATAAAAGATAGTAGAGTTTATTTTCTACTTGACTCTTTTAATGGATTGCTTGTTACGCTGCAGTTAAACTTGATGTCTATTATATTTTATCAGTTTAACATTGTTGAAGGCTAATGATAATTTATTCTGCATTATCTTAGTCATAATATTTCTTACTGGGCTAGTTGAGCTCACCCTTTCTTTCACTGTTCTCTTCAGGAAATGAGAACGTAGCTGGGGCAAGTCGGGGAACGGAGTGGTGAGTGATGGTCCGAATGATAATTTAGTTAGTAGTCCTCACTATTCTATGTAATAGTGTGTTAATAAATGTAATGAGGACTCCTTTTGAGTATGAATACTCTCTAGAAGATAATATTTGTATTCAAACTCACAGTTTATGTTTTGTCGTATTGTACACGACAGTTGTATTAGTAAGTTGTATTTGTATTCTATACTATGTATCTGACGACCCAAGATGGGTGATGTATACCTAATTTTGGGGGGGTCACAGTTGGTATCAGAGCTTAGGGATATGATCCCTGGCTAAGATGTGAGAATAGAACTAGGAGGGGAGAGACGAAAAATTCCTTCGCTAGTATGACCTACCTAAGTTTATTTGCATGGTATTTAATTGGTCGGTCATAATATAAGGATAATATATGACATATCAATTAACTTTTATTTTGTGGCAGTATCTGAAAATGGCATCTGAGAATGTTGAGAATAGCAATGGAGCACAGGCGACTGTTGATTCACCACATATCAATAATCAGGATAATGTGCATCAGGAAGGTGACAATCCTCATGCAAACAACAACACTGACCAGATGATGAATGATAGATGTTCAGAAACTTTATGTAGTTCATGCAACAACAGGCGAGAGCGGCTCCTGTCCAAAATATAGGTGGAAACACTGAAAAACTCTCGGACGGTCACCGCTAAACAGTTCAAGGAGCTGGGACCACCAGAGTTTAAGGGAGAGCAAAACCACTTATAGCGAAAACATGGATAAAGCAGATTATCAAGATATTTAATGTCTTGGGATGCTCGAGGAGGAGCAAAAGGTTCCCTTTGCCGCCTTTATGTTGCGAGGAGAGGCAGATTACTGGTGGGAATCGATTAAGCGTACTCAACCTGTCGCGCCTGAAGATGTCTTGGGAGAAGTTCCAAGTGCTGTTCAATGATAAATACTTTTCTGAAAGTGTTCGTCACATAAGGAGGTGGAGTTCATCAAATTGGAGCAGAATAATATGACCGTGTCGCAGTATGAGGCTAAATTTGCTGAGTTGTCCGGTTTACGTCCCACTTGGTGGATAATGAAGAGCGAATGGCGCGAATGTTTTTGCGAGGTTTGAAACCTGAGATACGTCAACATCTTATTTCTCATAAACTGTTTTGTATTCAGATGTTGTGAATAGGGCTCAGTTAATGGGAGCGCGATAACGAGTCAACGCAATCAAAAGAGA
>CM029017.1:201369659-201544880 GCA_016801055.1 Panax notoginseng
GGTATAATCATGACCGTAATGTTACAAATGATGTGATAAAAGTCCTCATTGGCCCGTAGTGCATTGATGGGACAGTTGTTGGCATGATCATGAGCATTGATGAAAACACGAATATCCTTGGCGTAGTGTATGGATAAATTATGGTCGTGATACTAATGAATATCTTTGGCCGTAGTGCAGGGATGGTGTGGATTATTTATTAAACTGAGTCTCAGCGATAAAAGTGATGAAAAACCTTTTAAATCATAGAAGATAGTAGATTTTATTCTCTACTTGACTCTTCGAATGGATTGCTTGTTTCGCTGCAGTAAAACTTTGATGTTTGTTATATTTTATCAGTTTAACACTGTTGAAGGCTAACGATAAAGTATTCTGTATTATCTTAGTTCTAATATTTCTTTCTGGACTAGTTGAGCTCACCCTTTTGCTTTCATTGTTCTCTTTCGGAAATGAGAACGTAGCCGGGACTAGTCGGGGAACGGAGTGACGGTCCAGATGATAGCATTAGTAGTCATCACTATTCTATGAAATAGTGTGATAATAAATGTATTAAGGACTTCATTTGAGTTTGAGTTCTGTCTAGAAGACAACATTCGTATTAAAATTCTCAGTTTTTGTTTTGTCGTATGTCACACGACAGTTGTATTATTAAGTTGTATTTGAATTTTGTACCATGTATTTGGCGACTCAAGATGGGTGATGTATACCTATTTTGGGAGCGTCACAAAAGTAATTCACATACCTTTCACTTGATTGCTTATAGTTTATTGTTATTCTACAATTTAATCCCAGCTGCTCGCGGATATTATGAAGCTTTCGGTTCTATTATGCTAACCAAATAAATTGACTACAAAATAGAAGGAAACGGGTGGAACTGAACAGAGAAAAGAGAGCTAGTTGCAGTGTTTAAAGGAGTGATATGGAACTGTGGTTCTTTTTATTTTTAGGCAACAAGCTTGGTCTTTTATGATAGCTTATCTCCTCTTTTCTGTCAGTACTACCACCTCTAGTTGGCCTCTACTCAGCCATCCTATCAAGCTCCCAGCCATCATTCCTAGTCTAGTTCACTTGGCCCCTATGGGTCTGTCAAACCATAGCTACTCTGTACATCTTATCCACTGCAAGTCTGATGGCTAACTGACTACTTCCTAACCAGGAACTAACTAAACTAATCCTAACTGCTGAACTGTTTCACAAGTTCAGTTCCCAACCTCTCCCTTTGGGCTGCTGAATGTAGCTAAGGAAAGCTGGCTTTAGATTGTTACTTGGGCCTAGTAATTGAATAAGGAGAATGGAATGAGATGCTTTTGTCTGTTGGGCTAGAAAAATATAGTTAGCACAAACATTATTTAAAAATAATGGTTCCATGTAATTTAATTAGCCTATTTGAGTACTCATCATTTTCCTTCTTTACTACCAAATAATACTTTTTGAATGAAATAAATTATTTCATAGGATAGTTATTTCCTTAAAACACATATGTAGCTTTATATCCAGAATCTATCTCAATTAAGCCACGTTGGCTTTCCTTTTTATTCTGGTATTTAAATACCATATAATAAGGTAAATCCAATCTACCTCATTTGATATATATATTTTTGTAATATAATTAATCCCAAGGTATAACAACATATTATCTAATAAGAATTTTATTTATTTAATTCTTATTTTTAATATTACCCAAAATTTGGGTTATCACAACAGTTATATTCGATTGTGGGAGGCCTACATGGAGTGTTTAGAAGGACAAGTGTTGGAGGCTTTGCAGCATATATCTACCAAAGATTATATGACATGGTACAGATAAATTACTCGGAGACGGATACACCATCATCGACCCTTTAGGGCGTTAAGGGGAAGATTATGAGCCACGAGTATTCATTGACCAATATGTGGCTGTAAACACTGTAAGTTGTTCAATTTATAATATTTATAAATGTTTTTATGTTTTTAACTTATTATCTTATTTTTTTAGATAATTTTTTTATTTAATTACAGATCGAGAGTGCAAAAGTTATATTTAAGACCCCAAATTTTATAAATAAAGATGAATTTTCTATAAATATCATTTTTGAATATTATAGAGTTAATTTGATATAATGTTATAGTTGTGGGTAATATTTATAAATTTTGCAAAGTACGCAAGTTGTTATATAATATTCGATTGGTCGGGGAATATTCGTTTTAACAGGGAATATTCGTACAACGGCACAATCATTGGTGGACCCCACAACGGAATTATTGTCGGATTGAGAAAACGACAAAAATATTTTATTAAAAATAACGGCGGAAGTTTTACCATTGCTACTGTTGAACTACTCGGTAGTAAAAGTACAGTAATACGTGTGGTTACATAGTAGCACACAGTATTGATTATTAATGCTTATGTGAGAAGTCACTCAGTTTGATTCAATTATTGCAGTTAATAATATGAATTATTTAGCGATAATGAAGTTTTGTTTTATTCGTATTATTAACGTAATAAAACAGAAACATCTTTTTATATAAAACAGAATACTTTATTAAAGTTATTCTATAAATAGAATATATTATATTTTATTTAAAAGATTTTTCTTTAAATATGGACCGCCAGATTAAAGTAATCAATCTGGACCGTTTATGGATTAGTTACTATGCATTCCATTTTTCTATAAATAGCAGCTCATTCCTTCATTATTTCTTACGAATTCACTGAACTCTAGAGAGAGAAACTATAGAGAGAGAGAGAGAGAAGAAAAGTATTCTGCTACTTAACAACTTTCTTATTTCAGTTCTTCTTTAAAACGGTAAGGGGTGTTATTCTTTCTTATTCATGAAGAGAACTGTTGTTATTCCATTTCTTATTATTCTGTTGGAATAACCTGTATACGCGGTCTACCCTATACTTGGTGACATTCTTCTATTATTCTGTTAGAACATCCTGTCTGTGTGTTTTACACCGGACCTGGTTCCGTCTTTATTATTATTCTGTTGGAACATCCTGTCTGTGTGTTTTACACCAGACCTGGTTCCGTCTTTATTATTATTCTGTTGGAACATCATGTCTGTGTGTTTTACATCGGACCTGGTTCCGTCTTTATTATTATTCTGTTGGAATATCCTGTCTGTGCGTTTTACGTCGGACCTGGTTCCATTAATTATTATTCTGTTGGAATAACCTGTCTGTGCGGTCTATCGCATGCATGGTGATTTCTTTTGTTATTCCATTCTTTATTATACTCAGTTGGTTAAGTTTTGACTTTTATACTTCATGAAATTTGTGGAATATCCTTGATAATTGTGTTTCATCCAGTATCTTTTCATGAAAATATTCTTCTAAGCATTCTTGAATTTTACTCCACAAAGCAGTATCATGTTGACAATTTGGACGTTGTTAATTCTTGGATAAATTAATTCTTGAACTTGTTTTATTGAATTCTTATATCATTGTCATCAACCTCATGTTTATAAAATGTTAAAAGTCATCTGTGGCCTGTAATGCATAGATGGACTTGGTATGATTATGACCAGGGATTGTTTAGTATAATCATGACCGTAATATTACAAATGATGTGGTAAAAGTCCTTATTGGCCTGTAGTGCATTGATGAACAGTTGTTGGCATGATCATGACCATTAATGAATACACGAATATCCTTGGCCGTAGTGCAGGGGTGATTCGATGATGTGGATTATTTTATTAAGCTGAGTCCCAGCGATAACAATGTTAAAAAACCTTTTAAATCATAGAAGATAGTAGATTTTATTTTCTACTTGACTCTTTTAATGGATTGCTTGTTCCGCTGCAGTTAAACTTGATGTTCGTTATATTTTATCAGTTTAACACTGTTGAAGGCTAATGATAATTTATTCTGCATTATCTTAGTCATAATATTTCTTACTGGGCTAGTTGAGCTCACCCTTTCTTTCACTGTTCTCTTCAGGAAATGAGAATATAGCTGGGAAGAGTCGGAGAACGGAGTGATGGACCAGATGATATTATTAGTAGTCCTCACTATTCTGTTAAATAGTGTGACAATAATTGTAATGAGGACTCCTTTTGAGTTTGTATAGTCTCTAGTAGACAATAATTTTATTCAAACTCACAGTTATGCTTTGTCGTATTGTACACGACAGTTGTATTAGTACCATGTATCTGACGACCCAAGATGGGTGATGTATACCTAATTTTGGGGGCGTCACAGTTGGTATCAAAGCTTAGGGATATGATCCCTGTCTAAGATGTGAGAATAGAACTAGGAGGGGAGAGTCGGGGAATTCCTTCGCTAGTATGACCTACCTAAGTTTATTTGCATGGTATTTAAATGGTCGATCAGAATATAAGGATAATATATGACATATCAATTAACTTTTATTTTGTGGCAGTATCTGAAAATGGCATCCGAGAATGTTGAGAATAGCAATGGAGCACAGGCAACTGTTGATTCACCACATATCAATAATCGGGATAATGTGCATCAGGAAGGTGACAATCCTCATGCAAATAACAATACTGACCAAATAATGAATGATGGAATGTTCAGAAGCTTTATGCAGTTCATGCAACAGCAGGCGAGAGCGGCTCCTGTTCAAAATGTAGGTGGAAACACTGAAAACTCTCGGACGGTCACCGCTAAACAGTTCAAGGAGCTGGGACCACCAGAGTTTAAGGGAGAACCAAAACCACTTATAGTGGAAACATGGATAAAGCAGATCACCAAGATATTTGATGTCTTGGGATGCTTCGAGGAGCAAAAAGTTTCCTTTGCCGCCTTTATGTTGCGAGGAGAGGCAGATTACTGGTGGGAATCGATTAAGCGTACTCAACCTGCCGCACTAAAGATGTCTTGGGAGAAGTTCCAAGAGCTGTTCAATGACAAATACTTTTCCGAAAGTGTTCGACACATGAAGGAGGTGGATTTCATCAAATTGGAGCAGAATAATATGACCGTGTTGCAGTATGAGGCTAAATTTGTTGAGTTGTCCTGGTTTGCGTCCCACTTGGTGGATAATGAAGAGCGAATGACGCGAATGTTTTTGCGAGATTTGAAACATGAGATACGTCAACATCTTATTTCTCATAAACTGTGTTTGTATTCAGATGTTATGAATAGGGCTCAGTTAGTGGAGCGCGATAATGAGTCAACGTAACCAAAAGAGAACAGTCAGCAAAATGATAATACCAGTGAGAGCAGTCATCGAAGCGGTGACAACAAGCGTGGAGGGAATCAACAGGCCAGAAATGGTAACCACTTCGGTGGTAATCAGGGCCAAAACAATAAGAATGGTCATTTCAAGAAGAGGAGATTCAACAATGATAGAAAGACGTCAGCACCAGCACCCGTTGTTAAGGAAGGAGAACGACCACCTATCATATGTTTCAAATGCGGAGGGGAGGGGCACATCAGTCCAAACTGCGCGATGTCGTCTAAAACATGTTATAATTGTGGAAGAGAAGGTCATTTAGCTCGATTTTGTCGTTTACCAAAAACAAGTTCAGCCAGGATGGAGACACCAAAGGCCGTCCCAGAAAAGTCAAAACCGGTAGTGCAAGGGAGAGCGTTTGTTGTGACCTCCCAGAAAGCAAGGAACCCGAATGAGGTCATCACGGGTAAACTTACCATAAACTCTAACGAAGTCTATACTTTATTTGATATCGGTTCTATCCATTCTTTTATTTCTCCTACTTGCGCTCATCGATTAAATTTGACTCCGGAGAAATTAGACTTTGACTTATCTGTTGAAACTCTATTGGGAGAAACTTTCATTACATCCACTGTTTATAAGTTTTGTTTGATTCAAGTTGGTACCCACACATTACCTGTCGATCTTATTTCATTAAAAATACTTGCATTTGACGTGATTCTAGGGATTGATTGGTTAACTACTCATCATGCAAAAATTAATTATTTTCGTAAGGTTGTTAGCTTTCATATTCCTAATCGACCTATTATGCGAATTCAAGCAACCAAACCATTAAAATCAATCGCTGTCATCTCAAGCCATAAAGCTATTCGTTTATTGAAAAATGGATGTCAAGCTTTCTTAGCTCATGTCACGAATCTAAACAAAAATACGTCAGTTTTGAATGATATTTCTATTGTTAATAAATTCCCTGACGTATTTCCTGAAGAACTTCCTGGCCTACCCCCAGAGCGTGAAATTGAATTTTGTATCGACCTTGAACCCGGTACAAAACTCATTTCCAAAGCCCCATATCGAATGGCTCCTATTGAACTTCAGGAGTTAAAGATCCAACTGTAGGAATTGTTAGACATTGGCTTTATTCGTCCTAGTACTTCTCCTTGGGGTGCTCATGTTCTATTTGTGAAGAAGAAAGATGGAAGTATGCGACTTTGTATTGATTATCGGGAGTTAAATCATGTCACCATCAAAAATAGGTACCCATTGCCACGTATTGATGACCTGTTTGACCAGTTGCAAGGAGCACAATTCTTTTCAAAGATCGATCTTCGTTCTGGATATCATCAGCTGAAGGTTAGAACTGAGGATATTCTAAAGACGGCTATCAGAACTCGGTACGGGCATTATGGATTTCTAGTCATGTCCTTTGGATTGACTAATGCTCCTGCTGCCTTTATGGATATGATGAACCGGCTATTCAAGGAATATTTGGATCACTTTGTGGTCGTCTTTATTGATGACATCCTTATTTATTCTAAAAGTCGTGAAGATCATGAGCAACACTTGAGGCTGGTACTCCAAAAGCTTTGTGAATACAAGCTTTATGCCAAGTTGAAGAAATGCGAGTTCTGGCTGAAGGAGGTAGCATTCCTTGGGCACGTAGTATCAAGTCGTGGAATATCTGTTGACCCGGCAAAGATTGAAGCTATTCAAAGCTGGGAGCAACCTAAATCAGTGACCGAAGTACGTAGCTTTCTTGGTTTAGCTGGTTATTATCGGAGATTCGTGGAAGGATTTTCTCGAATCGCTACTCCATTAACTCAGCTAACTCGGAAAGATACAAAGTTCGGTTGGAGCGAAGAATGTGAGAAGAGTTTTCAAGAACTCAAGAGGAGACTCATTTCAGCACCTGTTCTAACAATACCATCTGGCTCGGAGGGATTTGTCATCTACAGTGATGCTTCGAGCAAAGGGTTGGGATGCGTTCTCATGCAACATGGAAAAGTCATAGCCTATGCATCAAGACAACTCAAGGAATATGAGAGGAATTATCCTACTCATGATCTAGAGTTGGCAGCTGTTGTCTTTGCACTTAAAATTTGGAGGCATTACTTGTATGGGGAGAAGGTGGAGATCTTTACGGATCATAAAAGCCTCAAATATTTTTTCACTCAAAAGGAACTCAACATGCGACAACGACGTTGGCTTGAACTGTTGAAAGATTATGATCATACCATTCAATACCATCCTGGAAAAGCGAACGTGGTAGCTGACGCATTGAGTAGAAGAACATATGCAAGTACGAGTGCGATATTGTAAACACAAAGGCCCATTTTGTGTGACTTGCAAATGATGGAGATAGAGTTAAAGACTCCAGGGATCCATGTGATGATAGCGAATATACGAGTAGAACAGACTTTAATCGATAAAATTAAAGCTGCTCAAGCTACAGACCTGGAGCTGATGCGTATGAGGAAGAAAGTGCAAGAAGGTGCTATGCCGGAAGCAAGAATCGATGAAGAAGGAATACTTCGAGTCAACTCTAGACTTTGTGTTCCTAACGACCCTGACTTAAAGTATGAAATCATGATGGAGGCGCACAACACACCGTTTGCAATCCATCCTGGGAGTACCAAAATGTATTATGATCTTCGTCATACATTTTGGTGGAGTACTATGAAGAGAGAGATAGCGCTGTTTATCTCAAGGTGTCTAACTTGTCAACGAGTCAAGGCGGAGCATCAAGTACCAAAAGGTCCATTGCAACCACTTAAAATTCCAAAATAGAAGTGGGAGCACATTACCATGGATTTTGTTATCGGTCTTCCTAAGGTTTCTCAAGGTATTGATGCGATTTGGGTCATTGTTGATAGATTGACCAAGTCTGCTCATTTTTTACCGATACGAGAAACTTATACACTTGAACGTCTTGTTCGTATGTACATAAACAAGATTGTAAGACTGCATGGTATGCCAGTATCCATAGTTTCTGACCGAGACCCAAGATTCACTTCACGATTTTGGGTTAGCTTACAAAAATCTATGGGCACAGATTTACGATTTAGTTCGGCATATCATCCTCAGACGGACGGACAATTAGAGAGGACTATTCAAACTCTGGAAGATTTATTAAGACTCTGTGTCCTTGACTTCGAGGGAAGTTGGGACAAGTTCTTATCATTGGTGGAGTTTTCCTACAACAACAGTTATCAAGCAAGTATTGGCATGGCTCCATTCGAAGCATTGTATGGAAGAAAGTGTCGTTCTCCAGTATGCTGGGATGAGGTGGGTGAAGCAACGTTGTTGGGACCGGAGTTGGTACGTATGACTACAGAAAAGATTCAAACGATCTGACAACGTATAAAAACCTCACAAGATCGACAAAAGAGTTATGCTGATCTTCATCGAAAGGACGTGGAATTTGATATAGGAGATCACGTGTTCTTACATGTTGCTCAATGGAAAGGAGTTACGAGATTTAGAAAGAGAGGAAAGCTCAATCCTCGATTCATCGGTCCATTTTTAATCCTCGATCGAGTAGAAACTGTGGCTTATAGACTCGCTTTACCGCCAAGTATGTCTCGTGTTCATAACGTTTTTCACATATCCATGTTACGTAAATATGCGGAAGACCTGAACCACATTATTGAGTTAGAACCGGACGAAATAGCAGAGGATTTGACGTATGAAGAAGTTCCTGTTCAAATCTTGGATAAGAAGGAACATATTCTACGCTCCAAGGTTATACCTCAAGTCAAAGTTTTGTGGAGAAATCACGATATTGAGGAAATGACTTGGGAGTTAGAATCTGAAATGACGTCAAGGTATCCTTACCTCTTCGACATACCAGGTACGTACCCTAATTTCGAGGCCGAAATTTCATAAGAAGGGGAGGTTATAAGACCCCAACTTTTATAAATAAAGATGAATTTTTTATAAATATCATTTTTGAATATTATGGAGTTAATTTGATATAATGTTATAGTTGTGGGTAATATTTATAAATTTTGCAAAGTACGCAAGTTGTTTTATAATATTCGATTGGTCGGGGAATATTCGCTTTAACAGGGAATATTCGTACAACGGCACAATCATTGGTGGACCCCACAACGAAATTATTGTCGGATTGAGAAAACGACAAAAATATTTTATTAAAAATAACGGCGGAAGTTTTACCATTGATACTGTTGAACTACTCGGTAGTAAAAGTACAGTAATACGTGTGGTTGCATAGTAGCACACAGTATTGATTATTAATGCTTATGTGAGAAGTCACTCAGTTTGATTCAATTATTGCAGTTAATAATATGAATTATTTAGCGATAATGAAGTTTTGTTTTATTCGTATTATTAACGTAATAAAACAGAAACATCTTTTTATATAAAACAGAATACTTTATTAAAGTTATTCTATAAATAGAATATATTATATTTTATTTAAAAGATTTTTCTTTAAATATGGACCGCCAGATTAAAGTAATCAATCTGGACCGTTTATGGATTAGTTACTATGCATTCCATTTTTCTATAAATAGCAGCTCATTCCTTCATTATTTCTTACGAATTCACTGAACTCTAGAGAGAGAAACTATAGAGAGAGAAGAAAAGTATTCTGCTACTTAACTACTTCCTTATTTCAGTTCTTCTTTAAAACGGTAAGGGGTGTTATTCTTTCTTATTCATGAAGAGAACTGTTGTTATTCCATTTCTTATTATTCTGTTGGAATAACCTGTATACGCGGTCTACCCTATACTTGGTGACATTCTTCTATTATTCAGTTGGAACATCCTGTCTGTGTGTTTTACACCGGACCTGGTTCCGTCTTTATTATTATTCTGTTGGAACATCCTGCCTGTGTGTTTTACACCGGACCTGGTTCCGTCTTTATTATTATTCTGTTGGAACATCCTGTATGTGTGTTTTACACCGGACCTGGTTCCGTCTTTATTATTATTCTGTTAGAACATCCTGTCTGTGTGTTTTACACTGGACCTGGTTCTGTCTTTATTATTATTCTGTTGGAATATCCTGTCTGTGCGATTTACGCCGGACCTAGTTCCATTAATTATTATTCTGTTGGAATAACCTGTCTGTGCGGTCTATCGCATGCATGGTGATTTCTTTTGTTATTCCATTCTTTATTATACTCAGTTGGTTAAGTTTTGACTTCTATATACTTCATGAAATTTGTGGAATATCCTTGATAATTGCGTTTCATCCAGTATCTTTTCATGAAAATATTCTTCTAAGCATTCTTGAATTTTACTCCACAAAGCAGTATCATGTTGACAATTTGGACGTTGTTAATTCTTGGATAAATTAATTCTTGAACTTGTTTTATTGAATTCTTATATCATTGTCATCATCCTAATGTTTATAAAATGTTGAAAGTCATCTGTGGCCTGTAGTGCATAGATGGACTTGGTATGATTATGACCAGGGATTATTCGGTATAATCATGACCGTAATATTACAAATGATGTGGTAAAAGTCCTCATTGGCCTGTAGTGCATTGATGGACAGTTGTTGGCATGATCATGACCATTAATGAATACACGAATATCCTTGGCCGTAGTGCAGGGGTGATTCGATGATGTGAATTATTTTATTAAGCTGAGTCCCAGCGATAACAATGTTGAAAAACTTTTTAAATCATAGAAGATAGTAGATTTTATTTTCTACTTGACTCTTTTAATGAATTGCTTGTTCCGCTGTAGTTAAACTTGATGTTCATTATATTTTATCAGTTTAACACTGTTGAAGGCTATTGATAATTTATTCTGCATTATCTTAGTCATAATATTTCTTACTGGGCTAGTTGAGCTCACCCTTTCTCTCACTGTTCTCTTCAGGAAATGAGAATATAGCTGGGACGAGTCGGGGAACGGAGTGATGGACCAGATGATAGTATTACTAGTCCTCACTATTTTGTTAAATAGTGTGACAATAATTGTAATGAGGACTCCTTCTGAGTTTGTATAGTCTCTAGTAGACAATAATTGTATTCAAACTCACAGTTATATTTTGTCGTATTGTACACGACAGTTGTATTAGTAAGTTTTATTTGTATTCTGTACCATGTATCTGACGACCCAAGATGGGTGATGTATACCTAATTTTGGGGGCGTCACATTATATTTGAAAAGTTGTTGTCAATTGGACATCCACCCGAGTTAAGAACCATGTATGAGACATGGTTCAATACATTATATTAGCCGTTCATGAATGACTATAAAGGGGTTCCAATCAATCAAAATCCAATGCAACCTCAAGTTGGGCAAATGGAGATTGACATGACGGGATCCCAGCCTACGGTTCAAGAGACTCAGCCTAGCGTTGGCCCTTCTACTCGTCATAGTAAGAAATTGTCAGTTAGAAGGAGAGAGGGAACAAAACACACTCACTTTTTTAAGTACTTAAAGATAGAGAAAATCAATTGGCTAAATCAACATTGGTTTAGTCCAACTCACGACCCATCATACTTTCCTCATAGCCATCCAGAAGGTCTATACAAGTTTGAATTTGAAGATGTGAACTGTTTGAAACCCAATGGTTGGTTATGAGAACATGTCTTGGATGCATATTTGTTATTGTTGCGAGACAGAGAAGCTAAAATGTGTAACGAAGGAATCCAAAGATGGGCTCGATTTTATTTCATGCCAACGTACTTTGCGTTGTTAGGTACCCAAAACTTACCAAGTGTCGGACTAAACATGCCAACCATACGAAAATTTCTAAGAAGTTACATCAATCCTACAATTGGTGCCCTAATACATGAGTGTAATTACATATTCGTTCCAGTCTTCAACGAAACCAACAATCATTTTTACTTATTTACGACAAGTGGAAAGTAATGCTAATTGACCCACTTTATGATGACAAACCATTAATGCCATTGTCACAATTGTACCAAAACTTCTTTGCAGTTGTGGTGAGTTCATTAATATATTTCTTGTTTTTCATGTCATTACACAGACGTGTAATTCCTACTACTTCGGACTTATAAGTAATGGGTTTCTGGTTTATAGGTGGAGTTAATTCCTTTGCTGCTTCGTCAGGCAAATCCTACAGCAAAGTGGCCAAAATCGAAGCCAAAAGTTGAAGTCTAAATGAATAGACCGAGACAATGGAACGAAGACGATTGTGGCATATATGTTGTAAAGTACGTGGATTTCTTTTTGCACCGTATAAACATCGTGAAGGAACCGAGGTGGACTCTTAACGAGGCTTATAATTTTAGATTTAGAATAGCACATGAGCTTAGGATGTGCAAAGCTAGGGACATTCCTGGAAAATATATTTGTAACGAACAAGCTTTAGATTCAGATTCAAATGAAGACTAGTGAATGTATATTTGACTAACTTTTGTAATACGTTGATTTAGTAACTCGGTTACCAGTTTCAAAATGATTCCATATTTTGTATCTACGTTAATGTGGATGTCATTCTAAGCACTGTGTATTTAAGTTTATGTGTTTTGTATTGGTTTGTATTGTTGTGGTTCATTTTGTGTTGTATTTTTCATTTTCCTTGGATTGTTAAGGTTTCTGGTTTACTTGGAAGGTCATTCTCTAAACCTTTTTTTGTTGTTGATACAAAGTAAAAGTATCTCAATTTTAATTAAGTTCGATTCGTTTCCTTTTCCCTTCTTTATTTCAAACCTTTTGTTTGTTTTATTGATTTGATCCGGTTTCTAGGTGAAGCTCCAAATAGCTGTTCTTATTGTGCTACCTTAAACCTTTACCCTCCATCTAGAAAAGAACTGGAAATGATATTCATTTTAAATTGATTTGATCTTGTTTTGTTTAAGGCATTTGTATTTTAAGCTTTCATTATATGTCTTTCAGATGTTTTGTTCTACAGTTGCATAATAGACTAAAGATCCACCTTTCTGTACTGGCTGCTGATTTTCATGGTAGATTTTGCATTATAGAAGTTCTTCATCTGAGTTTTTATATATACTTCATGTTAATATATTTTTCAGTGGGTGTGTTAAAGTGGAAAGATTCAGCTGGGGGCTTCTTTGAGGATTGTGGTCTTATTTTTTAGGTGGTGTTATTTGAGAATAGGGGATCATTTTGTGTTACTGGTTGATCATTTGCTTACTGAATCCACTTTGGATGCTGCAATTGAAAACAGGAATCCTTCGAAACAATTAGTACACCCGAAAAATGATGACACAATGAGTGATTGCTTATCACAATTAGATTCTGAAAGTGGGTTGTCTACTAGGAAAGTGGTCGAATGCGGGATATGCCAGGATGAGGATGTTGATTCAAAAATGGAGACACCTTGCTCATGCTGTGGCAGCCTGAAGGTTAGTTACTAATGTCTTTCCATTAAGAATTTTTTTTTACTATCATGTTCTCATCAAGAAATTTTTATGTTATATATTTGTTGAAGTCTTGCTATCATGATGAGTCTGTACAGTCCAGAAGTTTTTATTTTGTGAGCTATGGTCGGGAACCTGCTTTGCATTGGAATATTTTTATTAGATCTATTGAAGTTGTCCTATAATTTCTTTATATTTGGTACGTAGAAACCCTGACCTTTTTCTGTTATCTGTGATTGGATGTAGTGACAACTCTGTATGTTTCTGGGATATTATGAGATCTTATTCCAGTTTTGAAGTCAAGTCTCCGGGTTAGTTTCTTCAACATCTTTTATGCTGGACTAGTAAATTTATAACTGCAAATTAGTTTATGCTATGTAGTAATAATATATTTTTAATGGGGAAGATCTCCTTTTTAATTGGTGTTAGAAGGGTAAACTGATGTTTCCCTTTAAATATATGTAATTAGATTGTCGAAGTATCACTAGAGATCAAGACATATGTCTTGGTTGTAGACCTTAAATAACTGGAAATGTGAAATGTGACACTTTTGAATTAAGACTTGAGTTGTATATTGGTCATACTATAACTTTAATATTGTATCCTCTCTCTTTGTTTATAATTTCTCATTCATATGCAGAGAGGTGTAATTAAATGGCCAACCCACCCAATCTATAAGTTCTTAATAATTAAAAAGCAATACCTATAAATAGTTGCTGAGAGGCAGTGTTCTGCCATCAAGCTGCATGATGTCACAAGATAAAATTTACCAATAAGGGCTCTAGGAACTCCCTTTGCTCATTTGTCAACATTGGGAGGTGGAGTGTATGCTTCTCTTCTATCTTTTCTTGTTCTCTTTCCCATGCAAATTTCAGTTAGATGGTTCAACTTGAAATACAACATACATCAAAATGTGCCAACTTACTATTCATGCTTGAAGGAGCTTGTGGAAATGGATCTTTTATTTGTAGAAATATTAATTTTCTTTTATTTATTGTTATATTTGCAGCTTTAAACCTTATTTATTCTTATTTTGATATTTTTAAAATAATTTTAATCTGGAAATTCCACATTGTTTTATTGCTCAGGAAGCAAAACAATTGTGGGACAGAATACAAGAACGGCAAGGAGTGAAGAAGTGGTGCCCAGACCTTGAAGAAGAATATGAAGACCAAGAGGGCAACATTTATAAGAAGAAAACATAATACTGATCTGCAGTGTCAGGAGTTAATCTAGATAAAAACAGTTGCTCCAGATCAGTTATTCGTTCAAAGTAAGGTTTCAGTAGAATTATTCATGTGTTTTATTTTACTGCAAAACAAAGTTTACTTATTCTTTTATTTATCAAAAAAAAAAGAAAAAAAAGAAATATATATGTTTACATTGACAAGCTGATATGCTTACCGGATTTTATTATTTTCTCTATGACCTTCGAAGATGAAATCTAGCACATATAAATATTTTGAACGAAAAGGTCACTCCAATCTAATGATTTACTGTGTAAAAGGTCTAGCAGTGACTTTCATTTGTTTCTTTCTTTTCCTGGTTTGTTCTCATGGCATGTCAGTTTGATGTGCAGATCAAATCTTCCGGAATTCTCGGTGTATACTTGCTTCCTGAATTTCAAAGTGGCTTTGTGCATTGTGTTTTTTGCAGCTTGCTTTAACAATTGAGCAAAGGAAACTAATACTCTTTTTTCAAGAGGATTTGAAGATTATTAGGCTGTTCTTATGGTATCCCTATTTGGGACTTGCAAGTGTTTGCACCGAAGATGAGGGAAGCAAGCTAGCAGAGAAAGGCTGTTTGGTGTTCATTTGGTTCCAATTTTCCCCCTTCTGATGGTTTATTGTAAGAACCGTAATATTATGATAAGTAATAGGTCCTGGTTTTTTGAAGCATTTTTAGCTTTATCCCAGAGAAGACCATCTATAGTTTGGTTGAGTGGTTACATTATGGTTGTTAATATGTTTAGCTTTCATCATATGGGCATGATAAATAGTAGTTGCATCTTTTGCGGCCTTATTTTTTCTAAAACGTTGCTGACATGTGCTATGTTCTGTGGACATGGAATGTGGCCATGCCTTTGAGTTAATTTCATGTTGACATTGCTTACTGCACAAGATATTGATAAACATTTTTTACTTGGGTGTCAGATTTTAAGTCTTATTTTACCATTTAATTGTAACCATTATAACTTTCTACGATGATTAAGCAGTCTTGCCTATCTATTCTTTCTTTATTTCCAAGAATGGATAACGGATTGGTAGAGAGTATATTTGTGACGCCCCAAATCCAGGTTATCTTTAACTCGAATTCGGTGCTCACGATACGATACTAGAATACACATTTATACTAAAAGAAAACTGTCTTATATTACATAACATCGTACTTAAATCCCAGGTTCTAGAGACCTTTACGTTCAATACAAACCAAATATTATTACATCATAGTGCTACAGTATTTATTACATGTACTACTTAGGTTTATTTAAGCACAGACGCTTAATAAATGACTACTCAACAATTTTGCCCTTTCCTTTGTTTTTTCCAGATGGACCGGCAACCTCAGTTTTAACTGAAAACATTATATTTAACGCAAGGGTGAGCAACAAGTTTGCCCAGCAAGGAAATAATCAGCTAAATATAAAGGAACAGAAATATTACAGTAATGAGGATATCATACAGGAGGTATAGAACAAAGTAATTCTTAAGAGTATTGAGTCAAAAGTCAGGATTTATCATGCTGTAAGGTCAAATGACCAGTGAACTTTATACTAGAATTTACAGTAATAATACTGCAATCCATGAATATAAACAGTTGTAAAAACTGTTTTATATCCTAGACTCGTACTTCAGGGGATCAGCCTAAGTACCCTATATTGTGCACAACATAACAGTCTAATGACATTTTACATGTCCTTCGGAATCATATGTCCGGTACAATATGCCCCTATAAAAGGGTTGTTCGTTCACAGCATTATACAAGAGTCCGCACCACAACAAAGATGGTTTGGAGAACATTTAAATGAGATTTTCAAGAATAATATCAATGTATCTCAACAGTTGTCTAACCGAATTAATGACATTGACATGCTTTCAATATAACTCATGTAAGAGAGAAGTTCAATATACTATTCTTTTGAAGCTGATTGGAATAAAAAGGTTATTTAACCTTATATTATTCATAATAGGGAGAGACAGTTCAGAAATTAAAGAACCTGTCTACTACAGAATACTTGCTCAATAAAGAGTAAGAGTTAGAAACTTGCCTTGTTCGTAGTCTATTGTTTAGGATTTCAGCTTAAATTGAACTGTTCTCACAAAATCCTACACAATTATTTATATTTAACAAGCATGTTAATCGCATAGCTAAGTTATATAGTTTGTAAGCTCACATATCACATAGCTTGTAGTTAAATTCTTATTTTTGATACATTTTTCAAATATCTCATCCATGCTTTCACAAGAGACATTTTTCACTTTGATGGGTTTCAACAAGCTTTCAACAAGTAATAGAAGTCACATTACAGTTATTAATCAAGCATGTTAGTAGTCATGGATAGATTTCTTATATGTCACATATTTTTCAAATATCTCATCCATGTTCTTATCTTCACCATTTTTCTCTTTAATGGTGCCACACAATAAATATATAGCTTACAGTTTATTAGGATTTAACACATAAGTGTTTCATGCTTAATTTTACAGAAATTCTAGCATACAAGATGCCTTTGTAGCTCATTTCATGTTTTAAAGGTATTTTCAATTTGCATGGTCAACTTTTGTTTATCTCATGATTATAGCTTTTATTTCCATACTAAGGCCTTATATATCTTTGTTTTCTATATGATACCCCAAAACAGCCCCTTGGAAGTTCAAACAGTCCCAATTTGTCTTTACTACCTCCAATAACAAATGTCCCAATTGGTTATTTCTTGTTCTTTTGTGCCCACAATCAAGCTTGGCTTGGCCCCATAAGGCTTAGCTAAGCTTGGTGTGGCCACACTTGGCTTTGTGGTCCCCAATCATTACATAGCAGTCAGCCTTTAGCTTGTTTGTAATTAATTTAGACTATACTTATTAGTTAGCTTTAGACAGCCATATTATTTGTTAAGGCAGACTGCCCAAACTGCTACTACTACTGTCACTGCTGTCAAAGACAGCAGCCCGGCTCCCCTATTCAGCCCTCCTTTTTTTTGTAGCTTGCTTATTTAAACAACTTCAACCCATTTTTATGAGTAAGCTTTTTAAACTAAACTTGGAAACCAAATGGGATTCTATGGTGCTGCTGTCACTTGCTTGTTACTGCCAAAGATAGCAGTCCATGCTCTTATTTGAGCACTTTAGGATTTCTACAAGATTTGGTCCTCCTAAAACAGCCATAGCAGTTGCCTGCTATTACCAGCTGCTGCCTAAAGGCAGTAGCTCCTTTCCCTTTATCACCTTACCTAATGTCCCTTTATACTTTACCAAGAATTATTACATCATGAGGTTAACAGTTCTTAAGTTTTGGACAATAAGGATCTTAATGTAGTTTCAATAGTGTTTAGCTTTAACTAAATATAGCAACCTCATCACTGCAATAGCAGTTTCTTGAGGCCATAATTTATTGACTGCTTGGCTTTGTGGGAATTCACCAACCTAGTGTGGCCTTGGCTGGCCCCCAGCTTTAATTCAGTCTAATGAGTCCCTTACACTGCATTAGCAGCAAGCTTCTTGGTTAACTTTTTTTTTATACAGTGCTTGACCCACAGATGGCTGAACTAGAGCTGTTAGCACATCAGTTAGCAGAGCAGCCAACTGCTATTACTGCTGCTGTCTTAGACAGCAGTCACCCCTTGCTCAGCTCTCCCTTCGCCAGTCTTAATTAGTCTTTGAACCAAAGGTTTAGTTATATTTGAATTTTAGATATATTAGCACCTAAAAGTCCCCTTAGAACTTGTAACATAATTGCCTCAGTCCCCCTAGACTGACTCAATTCAGTGTGAAAAGGGGGTGGACATGCTAATTTCCCTAATTCTTTACTTTGACTTAAGACTGAATTCTATTTCCTCCTTAATAGGCTTAACTTGTTAATTATCAATATATGTAAAACATGAAAAATTCCCAGCCTTGTTTGTGTCTAACACTTGACTGTTAATTAAGGCAGTCCACTTGTGACTTTCATCGAGCGTGTGGCGTGCACAGTTTCAAATTACCTGTGTCATAAACATTTGCTTGTGTAAGAGAGCCAATTTTATCCTCCTTATTACTCCTCAGCCCAACCTAGCTCCTTGTGCCTAAGTTCAGTCCATATTAGCATAGCCATAACATAGCAGTTAATTTAACATAACAACTCAACACCTATCAGTCAGTTAAAATAGCAACATAGCATGTCCCTCAGTTAGATCCTACAACAGTTCACACAGCAACTCAAGAAAATCACATAGCAGTCCCTATGTCTATACCAGCCCTTATATTACAATGGCAGTTTGTAAAGCAACAAATATAGTGCTAGCGGTCAGTCATTTATAGCACAGTCATAGTATGGCAGTCACTTAAGCCTTTAGCAGTAGCATGACTCAAAATAGAAAACAGATTCTCAATCACTTAATCATAAGGGTTATTATATCATATACATGTCATATACTATATGTTCATGATTTAAGAACTTAACTGCAAGGCTTTTGGTTTAAAGCACCCTTGAAGATAAATTTCAAAAATAATTATGGTTTATACATATGTTTACAAGGATAGCATGAAGGTGCAATATACAAACTTATACTATCTTTTGATATTGTATTGAACATGCATAGCATACATCTAGGTTATACATAATATACCAACCCACATAATACACAAGCATAGCTGACTTTACTTGATTATTAGCTTGGTATTTTAGTCATAAATCTAAACTGCACACTTAGTCCAGTCATTTAGCATATAGCAATCCTTATTAATAACTATAGCATAGCAGTCCACTTATCACCACAGCAGTTCATATGGTAACACAGATCATGCTAACAGAAATTAACTATTAACCTTAGATATCATTGTATAAGGCTTTTGATTTCTCATACTTAATTAGCATTTCAATGATGTTGTTCCATATTGTGGTTAATGCTCTGTCATACTATACTAACAGCTAGAAATCGACAGCTATGTTAATCATTATTCCTCCAATGGCTAGAACATTAACACACAGTAATCTCACTTAGGCCTTCTAAGCATGGCATTTGAATAGCAAGTCATAATCATCTTATGTTAAAGCAAAACTGACTTTTAAGTACCTTTTACACTCATAGAATGATAATGTAACAATATGAGTATAGGCTTTTACTTGACTGCACTCCCCTTTTTAAGACAGTTGATGCTGACAGTTTCTTACAAGCATTCTATCAAGCAGTTGGGGTGTAGCCTCTACTTTACCATGCTGTTCATCAGTATAGTTATGCCTTATACTCATTTTGGTATCATATACTATAGATAACACCCATATTCAGTCATAACAAAACAACACAGTATGCTAGCTACATTATTCCTAAACAGTCAACTTAGTAATTCAAAAAAAATAGCACAACTGCCCCTTATGTTTATTCCAGGCCATTCGGCCAAAACAGAGCACCAATGGCACGAATATGAAATGGAAAAAGGTTACCTTAGTAGCTTAGAGGTTGCACTTGATTGCTGTTCACTTCTTTTTCCTGCTCTAGCCGAATTCTTCTTACCTCACTATCAATCTGCTCTCTTTTTATTCTTTTTGTGCTAAAGTTTTGGGAAGTCAGTTAAGGACACGGAGTTATATAGTTGGCCTTCTTTCTCTCGGTTATACTGAGCTTGGCCCCTACTCAGCCACTCTATCACTATGCATAATCGGTACTACTCTAGTTTATTTGGCTTCTACCCAGCCACCCTAGGTTGTCAGCTACATCTTATCTTCTGTAAGCTTACTGACCTATTTTTGTTTGCTAACTAATCTAACTGACCTGCTAAACCGAACTAACTTACCTGACAGAATATTTCAGTTATGACTCTGATTTTCTTAGTTGGTATGAAGCACTTATCTTGCTAATCACCAATGGTTTAAAGGGTTGGGCTTTGACAATTCTTGAATTGGGCTTGAACCATTCCACTCTTGTTAATAAGTGAAGCTGCCGAATTGGGCTAGAAAATAGGCTGGGATTGGTTTTATTTTAGGCCCAATACCATAACTCATATTCCTAATTTAATTGAAGGAGACTTGCAAGCATACATGGCAAAATTTATTAAGGCCCAATGTGGACACTTGAAAAAATTTAACACATATGAAACCTTTATCTAACATTTTTCCTTATTTACCATTAAATAATGCTTTTGAATCACATAAGAAATTTCAAGACAAGGATATCTCATAACTTAAGACATGTTGGCTTTCCTTTCCATTCTTGATGTTTATATTACATTATTTTTAATGTATATATCAACATCACTCTATTTACCATTAAAAATTTTGTCACAATAAGAAGTAACGACACAAAAAAAAAATTCATACGCAAAATTTGACATTATAATAATTGAATATTACATATGATTTTTTGAGTCATTACAATATTTTTGCATGGTTAGCATATACTTGCCTTTCTTTCTTGTGGTACGTCTGGCTGAGTAGTTATTCCTAGGAATAGGTATGGTTAGCAGATAGCCACCTTAATGTACCTACTAGTTACCGATTTACTTCTTGTAACTTAAAAGTCATCTTATAGGCAGCGATCATTGCCTGAAATACTGAATGTTTGAATTGTTGCATTGATCTGAATTGGAATTCCCATAATGTACAAATCGTTGACTTTATACTACACAGTGGTGACGAATCGTTGACTTTATTTTGCGTTAATGGGACTTGGGGCTAATTTGGGGAGAAATATTGTTTTTTGTATCCGCTAGTTACACTGGCGGTGACGAATTTTTTTTTGTGTTCGCTAGTTGAAGTAGCGGATGACGTATTTGTGTTTTAAATCTGAGCCCTTAATTTATGTAATATATGGTTATGATGCTATTTGCCCATTTTTCATCCATAGCAAATACATGCTATGGATCATTCCCTTATATAGGGGACCGATTTATAGCTAACGTTGTCAACTTAAGGTTATCCTTACAACACATCGTGACTGTCCATTCGTAAAGCGAATGGTTAAGAGAGCCTCTGTCCGCATTTTAGTTTTCAGTATTCTGCAGTTTAACACTACGAACGGGACAAATTAATGTCCAAAATACACTCCTTGTAAAAGTCTTTCGTCTGCAGTATTAAACTGCGGACGCTAAGTATTTTTGGCCAATTGGGAAACGACGTCATTTTTAAATAAATATCGTCACTATGGACGCTAAGTATGGCAGACCAATTGGCCAACGACACCGTATTGACAAAATTCAATTTTTTTTTTAGTTTTCTAGTCTCTGCAGCATTAAACTGCAGATATAAAATACACTCTTCTTGTATCGGATTATGTGGATATAATTCATGTTCAATCTTTGCCACTAGGAATTCATCCTTGTTTCTTAAACCTAGCGACAACCTATAATCTCCAAGCTGCAAATCGAAAGCAAACTTTTTCCCCCACGACCACTGATCCCCCTTCTCCTTTATGCCACAATTCTCCAATACCCACATGTGCAAAGAGTTAAAATCATCCCCATAAAGTACAAAAGGAGCCAATGATTCACCAAATGTGTGACGCCCCCAAAACAGGTATACATCACCCATCTTGAGTCGCCAAATACATGGTACAGAATACAAATAAAAAACTTAATTATACAATTGTAGTGTAAAATACGACAAAACATAAGCTGGGAGTTTTAACACGAATATTGTCTTTTAGACAATTTCCACACTCAATGGAGTCCTCATTACAATTATTATCACACTATTTCATAGAATAGTGAGGACTACTAAAGCCACTTATCCTAGACCATCACTCCATTCCCCGACTCATCCCAGCTATATTCTCATTTTTGGAAGAGAATAATAAAAGAAAAGGGTGAGCTCAACTAGCCCAGTAAGAAATATTATGACTAAGATAATGCAAAATAAATTATCCTTAGCCTTCAACAGTATAACAACTGATAGAATATAATAGACAATAAATTTTAGATCAACAACTGCAGCGGAATAAGCAATCCATTAGAAGAGTCAAGTAGAGCATGATATCTACTGTCTTCTATGATTTAAAAGTTTATCATCAATTTTATCCCTATAATACCCATCAACAGTTCTTTTTTATACCCAAGACAAATAGAACTTTCATCACCTGTCTTCACCTGAACCACCAAAGATGTTAGTTAAATTCACAATTCATGTTTATAATAATGTGAATCAACAATTTCTCCTTGCCACAAACGCTTAATAGAACATTTACTCAATATCCTTACCCCAAAGGCTAAAGATATTCAAATATAATAACAATAATCATACCAATCAGTTGTCTATCTTTGCACTACTGGCCAAAGATATTCAACTATAAAACCAATGGTCATGATCATACCATTCAATTGCCTGTCAGTGCACTACGGCCAAAGACATTCAACTGTTAACTAATGGTCATTATCCTGCCAATCACATCACCGAATTATCCCTGGACTACGACCAAGGATATTCGTTAGTATCACAAGTGGTCATGATCATGTCATACACCTGTCTATCTTTGCACTACGGGCCAAAGCTATCAATCAACAGTTCATCTTTGCACTACGACCAAAGATATCAATCAACAGTTCTTCTTTGCACTACATGTGACGCCCCCAAAATTAGGTATACATCACCCATCTTGGGTCGTCAGATACATAGTACAGAATACAAATACAACTGATTAATACATCTGTCGTGTACAATACGACAAAACATAAACTGTGAGTTTGAATACAAATATTATCTTCTAGAGAGTATTCATACTCAAAAGGAGTCCTCATTACATTTATTAACACACCATTACATAGAATAGTGAGGACTACTAACTAATACTATCATTCGGACCATCACTCCGTACCCCGACTTGTCCCAGCTACGTTCTCATTTCCTGAAGAGAACAGTGAAAGAAAGGGTGAGCTCAACTAGCCCAGTAAGAAATATTATGACTAAGATAATGCAGAATAAATTATCATTAGCCTTCAACAATGTTAAACTGATAAAATATAATAGACATCAAGTTTAACTGTAGCGGAACAAGCAATCCATTAAAAGAGTCAAGTAGAAAATAAACTCTACTATCTTTTATGATTTAAAAGATTTTCCAACACTGTGATCGCTGAGACTCAGCTTAATAAAATAATCCACATCATCGAATCACCCCTGCACTACGGCCAAGGATATTCGTATATTCATTAATGGTCATGATCATGCCAACAACTGTCCATCAATGCACTACGGGCCAATGAGGACTTTTACCACATCATTTGTAACATTACGGTCATGATTATACCGAATAATCCCTGGTCATAATCATACCAAGTCCATCTATGCACTACGGCCACAGATGACTTTCAACATTTTATAAACATGAGGATGATGACAATGATATAAGAATTCAATAAAACAAGTTCAAGAATTAATTTATCCAAGAATTAACAACGTCCAAATTGTCAACATGATACTGCGTTGTGGAGTAAAATTCAAGAATGATTAGAAGAATATTTTCATGAAAAGATACTGGATGAAGCGCAAATATCAAGGATATTCCACTAATTTCATGGAGTATAGAAGTCAAAACTTAACCAACTGAGTACAATAAAGAATGGAATAACAAAAGAAATCACCATGCATGCGATAGACCGCACAGACAGGTTATTCCAACAGAATAATAAATAATGGAACCAGGTCCGGCGTAAACGCACAGACAGGATGTTCCAACAGAATAATAATAAAAACGGAACCAGGTCCGGTGTAAAACACACAGACAGGATGTTCCAACAGAATAATAAACGGAACCAGGTCCGGTGTAAAACACACAGACAGGATGTTCCAACAGAATAATAGAAGAATGTCACCAAGTATAGGGTAGACCGCGTATACAGGTTATTCCAACAGAATAATAAGAAATGGAATAACAACAGTTCTCTTCATGAATAAGAAAGAATAACACCCCTTACCGTTTTAAAGAAGAGCTGAAATAAGGAAGTAGTTAAGTAGCAGAATACTCTTCTTCTCTTTCTCTATAGTTTCTCTCTATAGTTTCTCTCTCTAGAGTTCAGTGAATTCGTAAGAAATAATGAAGGAATGAGCTGCTATTTATAGAAAAATAGAATGCATAGTAACTAATCCATGAACGGTCCAGATTGATTACTTTAATCTGACGGTCCATATTTAAAGAAAAATCTTTTAAATAAAATATAATATATTCTATTTATAGAATAACTTTAATAAAGTATTTTGTTTTATATAAAAAGATGTTTCTGTTTTATTACGTTAATAATACGAATAAAACAAAACGTCATTATCGCTAAATAATTCATATTATTAACTGACAATAATTGAATCAAACTGAGTGACTTCTCACATAAGCATTAATAATCAATACCGTGTGCTACTATGCAACCACACGTATTACTGTACTTTTACTACCGAGTAGTTCAACAGTAACAATGGTAAAACTTCCGCCGTTATTTTTAATAAAATATTTTTGTCGTTTTCTCAATCCGACAATAATTCCGTTGTGGGGTCCACCAATGATTGTGCCGTCGTACGAATATTCCCCGACAAAAAGAATATTCCCCGACCAAACGAATATTTTATAACAACTTGCTTACTTTGCAAAATTTATAAATATTACCCACAACTATAACATTATATCAAATTAACTCCATAATATTCAAAAATGATATTTATAGAAAATTCATCTTTATTTATAAAAGTTGGGGTCTTACAACCTCCCCTTCTTATGAAATTTCGCCCTCGAAATTAGGGTACGTACCTGGTATGTCGAAGAGGTAAGGATACCTTGATTTCATTTCAGATTCTAACTCCCAAGTCATTTCCTCAACATCGTGGTTTCTCCACAAAACTTTGACTTGAGGTATAACCTTGGAGCGTAGAATATGTTCCTTCTTATCCAAGATTTGAACAGGAACTTCTTCATACGTCAAATCCTCCGCTATTTCGTCCGGTTCTAACTCAATAATGTGGTTCGGGTCTTCCACATATTTGCGTAACATGGATATGTGAAAAACGTTATGAACACGAGACATACTTGGCGGTAAAGCGAGTCTATAAGCCACAGTTCCTACTCGATCGAGGATTAAAAATGGACCGATGAATCGAGGATTGAGCTTTCCTCTCTTTCCAAATCTCGTAACTCCTTTCCATGGAGCAACACGTAAGAACACATGATCTCCTACATCAAATTCCACGTCCTTTCGATGAAGATCAGCATAACTCTTTTGTCGATCTTGTGAGGTTTTTATACGTTGTCGGATCGTTTGAATCTTTTCTGTAGTCATACGTACCAACTCCGGTCCCAACAACGTTGCTTCGCCCACCTCATCCCAGCATACTGGAGAACGACATTTTCTTCCATACAATGCTTCGAATGGAGCCATGCCAATACTTGCTTGATAACTGTTGTTGTAGGAAAACTCCACCAATGGTAAGAACTTGTCCCAACTTCCCTTGAAGTCAAAGACACAGAGTCTTAATAGATCTTCAAGAGTTTGAATAGTCCTCTCTGATTGTCCGTCCGTCTGAGGATGATATGCTGAACTAAATCGTAAATCCGTGCCCATAGCTTTTTGTAAACTAACCCAAAATCGTGAAGTGAATCTTGGGTCTCGGTCAGAAACTATGGATACTGGCATACCATGCAGTCTTACAATCTCGTTTATGTACATACGAGCAAGACGTTCAAGTGTATAAGTTTCTCGTATCGGTAAGAAATGAGCAGACTTGGTCAATCTATCAACAATGACCCAAATCGCATCAATACCTTGAGAAACCCTAGGAAGACCGGTAACGAAATCCATGGTAATGTGCTCCCACTTCCATTCTGGAATTTCAAGTGGTTGCAATGGACCTTTTGGTACTTGATGCTCCGCTTTGACTCGTTGACAAGTTAGACACCTTGAGATAAACAACGCTATCTCTCTCTTCATATTGCTCCACCAAAATGTATGACGAAGATCATGATACATTTTGGTACTTCCAGGATGGATTGCAAACGGTGTGTTGTGCGCCTCCATCATGATTTCATACTTTAAATCAGGGTTGTTAGGAACACAAAGTCTGGAGTTGACTCGAAGTATTCCTTCTTCATCGATTCTTGCTTCCGGCATAGCACCTTCTTGCACTTTCTTCCTCATACGCATCAGCTCCAGGTCTGTAGCTTGAGCAGCTTTAACTTTATCGATTAAAGTCGGTTCTACTCGTATATTCGCCATCATCACATGGGTCCCTGGAGTCTTTAACTCTATCTCCATCCTTTGCAAGTCACACAAAATGGGCCTTTGCGTTGTTAATATTGCACTTGTACCGCATATGATCTTCTACTCAATGCGTCAGCTACCACGTTCGCTTTTCCAGGATGGTATTGAATGGTATGATCATAATCTTTCAACAGTTCAAGCCAACGTCGTTGTCGCATGTTGAGTTCCTTTTGAGTGAAGAAATATTTGAGGCTTTTATGATCCGTAAAGATCTCCACCTTCTCCCCATACAAGTAATGCCTCCAAATTTTAAGTGCAAAGACAACAGCTGCCAACTCTAGATCATGAGTAGGATAATTCCTCTCATATTCCTTGAGTTGTCTTGATGCATAGGCTATGACTTTTCCATGTTGCATGAGAACGCATCCCAACCCTTTGCTCGAAGCATCACTGTAGATGACAAATCCCTCCGAGCCAGATGGTATTGTTAGAACAGGTGCTGAAATGAGTCTCCTCTTGAGTTCTTGAAAACTCTGCTCACATTCTTCGCTCCAACCAAACTTTGTATCTTTCCGAGTCAGCTGAGTTAATGGAGTAGCGATTCGAGAAAATCCTTCCACGAATCTCCGATAATAACCAGCTAAACCAAGAAAGCTACGTACCTCGGTCACTGATTTAGGTTGCTCCCAGCTTTGAATAGCTTCAATCTTTGCCGGGTCAACAGATATTCCACGACTTGATACTACGTGCCCAAGGAATGCTACCTCTTCCAGCCAGAACTCGCATTTCTTCAACTTGGCATAAAGTTTGTATTCACGAAGCTTTTGGAGTACCAGCCTCAAGTGTTGCTCATGATCTTCACGGCTTTTGGAATAAATAAGGATGTCATCAATAAAGACGACCACAAAGTGATCCAAATATTCCTTGAATACCCGGTTCATCATATCCATGAAGGCAGCAGGAGCATTAGTCAATCCAAAGGACATGACTAGGAATTCATAATGCCCGTACCGAGTTCTAAAAGCCGTCTTTGGAATATCCTCAGTTCTAACCTTCAGCTGATGATATCCAGAACGAAGATCGATCTTTGAAAAGAATTGTGCTCCTTGCAACTGGTCAAACAGGTCATCAATACGTGGCAATGGGTACCTATTTTTGATGGTGACATGATTCAACTCCCGATAATCAATACAAAGTCGCATACTCCCATCTTTCTTCTTCACGAACAGAACAGGAGCACCCCAAGGAGAAGTACTAGGACGAATAAAACCAATGTCTAACAATTCCTGCAGTTGGGTCTTTAACTCCTGAAGTTCAATAGGAGCCATTCGATATGGGGCTTTGGAAATGGGTTTTGTACCGGGTTCAAGGTCGATACAAAATTCAATTTCACGCTCTGGGGGTAGGCCAGGAAGTTCTTCAGGGAATACGTCAGGGAATTTATTAACAATAGAAATATCATTCAAAACTGACGTATTTTTGTTTAGATCTGTGACATGAGCTAAGAAAGCTTGACATCCGTTTTTCAATAAACGAATAGCTTTATGGCTTGAGATGACAGCGATTGATTTTAATGGTTTGGTTGCTTGAATTCGCATAATAGGTCGATTAGGAATATGAAAGCTAACAACCTTACGAAAACAATCAATTTTTGCATGATGAGTAGTTAACCAATCAATCCCTAGAATCACGTCAAATGCAAGTATTTTTAATGAAATAAGATCGACAGGTAATGTGTGGGTACCAACTTGAACCAAACAAGACTTATAAACCGTGGATGTAATGAAGGTTTCTCCCAATGGAGTTTCAACTGCTAAGTCAAAGTCTAATTTCTCCGGAATCAAATTTAATCGATGAGCGCAAGTAGGAGAAATAAAAGAATGGGTAGAACCGGTATCAAATAAAGTATAGACTTCGTTAGAGTTTATGATAAGCTTACCCGTGATGACCTCATTCGGGTTCCTTGCTCTCTGGGAGTTCACAACAAACGCTCTCCCTTGCACAACCGGTTTTGACTTTTCTGGGACGGCCTTTGGTGCCTCCATCCTAGCTGAATTTGTCTTCGGTAAACGACAAAATCGGGCTAAATGACCTTCTCTTCCACAATTATAACATGCTTTGGACGGCATCGCGCAGTTTGGACTGATGTGCCCCTCCCCTCCGCATTTGAAACATATGATAGGTGGTCGTTCTCCTTCCTTAACGACAGGTGCTGGTGCTGACGTCTTTCCATCATTGTTGAATCTCCTCTTCTTGAAATGCCCATTCTTATTGTTTTGGCCCTGATTACCACCGAAGTGGTTACCATTTCTGGCCTGTTGATTCCCTCCACGCTTGTTGTCACCGCTTCGATGACTGCTCTCACTGGTATTATCATTTTGCCGGCTGCTCTCTTTTGGTTGCGTTGTCTCGTTATCGCGCTCCACCAACTGAGCCCTATTTACAACATCTGAATACAAACACAGTTTATGAGAAACAAGATGTTGACGTATCTCCGGCTTCAAACCTCTTAAAAACATCCGCGTCATTCTTTCTTCATTATCCACCAGGTGGGACGCAAACCGGGATAACTCCGCAAATTTTGCCTCGTACTGCGACACGGTCATATTATTCTGCTCCAATTTGATGAACTCCACCTCCTTCATGTGACGAATACTCTCGGGAAAGTATTTGTCGTTAAACAGCTCTTGGAACTTCTCCCAAGACATCTTCAGTGCGGCAGGTTGAGTACGCTTTATCGATTCCCACCAGTAATCTGCCTCTCCTCGCAACATAAAGGCGGCAAAGGGAACCTTTTGCTCCTCGGAGCAACCCAAGACATCAAATATCTTGGTGATCTGCTTTATCCATGTTTCAGCTACAAGTGGTTTGGGTTCTCCCTTAAACTCCGGTGGTCCCAGCTCCTTAAACTGTTTAGCGGTGACCGCCTGAGAGTTTCCAGTATTTCCACCTACGTTGTGGACAGGAGCCGCTTTCACCTGTTGTTGCATGAATTGCATAAAACTTCTGAACATTCCATCATTCATCATCTGGTCAGTGTTGTTGTTTGCATGAGGATTGTCACCTTCCTGATGCACATTATCCTGATTATTGATATGTGGTGAATCAACAATCGTCTGTGCTCCATTGCTATTCTCAACATTCTCAGATGCCATTTTCAGATACTGCCACAAAATAAAAGTTAATTGATATGTCATATATTATCCTTATATTATGACCGACCAATTAAATACCATGCAAATAAACTTAGGTAGGTCATACTAGCGAAGGAATTCCCCGTCTCTCCCCTCCTAGTTCTATTCTCACATCTTAGCCAGGGATCATATCCCTAAGCTCTGATACCAACTGTGACGCCCCCAAAATTAGGTATACATCACCCATCTTGGGTCGTCAGATACATAGTACAGAATACAAATACAACTTATTAATACAACTGTCGTGTACAATACGACAAAACATAAACTGTGAGTTTGAATACAAATATTATCTTCTAGAGAGTATTCATACTCAAAAGGAGTCCTCATTACATTTATTAACACACCATTACATAGAATAGTGAGGACTACTAACTAATACTATCATTCGGACCATCACTCCGTACCCCGACTTGTCCCAGCTACGTTCTCATTTCCTGAAGAGAACAGTGAAAGAAAGGGTGAGCTCAACTAGCCCAGTAAGAAATATTATGACTAAGATAATGCAGAATAAATTATCATTAGCCTTCAACAATGTTAAACTGATAAAATATAATAGACATCAAGTTTAACTGTAGCGGAACAAGCAATCCATTAAAAGAGTCAAGTAGAAAATAAACTCTACTATCTTTTATGATTTAAAAGATTTTTCAACACTGTGATCGCTGAGACTCAGCTTAATAAAATAATCCACATCATCGAATCACCCCTGCACTACGGCCAAGGATATTCGTATATTCATTAATGGTCATGATCATGCCAACAACTGTCCATCAATGCACTACGGGCCAATGAGGACTTTTACCACATCATTTGTAACATTACGGTCATGATTATACCGAATAATCCCTGGTCATAATCATACCAAGTCCATCTATGCACTACAGGCCACAGATGACTTTCAACATTTTATAAACATGAGGATGATGACAATGATATAAGAATTCAATAAAACAAGTTCAAGAATTAATTTATCCAAGAATTAACAACGTCCAAATTGTCAACATGATACTGCTTTGTGGAGTAAAATTCAAGAATGATCAGAAGAATATTTTCATGAAAAGATACTGGATGAAGCGCAAATATCAAGGATATTCCACAAATTTCATGGAGTATAGAAGTCAAAACTTAACCAACTGAGTACAATAAAGAATGGAATAACAAAAGAAATCACCATGCATGCGATAGACCGCACAGACAGGTTATTCCAACAGAATAATAAATAATGGAACCAGGTCCGGCGTAAACGCACAGACAGGATGTTCCAACAGAATAATAATAAAAACGGAACCAGGTCCGGTGTAAAACACACAGACAGGATGTTCCAACAGAATAATAAACGGAACCAGGTCCGGTGTAAAACACACAGACAGGATGTTCCAACAGAATAATAGAAGAATGTCACCAAGTATAGGGTATATCCGCGTATACAGGTTATTCCAACAGAATAATAAGAAATGGAATAACAACAGTTCTCTTCATGAATAAGAAAGAATAACACCCCTTACCGTTTTAAAGACGAGCTGAAATAAGGAAATAGTTAAGTAGCAGAATACTCTTCTTCTCTTTCTCTATAGTTTCTCTCTATAGTTTCTCTCTCTAGAGTTCAGTGAATTCGTAAGAAATAATGAAGGAATGAGCTGCTATTTATAGAAAAATAGAATGCATAGTAACTAATCCATGAACGGTCCAGATTGATTACTTTAATCTGACGGTCCATATTTAAAGAAAAATCTTTTAAATAAAATATAATATATTCTATTTATAGAATAACTTTAATAAAGTATTTTGTTTTATATAAAAAGATGTTTCTGTTTTATTACGTTAATAATACGAATAAAACAAAACGTCATTATCGCTAAATAATTCATATTATTAACTGACAATAATTGAATCAAACTGAGTGACTTCTCACATAAGCATTAATAATCAATACCGTGTGCTACTATGCAACCACACGTATTACTGTACTTTTACTACCGAGTAGTTCAACAGTAACAATGGTAAAACTTCCGCCGTTATTTTTAATAAAATATTTTTGTCGTTTTCTCAATCCGACAATAATTCCGTTGTGGGGTCCACCAATGATTGTGCCGTCGTACGAATATTCCCCGACAAAAAGAATATTTTTCGACCAAACGAATATTTTATAACAACTTGCTTACTTTGCAAAATTTTATAAATATTACCCACAACTATAACATTATATCAAATTAACTTCATAATATTCAAAAATGATATTTATAGAAAATTCATCTTTATTTATAAAAGTTGGGGTCTTACACTACAGGCCAAAGACATACAACTATAAAACCAATAACTAACAATCCATCTATGCACTACGGGTCAAAGATGACTTTTAACGCAATATAAGCATGAAGATCATGACAATGATATAAAGAATCAATCAAATTAGATAAATGATAAATATTAAACATTTATAATACAATTTATCCAGAGTTCAAGAATATCTAAATTGTCAACATGATCACCAATTGTGGAGTAAAATTCAAGAATAATATTCACGTATCAAAAAAAATTTAGACTGAAAAGAAATATATTTTTCGGGTGAATAGTATCCCGTGAATAGTACTCTGTGAATAGTACTTTGGGAAAAGTACCTCGTGAATAGTATCCCGGCATGAAAAGTGCCCCAAATACCCGAGTGAATAGTATTCGAGTGAATAGTAACCGGGTGAATAGTAACTCGTGAATAGTACTTCGGCATGAAAAGTGCCCCGAATATTCGAGTGAATAATATTCGTGTGAATAGTAACTGGGTGAATAGTAACCCGTAAATAGTAACTCATGAATAGTACTCCGGCATGAAAAGATCAATAATTATCAAGAATGTGCAAAAAATATCCTTGTGAAACGATACTAGATGAAGCACAAATTTCAAGGATATTCTACTAATTTCACGGAGCATAGAAGCAATACTTTAACAGAATGAGGGTATAATCAAGAATACGAGATGAAATAATATTACTCACATACTACAGAGTATGGAAGAAAATATTATTCCTTATGAATACTGAACAAAAATAATATCCCTTACGACTGTTGAACGAAAATAATATTCCTACGAATATTGACCGAAGATGATATTCCTTACGAATATTGAACGAAAATAATATTCATACAAATATGAAAAATAATATCTCTTTAGAATATGAAATAAATAATACCCCTTACCTCAGAAGAAGACTGGATACCGGAGTAGTGAAGTAGCAGACTTCGCTTCTTCTTTCTCTCTATAGCTTCTCTCTCTATAATTGCTCTTGTGAGACTTAGTGAATTGGTGAGAATGAAGGAAGAATGAGCTTCTATTTATAGGAAAATATAGTATCGATAATTGCACGTTTTGGGGCTCAAAATATTACAGTATAATACATTCCTCTTTTTCTTCATTGTTAATTTAGTCTTGCAAGTATTATCAAACTTGCATCACCTCCTCTAATAGTAAATCATGTGAATTAATAGTTCATTCATGTGACTCAAAAGTATAATCATGTGAAAAAACTAATTACAGCATAATACCTTCAACTATACCTCCATTTTTAATTTAGTCATGCAAGTATTATCAATCTTGCACCAATTCCCTTAATAGTAAATCATGTGCATCAATAGTACACACATGTGAACACATAGTTATAAGCATGTGAATTAATAGCAATTAATTACGCATTTATCCGGTTAATTACCCGATTGGTCAGTATAACCTCCAGACATCAATTATTATCGAAATAAATGTCGATTTTCACTAACACTAATAATTTCAACACAATGGAACTATCAATTTCATCTTTAATCAACACGAACTTATTCATCATTAATATTATAACTCACAATATTTAGCAACCAGGTCGTTCTCAGGAAATAGGGGGCTTTTCGAAAAAAATTTCTCCCTATTGGCGCGTAATTAGATGACCAAACCTCTCCTTGACAGAACTTCTAGACATTGTCAATATTGCAAATAATAATATGAATAACTTTGTAGTCTCAATTATTGATTTAATAATATAAAATATTATGCAAATGATACTGTGATAATAATTGAATCAATAATATGAGAGATATGATGCAGCAATTACTGTAGCAATAATTGAGTATAACTGAGTGACTTCTCACGTAAGCATCAATAATCAATACCGTGTGCTACTATGCAACCACGCGTATTACTGTACTTTTATCACCGATTATTTTATGATAACTTACTTACTTTGAAATTTTTTCAAATATCACCATTAACTTTAACCTTTTATCAATTTAACCATTTACTAAATAGAATAATTATAAAAAAAATTGAATACTTTCATTTCATAAAATTTGGGGTCTCACAATTTCCCCTCCTTATGAAATTTCTCCCTCGAAATTTATGTACCTTATAGTTCGAAGATATGAGAATACCTTGCTTTCTTTTCAGATTGTACCTTCCTTGTTATTTCCTCTCTATCATGATTTTTCTATTTCTCATCTCCTGTATTTCAGATATCATTCTAGAATATAGTTTCAAAATAAGGGTTAATTGACATGCCACATATTATCCCTATACTCTGACCGACCAATTAAATACCCAATAAACTTAGGTAGGTCATACTAGCGAAGGAATTCTCCGTCTTTCCCCTCCTAGTTCTTGTCTCACACCTTAGCCAGGGATCATATCCCTAAACTTTGATACCAACTATGACGCCCCCAAAACAGGTATACATCACCCATCTTGGGTCGACAAATACATGGTACAGAATACAAATAAAAAACTTAATTATACAATTGTCGTGTAAAATACGACAAAACTTAAGCTGAGAGTTTTAACACGAATATTGTCTTCTAGACAATATCCACACTCAATGGAGTCCTCATTACAATTATTATCACACTATTTCATATAATAGTGAAGACTACTAAAGCCACTTATCCTGGACCATCACTCCATTCCCTGACTCGTCCCAGCTATATTATCATTTCCTGAAGAGAATATTGAAAGAAAAGGGTGAACTCAACTAGCCCAGTAAGAATATTATGATTAAGATAATGCAGAATAAATTATCCTTAGCGTTCAACAGTATAACAACTGATAGAATATAATAGACAACAAGTTTTAGATCAACAACTGCAGTGGAATAAGCAATCCATTAGAAGAGTTAAGTAGAGCATGATATCTACTATCTTCTATGATTTAAAAGTTTATCATCAATTTTATCCCTATAATACCCATCAACAGTTCTTTATTATACCCAAGACAAATAGAACTTTCATCACCTGTCTTCACCTGAACCACCAAAGATGTTAGTTAAATTCACAATTCATATTTATAATAATGTGAATCAACAATTTCTCCTTGCCACAAAGGCTTAATAGAATTTTTACTCAATATCCTTACCCCAAAGGCTAAAGATATTCAAATGTAATAATAATGATCATACCAATCAGTTGTCTATCTTTGCATTACTAGCCAAAGATATTCAACTATAAAACCAATAGTCATGATCATACCAATCAATTGCCTGTCAGTGCACTACGGCCAAAGACATTCAACTGTTAACTAATGGTCATTATCCTGCCAATCACATCACCGAATTATCCCTGGACTACGACCAAGGATATTCGTTAGTATCACAAGTGGTCATGATCATGTCATACACCTGTCTATCTTTGCACTACGGGCCAAAGCTATCAATCAACAGTTCATCTTTGCACTACGACCAAAGATATCAATCAACAGTTCTTCTTTGCACTACAGGCCAAAGACATACAACTGTAAAACCAATAACTAACAGTCCATCTATGCACTACGGGCCAAAGATGACTTTTAACATAATATAAGCATGAAGATCATGACAATGATATAAAGAATCAATCAAATGAGATAAAGGTTAAATATTAAACATTTATAATACAATTTATCCAGAGTTCAAGAATATCTAAATTGTCAACATGATCACCAATTGTGGAGTAAAATTCAAGAATAATATTTACGTATCAAAAATAATTTGGACTGAAAAGAAATATATTTTTCGGGTGAATAGTATCCCGTGAATAGTACTCTGTGAATAGTACTTTAGGAATAGTACCTCGTGAATAGTACCCCAGCATGAAAAGTGCCCCAAATACCCGAGTGAATAATATTAGAGTGAATAGTAACTAGGTGAATAGTAACTCGTGAATAATACTTCGGCATGAAAAGTGCCCCGAATACCTGAGTGAATAATATTTGTGTGAATAGTAACTGGGTGAATAGTAACTCGTAAATAGTAACTCATGAATAGTACTCCGGCATGAAAAGATCAATAATTATTAAGAATGTGCAAAAAATATCCTTGTGAAACGATACTAGATGAAGCACAAATTTCAAGGATATTCTACTAATTTCACGGAGCATAGAAGCAATACTTTAACAGAATGAGGGTATAATCAGGAATACGAGATGAAATAATATTACTCACATACTACAGAGTATGGAAGAAAATATTATTCCTTATGAATACTGAACAAAAATAATATCCCTTACGACTGTTGAACGAAAATAATATTCCTACGAATATTGACCGAAGATGATATTCCCTACGAATATTGAACGAAAATAATATTTATACGAATACGAAAAATAATATCTCTTTAGAATATGAAATAAATAATACCCCTTACCTCAGAAGAAGACTAGATACCATTGTAGTGAAGTAGTAGACTTCGCTTCTTGTTTCTCTCTATAGCTTCTATCTCTATAATTGCTCTTGTGAGACTTAGTGAATTGGTGAGAATGAAGGAAGAATGAGCTTCTATTTATAGAAAAATATAGTTTCAATAATTGCACGTTTTGGAGCTCAAAATATTACAGTATAATAACTTCCTCTTTTTCTTCATTTTTAATTTAGTCCTGCAAGTATTATCAAACTTGCACCACCTCCCCTAATAGTAAATCATGTGAATTAATAGTTCATTCATGTGACTCAAAAGTATAATCATGTGAAAAAAAACTAATTACAGTATAGTACCTTCAACTATACCTCTATTTTTAATTTAGTCATGCTAGTATTGTCAATCTTGCACCAATTCTCCTAATAGTAAATCATGTGAATCAATAGTACACACATGTGAACACATAGTTATAAGCATGTGAATTAATAGCAATTAATTGCTCATTTATCCGGTTAATTACCCGTTTGGTTAATATAACCTCCAGACATCAATTATTATCGAAATAAATATCGATTTTCACTAACACTAATAATTCCAACACAATGGAACTATCAATTTCATCTATAATCAACACGAACTTATTCATCATTAATATTATAACTCACAAAATTTAACAACCAGGTCGTTCTCAAGAAAGAGGGGGCTTTCCGATAAGGATTTCTTCCTATTGGCGCGCGATTAGATGACCAAACCTCTCCTTGACAGAACTTCTAGACATTATCAATATTGTAAATAATAATATGAATAACTTGTCGTCTCAATTTTTGATTTAATAATATAAAATATTATGCAGATGATACTGTGACAATAATTGAATCAATAATATGAGAGATATGATGCAACAATTACTGTAGCAATAATTGAGTATAACTAAGTGACTTCTCACGTAAGCATCAATAATCAATACCGTATGCTACTATGCAATCACGCGTATTACTGTCCTTTAATCACCGATTATTTTATGATAACTTGCTTACTTTAAAATTTTTTCAAATATCACCCTTAACTTTAACCTTTTATCAATTTAACCATTTACTAAATAGAATAATTATAAGAAAATTGAATACTTTCATTTTATAAAATTTGGGGTCTCATAAAATGCTTCAAGAGAGATGGCTTAATATCTTTTGTACAGTCTGCATAAAACTCTCTCTCTAAAAGGATTTTCTATCTCTCGAAATACCTCAGCATCTATATCGAAACATACCACAATTTTACCCATCTTCCCATATTTCGTATTGTATATGTTACTAATGCAATATGTTGCACCATTCACAAACTTAGCAAATCCATTATACATAAAATAACTTTTAGGAAAATGGGCAACAGTACCATCCCTAATTATCTTCCAATAATTCGTGCTCAAACTATAAATCTCAATCCGATACAAGGATTTGAATTTGTCACCTTTTGTTTGAATTTGTCAGACTATAAATAGGCTTCGGAATGGATGACTTCGAGAGTTCAACGTGTGTCTTCGGCTTCAGAACGAATGACTTCGGATTCGCATAGTAGAAGGCTTCGGGGTTGGATTCCATAAAGTCGGATGGCAGAATGATTTTAGATTCGGAATCCATAAAATCTCTCTTTCTTTCAATGATTCTCAAAAATTGTGTCCATCTATTAGTTAGTCTGGTCCAAAATTAGAGTTTGGAATATCATTAATTCTTATTCAAACTTCTCATTCATTTTGTTGAAAATTTCTTTTTACTGATCTATTTGCTAAAGGTTTCTTAGATCTTTTCTTGATTAGAACATTTGGAAATGCATATTTGTATGCATGCCAAGCCTATGAAGACACATAAATTAGTAGGTGAAAGGTAAATATAGTGAGAGTTTAATATTGCGGAGCCTAGAAAATTAAATAAAATCTGAATTTGGTCAATACGACTTCGTTGGCCAATTGGTTTGTCATACTTAGCGTCTGCAGTTTAATACTGAGGACGGTACTTATTTAAAAATGACGTCATTTTCCAATTGGCCAAAAATACTTAGCGTCCGCAGTATAATTCTAAGGACGAGAGACTTTTACACAGAGGGTATTTTGGACATTTGACCTGTCTTCAATATTAAATTGCGGAATACTTGAAACTAAACTGCGGACGAGATCTCTATTAAACCATCAGATCATCAGATGGACGCTCATAATGTGTTGTAAGGATAACCTTAAATTGACAACGTTGGCTATTGATCGGTCCCCATATATATATATATATATATATATATATATATATATATATATATATATATATATATATATATATGAGTCCCTATCCGTGACAACCGGTTGCCACAGACACTATTTCAGCAACAATGATCCTAGTTGTTGATCTCGATAATGAAAGGTTGAGATTTGGCCATATGACTCTTATGCCGCAACAAGTTCTTGAGGCAGTAAAATCGCTTGTTGTGGCACGACTAATGTCCTAATTGCCCCAATTCCATGACCTGCCATAACAAACTGTTGCGGCAAGGCCAAAAAATTACTTATATAACGAAGGGATAAATAAATGTGGTACTTGCATGTAGAGATAGTACTTGCCACTTGTAACTCACTACTGCTTGATAGTCGCCTACATGTGATGACTAAGAATTAAGAAGCAACCAACCAACTAGCTCATAAGTCCCCCAAAAAATGTTGAATTCAGAATTTACTATATGAAAAATGATATTTTGACAAGTAAATAAATAAATTATATGTTTCTTTCTTACGTATTTAATTGGGTGAAATTTGATATCCGTGTAAGTCCTTGTACATAAATAATAATTAGGTTTCACATTAATGAAGTAAATTTTTTTCTTATAAATATCAATATTTCCTATGGAGATAACAATTCTCTACATTTATAGTGTCCCTTATTAATTAGCATAATAGCCTAGAGATGCACAAAAGGCCCGAGGCCTGGCCTTTATCCGACCTAGGCCTGGCCTGAAAAAGTCAGGCTTGAAGGCTCCAAAGAGGCCACATTTTTAAGCATGTCGTCTGGTCTGCCCTGACCTGAAAAAGGCTTGAGCCTGACCTAGCCTGGGGCCTGGCCTGCAGGCTTAGTCACCAGCCACCAGCCCCAAGCCAACCCCCACTTTTATATAACCCAACCAAAAAAAAATATGGTTCTTTACACTACTATACAACAATTAGAAAATAATTACAAGATTAGTGCATCCATAAAATAATTATAAAAAGAGTGCAAAAAAAGCACTTTTTCACATTCAATTATGGAGCACGGCATAAAAAATCCATCAACATAGGGTTCTCTCCCTTCTCTTTTAAGGAAAACACTTTATATATACACTCTCTGCCTCCCTTAATTTTGCTCTCTCATTACTCTATAATTTTTAAACCAACTCTCTGCATCAGTGTTCTTCTTCTTTTCCTCCTCTTCACTATCTTCTTCTGGGCCCTGATTAAAGCAGAGGTGGTGGAAATATATTTACTTCCCGTGATTTCTTCATATGGCAAAGGATTTGAACGACGGAAGAGTTCTGGCTTCCCCTTAAATTTCTTTCTGAAGACAACTTACTCATCGAATTTAGTAAAATCACATAGAAGAAGAACAAAAATGGAAATCTTTTTGGGGGAAACAATGACGGCTACGATTTCCCATATGGGTTTGGGTCGTACTGGCCTAACTCGGATCTGAGTTCACCCGTTGAGTCTGCAGTGTGCTCCATGGAGACTGAGAGTGATGAGGAAGAATACCTCTATGGGTCTAGTGCATCAGAGTGCAAACAATGTGTTTCAGATTTATGGTTACTAATTAGATATATTTTGGTTACTATATAATGTTAATTTGGTCACCATTCACAATATTGTATTATTTTTAATGCTTCAATTGTCACAGTAAACAATGGATATTTACTATGAGTGTAAGACCCCAACTTATTAATAAATAAAATTAAATTTCCTCTATTTATTATTTTGAAATAGAAAGGGTTGATTTGATTAATGTGGTTAGTTATGGGGAAAATGCGCAAATATTTCAAATAAGCAAGTGGTTATAAAATATTCATTTTTGGTCGGTGAATATTCGTTTGGTCGTGGAATATTCTTGCTGTCGGAGAATATTCGTACGACGGCGCAGCCTTGTGTGGGCCCCATAACGGAAAGCAATTGGATGAAGAAAACGACAAGTATAAGTTGTTTATAATTAACGGCATAGTTGTTACCGTTAATACTGTTGGAATACCTGGTGGTTAAAATACAGTAGCACACGGATTGCACAGTATTTTTGAATTATTGATTCTTACAAAGAAATGCACTACTCAATAATTGTTACAATAGTTACTGTTTAATATTTTATTTTATTGATTCAATAATTGCTGCATTGATATTTTATATTATTGTTGTTTCAATAATTGTCACTGCACAGTATTTCCCATTATCAGATCAATAATTCATATTATTTGAATAATATTATTAGATAGCATTATTGGCAATGTCTAGAAAGTTCTGTCTAAGGAGGGATTTGGTCATCTAATTGCGCGCTAGTAAGGAGAAATTCTTATTGAAAAGCCCCCTCTTCCTGGGAACGGCCTGGTTGTCATAAATGTGATTCTGTAATATTATTTGTGAATAATTAATTATTGATTCATATGATAAAGAAATATTTATTTTATGTGGATATAAATGAGGGATATATTTTTGTGGTTAAAAATGAAGGAGTTAATGTTGAGGTTTTTATCAATATTTTTGTCAGAATTGAGGTATTAAAAATCAGGGTTTTTGAAATATTTTGCGGGGGTTATAATTTTTGAGATGTTTCTGAGAGGTCTAAAACCCGAGATTCGGCAATATCTTATCTCTCATAAATTTTCTTTATATTCAGATATTGTAAACAGGGCTCAATTATTAGAGCGAGATAATGAGTATGTGCAACCGAGGGACCACAACCAGGGTCATACCGGTGGCGGCAGTCATCGAAGCAATGAAAACCAGCAGGGAGAAAAACATTCGGACAAAAGCGGTAACCACTCTGGTGGTAATCGTGACCGTGATAATACAAGGAGCGAGTCGGGAGGAGATTTCAAGAAGAGAAGGTACAACAATGATAACGTGAAGACGTCAGGACAAACATCAACTGCTTTTAGGGGAGGAGAACGAGCACCAGTCGTTTGTTATAAATGCGGGAATGAGGGACACATCAGCCCAAACTGCCCACAACAATCCAAGGTATGTTATAACTATGGAAAGAAGGGTCATATGGCTCGAGAGTGTTCTGTAGCAAAACCAAGTTCAGCGGGGATGACGATTCCAAAAGCTATCCCGGATAAGTCAAAATCAGCGGTTCCTTGAAGGGCGTTTGTCGTGACTGCCCAAAACGCGAGGAACCCAAACGAGGTGATCACGGGTAAGCTAATCATAAACTATTACGAAGTTTATACCTTATTAGATACCGATTCTATCCATTCTTTTATCTCTCTTGCTTGTGCTCAACGTTTAAACTTGACTCCGGAGAAATTAGACTTTGACCTATCTGTGGAGACTCCGTTAGGAGAAACTTTCATTACATCTACAGTTTATAAATCTTGCTTAATCCAAGTTGGCACAATCACATTACCTGTTGACCTTATCTCTTTAAAGATACTTGCTTTTGATGTGATTTTAGGAATTGATTGGTTAACTACTCATCATGCCAAAATTGATTGTTTTCGTAAGGTTGTTAGTTTTCATATTTCTAACCAACCTGTCATGCGAATTCAAGCAACCAAACCACTAAAATCAATCGCTGTCATACCAAGCCATAAAGCCATTCGTTTATTGAAAAACGGATGTCAAGCTTTCATAGCCCATGTTATGTACTTGAACAAAAACACGTCAGATTTGAATAATATTTCTGTTGTTAGTGAATTCCCTGACGTATTTTCTGAAGAACTTTCCGGTCTACCCCCAGAACGTGAAGTTGAATTCTTTATTGACCTTGAACCTGGTACAAATCTCATTTCTAAAATCCCATATCGAATAGCTCCTATTGAACTTCAGGAGTTAAAGGTTCAACTACAGGAGTTGTTGGACATCGGTTTTATTCGTCCTAGTACATCTCCTTGGGGTGCTCCTGTGTTATTCGTAAAGAAGAAAGACGGGAGTATGCGACTTTGTATCGACTACCGAGAATTGAATCATGTCACTATCAAGAATAGGTATCCGCTACCTCGCATTGATGACCTGTTTGACCAGTTGCAAGGAGCACAATTCTTTTCAAAGATCGATCTTCGTTCTGGATATCATCAGCTGAAGATTAAAACTGAGGATATTCCAAAGACTGCCTTCAGAACTCGGTACGGGCATTATGAATTCTTAGTAATGTCTTTTGGATTGACTAATGCTCCTGCTGCCTTCATGGATATGATGAACCGTGTATTCAAAGAATATTTGGATCAGTTCGTTGTTGTCTTTATTGATGACATCCTCATCTATTCCAAAAGCCGTGAAGATCATGAGCGCCATTTGAAGCTGGTACTGCAAAGGCTTCGTGAAAACAAGCTATATGCCAAACTGAAGAAATGCGAGTTCTGGCTTGAGGAAGTAGCATTCCTTGGGCACGTGGTGTCAAAATATGGAGTATCTGTCGACCCGGCGAAGATTGAAGCCATACAAAGTTGGGAGCAACCGAAGTCGGTGACCGAAGTACGTAGCTTTCTGGGCTTAGCTGGGTATTATCGGAGATTCGTAGAAGGATTTTCTAGAATCGCTACCCTGTTAACTCAGCTGACTCGGAAGGATACAATATTCGGTTGGAGCGAGAATTGTGAGAAGAGTTTTCAAGAACTCAAGAGGAGACTCATTTCGGTACCTGTTCTGACAATACCATCTGGTTCGGATGGATTTGTTATCTACAGCGATGCTTCAGGCAAAGGGTTAGGATGTGTTCTCATGCAACATGGGAAAGTCATAGCCTATGCCTCGCGACAACTCAAAGAATATGAGAGGAATTATCCTACTCATAATTTGGAGTTGGCAGCAGTCGTTTTCGCGTTGAAGATCTGGAGACATTACCTGTATGGGGAGAAAGTGGAGATCTATACGGATCATAAAAGCCTCAAATATTTCTTCACCCAAAAGGAACTCAACATGCAGCAACGACGTTGGCTTGAGCTGTTGAAAGATTACGATCATACCATCCAATATCATCCTAGAAAAGCGAACGTAGTAGCTGACGCATTGAGTAGAAGATCATATACGGGTACGAGTGCAATGTTATTAACACAAAGGCCCATTTTGTATGATTTACAAAGGATGGAGATAGAGATGAAGGCTCCAAGTACCCACATGATGATATCAAATATACTAGTAGAACCGACTTTAATCGATAAAGTTAAAACTGCTCAAGCTACGGACATGGAGCTAATGCGTATGAAGAAGAAAGTGCAAGAAGGTGCTATTCCAAAAGTAAGAATCGATGAAGAAGGAATACTTCGAGTCAACTTCAGACTTTGTGTTCCTAACGATTTTAACTTGAAGCATAGAATAATGATGGAGGCACACAACACACCGTCTGCAATCCATCCTGGGAGTACCAAAATATATCACAATCTTCGACATACATTTTGGTGGAGCAATATGAAAAGAGAGATCGCGGAGTTTATCTCGAGGTGTTTAACTTGTCAACGTGTAAAAGCGGAGCATCAAGTACCAAAGGGTCCATTGTAACCACTTGAGATTCTGAAATGGAAGTGGGAACATATTACTATAGATTTCGTTACGGGTCTTCCCATGGTGTCTCAAGGTATAGATGCGATTTGGATCATTGTTGATAGATTTACCAAGTCTGCCCATTTCTTGCCTATACGTGAGACTTATTCCCTTGAACGTCTTGCTCGTATGTACGTGAATGAGATTGTGAGATTGCATGGCATGCCAGTATCCATAGTTTCAGATCGTGACCCAAGATTCACTTCACAATTTTGGGTTAGCTTGCAGAAAGCTATGAGCACAGATTTACGATTTAGTTCAGCATACCACCCTCAAACGGACGGGCAATCAGAGAGGACTATTCAAACCCTTGAAGATATATTAAGACTCTGTATTCTAGATTTTAAAGGAAGTTAGGATAAGTACTTTCCACTGGTGGAATTCTCCTATAACAACAGTTATCAGGCAAGTATAGGTATGGCTCCATTTGAAGCCTTGTATGGACGAAAGTCTCGTTCTCCGGTATGCTGGGACGAAGTGGGTGAAGCAACGTTGTTGGGACTAGAATTGGTACGCATAACTATAGAGAAGATCCAAACGATTCGACAACGTATACAAATGTCACAGGATCGACAAAAGAGTTATGCGGATCTTCATCGAAAGGATGTAGAATTTAGTATTGGGGATCATGTATTGTTACGTGTTGCACCATGGAAAGGAGTTACAAGATTTGGGAAGAGATGAAAGTTCAATCCATGATTTGTTGGTCCATTTGAAATTCTTGACCGAATAGGAAATGTGGCATATCGACTCGCATTACCTCCAAGCATGTCTCGTGAAGCAAGTGTCGTTCTCTAGTATGCTGGGACGAGGTGGGTGAAGCAACGTTGTTGGGACTAGAATTGGTACGCATAACTACAGAGAAGATCCAAACGATTCGACAACGTATACAAATGTCACAGGATCGACAAAAGAGTTATGCGGATCTTCATCGAAAGGATGTAGAATTTAGTATTGGGGATCATGTATTGTTACGTGTTGCACCATGGAAAGGAGTTACAAGATTTGGGAAGAGAGGAAAGTTCAATCCACGATTTGTTGGTCCATTTGAAATTCTTGACCGAATAGGAAATGTGGCATATCGACTCGCATTACCTCCAAGCATGTCTCGTGTTCATAATGTTTTTTACATATCTGTGCTTCGTAAATATGTGAAAGACCCGAACCACATAATTGAGTTAGAACCAGACGAGATAGCCGAAGATTTAACGTACGAAGAGGTACCTGTTAAGATCTTGGATAGGAAAGAGCATGTTCTACGCACGAAGGTTATACCACAAGTTAAGGTTTTGTGGAGAAACCATGCTATTGAAGAAATGACCTGGGAGTTGGAATTAGAAATGAAAGCGAGATATCCTCACCTTTTCGAAACACCAGGTACGTACGTCAATTTCGAGGACGAAATTTCATAAGGAGGGGAGGTTGTAAGACCCCAACTTATTAATAAATGAAATTAAATTTTCTCTATTTATTATTTTGAAATAGAAAGGGTTGATTTGATTAATGTGGTTAGTTATGGGTAAAATGCGCAAATATTTCAAATAAGCAAGTGGTTATAAAATATTCATTTTTGGTCGGTGAATATTCGTTTGGTCGTGGAATATTCTTGCTGTCGGGAAATATTCGTACGACGGCGCAGCCTTGTGTGGGCCCCATAACGGAAAGCGATTGGATGAAGAAAACGACAAGTATAAGTTGTTTATAATTAACGGCGTAGTTGTTACCGTTAATACTGTTAGAATACCTGGTGGTTAAAATACAGTAGCACACAGATTGCACAGTATTTTTGAATTATTGATTCTTACGAAGGAAGGCACTACTCAATAATTGTTACAATAGTTACTGTTTAATATTTTATTTTATTGATTCAATAATTGCTGCATTGATATTTTATATTATTGTTGTTTCAATAATTGTCACTGCACAGTATTTTCCATTATCAGATCAATAATTCATATTATTTGAATAATATTATTAGATAACATTATTGGCATTGCCTAGAAAGTTCTGTCTAAGGAAAGGTTTGGTCATCTAATTGCGCGCTAGTAAGGAGAAATCCTTATCGGAAAGCTCCCTCTTTCCTGGGAACGGCCTGGTTGTCATAAATGTGATTCTGTAATATTATTTGTGAATAATTAATTATTGATTCATATGATAAGGAAATATTTATTTTATGTGGATATAAATAAGGGATATATTTTTGTGGTTAAAAATGAAGGAGTTAATATTGAGGTTTTTATCAGTATTTTTGTCGGAATGGAGGTATTAAAAATTAGGGTTTTTGAGATATTTTGCGGGGGTTATAATTTTTAATCTGACCGTTGGATCGTGGTAATTTTTGGATATGTTGTACATATATAAGTTGAGTATATGTCCACAAATTTTGAACCGTTAAAAATGAACGTAAGATTTGTTATGAATTTTACGAAATGACTGGTTCAGAAATTGTTGAATTTTCAGAATTAATCATTTTAGTGAAAAATTCTAGAATTGGTGGGCCCCACTCTTGGTTGGTGAAGAAATGTGGTGAGATTTTTATTCAAATGTGGTGGGTGGGAATAGTAGCAGGTAAAACCATCAGGTTGCAGGTTAAGTCTGCTTCGGCGTGCTAACATTTTTCTATAAATAGAGGGCTAAGTTAGAATTGAAAATCACACCAGAATTCATAAGTTTTCTCTCTTTCTCTCTCTAGATTATTGAGTGTATTTTGTGAGTATTTAGATACTTTGAAAGTTGCTATTCGGCACAAGTTTCATTCAACCTCATATTCGATATTCAGTCAGAAGTACGGTTATTTTGAGGTAAGGGATATTATTTTTTTCTTAAATAATATTATTTTCTTCAATATCATTATGCTGAAATATTGATATGAGTTTTTTTTATCAAATTTGGAACTTTTTGCGTCGGGGTTACTATTCACGTATAGGACACTATTCACCGAAAAATAAAATTTTTCCTTTTTGACCAAGATGTCTATTATGGTTACTATATTTGATTGTATCCATATTTTGATCTTTATTTTTGAATTCTGCTTCACAATTGATTATTATGAAGTATTATTGATCTTGGATAAACTGTTATACAAATTCCTACTATTTGTCCTTCTGTCTCACTGGATTCGTTTTCTGTAAGATATTTTTCATCATCCTCAATCCTGAATGATGATATTACTGAATATCTTTGGCCTGTAGTGCAAAGATGTATGATTACCTGATGAATATCTTTAGCCTGTAGTGCAAAGATGAACAGGTGTTGAGATGAACATGACCGATTGGTACAGAAACACAAATATTATCTCGTAGAAAATATTCAAACTCAAATGGAATCCTCATTACAATTATTATCACACTATTTCATAGAATAGTGAGGACTACTATGTTACGCCCCAAAAATAGGTATACAACACCCATTCTGAGTCGCCAAAATACATGGTATAGAAACAACTACATCTTTACTGTTACAACATAAGAACTGTGAGTTTAAATACAAATATTGTCATCTAGACAATATCCACACTCAAATAAGTCATCATCACAATTATTGATACATTATTTCACAAAAATGGTGAGGACTACTAAAATAACTTCTAGAACCATCATTCCATACCCCGACTAGTACTCGCTACATTCTCGCCTCCTGAGAAAAATGGAACAAAAGGAAAAGGGTGAGCTCAACTAGCCCAGTAAAGAATATTATGACTAAGATAATACAGAACAAATTATCGTTAGTCTTCAACATGGGAAAATCTAATAGAATACAATAGACAACAAGTTTTAAATCAATAACTGCAGCGGAAACAGCAAACCATTAGAAGAGTCAAGTAGAGAATGAGTTCTACTATCTTCTAAGATTTAAAAGTCCATCATCAATATTTTATTCCTGTAACAACAATCAATAACCATCTTTAATCAAATATTCATCTTTGCACTACCGGCCAAAGATATTCATTTGTATCACCAGTCGGTCATGTTCATCTCAACACCTGTTCATCTTTGCACTAAGGGCCAAAGATATTCATCAGTTAATCATTCATCTTTGCACTACAGGCCAAAGATATTCAGTAATATCATCATTTAGGACTGAGGATGATGAAAAATATCTTAAAGAAAACGAATCCAGTGAAACAAAATAACAAATATTAAGGATTCGTATTTCGATTTATCCATGTCCAAAAATACCTTATAATTATTCATAGTGAAGTAAAATTCAAGAATGATCAAAACATGGATACAATCAAAGCTATTACCCAGAATAGATATTTTGGACGAAAAGAAGAAAATTTTATTTTTCGGTGAATAGTAACTCGTGAATAGTAACTCGTGAATAGTAACCCCGACGTGAAAAGTTTTAAATTTGATAAAAATTTCCAACCAATATTTCGGCAAAATGATATTGAAGAAATAATATCATTTTCGAATAAAATAACATCCCTTACCTCGTAAAGACAGTACTTCTGGTCGGAATACCGGTATAAGGCTGAAAGAAACTTGCTCTGATGAATAGAAACTCTCAAAGTATCTAAATACTCACAAAATACACTCAATAATCTAGAGAGAGAAAGAGAGAAAACTTGTTTCTGGTGTGATTTTCAATTCTAACTTAAGCACCTATTTATAGGAAAATGCTAGAACGCCAAAGGAGACTAAATAATAAAATATTATTATTACAAAACTCATTTCTACGCATGCCAAAAGACCAATTCAGCCACTAGCCATCCTTGACCCAAATTAGCAGCCCACATGTGTTAGAATAAAAGTGGGTCCCACCCATAATTAATAAAAATCATTTTATTTTCCAAAACTTCAATAATTCATAGAAAATAACCCTTTTATCAGAAAATTCAAATCTCGCAAATTTTTATAGGAAATTCAATTCTCTACAACTTTGCAGAAGAAAGTTTTTCCAAATTCCAAACAGAAATTGACCGAAATCCATAAACGGGCGATTTTACAAGCTATAATCAAATTTCAGTCAAGAAATGGGGTTCACCGACAGACAAAACATGAGTTAATCATTTAATACAACAAAAAAAATACTCTTCCTCCTCATATACTCATATATCCCACATTCATTGTAAAACTATCACCATTATTATATTATTAAATATAATAATAAATTATTTTATCAGAAAAGATAAAATATCATTTTTTAATAATTGTCACTTAAAATTTTTTTTTCATCTATATCCACATAAAATTAATATTTTTCTCATCATATAAATTAATAATTAATTATTCACAAATAATATTACAGAATCACAGTACTGGCAACCAGGCCGTTCCCAGGAAAGAGGGGGCTTTCCAATAAGGATTTCTCCTTACTGGCGCGCAATTAGATAACCAAACCTCTCCTTAGACAGAACTTTCTAGACATTGCCAATAATGTTATCTAATAATATTATTCAAATAATATGAATTATTGATCTAATAATGGAAAATACTGTGTAGTGACAATTATTGAAACAACAGTAATATAAAATATCAACGCAACAATTATTGAATCAATAAAATAAAATATTGAACAGTAATTACTGTAACCATTATTGAGTAGTGCCTTCTTACGTAAGAATCAATAATTGGTGCAATACAGTGTGCTACTGTGCAACAACGCGTATTACTGTGTTTTAACCACCGGGTATTCCAACAGTATTAACGGTAACAACTACGCCGTTATTTATAAACAACTTATACTTGTCGTTTTCTTCATCCAATCGCTTTTCATTATGGGGTCCACAAAAGACTGCGCCGTCGTACGAATATTCCCCGATAGAAAGAATATTCCACGACCAAACGAATATTCCCCGACAACAATGAATATTTTATAACCACCTGCTTATTTGAAATATTTGCGCATTTTACCCATAACTAACCTCGTTAATCAATTTAACCCTTACTATTTCAAAATAATAAATAGAGGGAATTTAAATTTTATTTATTAATAATTTGGGGTCTTACAACCTCCCCTCCTTATGAAATTTCGTCCTCAAAATTGACGTACGTACCTGGTGTTTCGAAAAGATGAGGATACCTCGCTTTCATTTCCGTTTCCAACTCCCAGGTCATTTCCTCAATAGCATGGTTTCTCCACGAAACTTTAACTTGTGGTATGGCCTTCGTGCTTAGGACATGCTCCTTTCTATCCAAGATCTTGACAGGTACCTCCTCGTACGTTAAGTCTTCAGCTATCTCGTCCGGTTCTAACTCAATAACGTGGTCTGGGTCTTTCACATATTTACGTAACACAGATATATGAAAAACATTATGAACACGAGACATACTTGGAGGTAACGCGAGTCTATAGGCCACATTTCCTACTCGGTCAAGAATCTGAAATGGACCAATAAATCGTGGATTGAGCTTTCCTCTCTTCCCAAATTTTGTAACTCCTTTCCATGGAGCCACACGCAACAATACATGATCCTCAATGTCAAATTCCATGTCCTTTCGATGAAGATCCGCATAACTCTTTTGTCGATCCTGTGCCGTTTGTATACATTGTCGAATCGTTTGGATCTTCTCTGTAGTCATTCGTACCAACTCTGGTCCTAGCAACGTTGCCTCTCCCACCTCATCCCAACATACTGAAGAGCGACACTTTCGTCCATATAATGCTTCAAATGGGGCCACACCTATACTTGCCTGATAACTGTTATTGTAGGAGAATTCCACCAATGGTAGGTACTTATCCCAACTCCCTTTGAAATATAGGACACAAAGTCTAAATAGATCTTCAAGGGTTTGAATAGTCCTCTCTGATTGTCCGTCCGTTTGAGGATGGTATGCCGAACTAAATCGTAAATCTGTGCCCATAGCTTTTTGCAAGCTAACCCAAAATCTTGAAGTAAATCTTGGGTCACGATCCGAAACTATGGATACTGGCATGCCATGCAGTCTCATAATCTCATCTACGAATATACGAGCAAGACGTTCAAGGGAATAAGTCTCCCGTATCGATAAGAAATGAGCAGACTTAGTTAATCTATCAACAATAACCCAAATAGCATTTATGCCTTGAGAAACCGTAGGAAGACCCGTAACGAAATCCATGGTAATGTGTTCCCACTTCCATTTCGGAATCTCAAGTGGTTGCAATGGACCCTTTGGCACTTGATGTTCTGCCTTTACACGTTGACAAGTTAAACACCTCGAGATAAACTTTGCAATCTCTCTCTTCATATTATTCCACCAAATGTATGTCGAAGATCACGATACATTTTGGTACTACCAGGATGGATTACAAATGGTGTATTGTATGCTTCCATCATAATCTTGTACTTCAAATCAGAATCGTTAGGAACACAAAGTCTGGAGTGGACTCGAAGTATTCCTTCTTCATCGATTCTTGCTTCTGGAATAGCACCTTCTTGCACTTTCTTCTTCATACGCATCAGCTCCGGGTCTGTGGTTTGAGCAACTTTAACTTTATCAATTAAAGTTGGTTCTATGCGTATACTTGACATCATCGCACTCGTTCCTGCATATGATCTTCTGCTCAACGCGTCAGCTACCACGTTTGCTTTTCCAGGATGGTATTGAATAGTGTGGTCGTAATCTTTCAACAGCTCGAGCCAACGTTGTTGTCGCATGTTGAGTTCTTTTTGAGTGAAGAAATATTTGAGGCTTTTATGGTTTGAATAAATCTCCACTTTCTCCCCATATAGATAGTGCCTCCAGATCTTTAGTGCAAAAACGACTGCTGCCAACTCTAGATCATGAGTAGGATAATTTCTCTCATATTCTTTAAGTTGTCGCGAGGCATAGGCTATAACTTTCCCACGTTGCATGAGAACACATCCTAGCCCTTTGCCTGAAACATCGCTGTAGATAACAAATCCATCCGAACCAGATGGTATGGTCAAAACAGGTGCCAAAATGAGTCTCCTCTTAAGCTCTTGAAAACTTTTCTCGCATTTCTCGCTCCATACGAATTTGATATCTTTCCGAGTTAACTGAGTTAACGGGGTAGCGATTCGAGAAAACCCTTCCACGAATCTCCGATAATAACCAGCTAAGCCTAGAAAGCTACGTACTTCGGTCACCGTCTTTGGTTGCTCCTAACTTTGTATTGCTTCAATCTTTGCCGGGTCAACAGATACTCTATGTTTTGACACCACGTGCCCTAAGAATGCCACTTCCTCAAGCCAGAACTCGTATTTCTTCAACTTAGCATATAACTTGTTTTTACGCAGCCTTTGGAGTACCAACTTCAAATGATGCTCATGATCTTCACGGCTTTTGGAATATACGAGGATGTCTTCAATAAAGACAACAACAAACTAATCCAAATAATCCTTGAATACTCAGTTCATCATATCCATGAAAGCCGCAGGAGCATTAGTCAATCCAAAAGACATGACTAGGAATTCATAATGCCCGTACCGAGTTCTGAAGGCAGTCTTTGGAATATCCTCAGTTTTAACCTTCAGCTGATGATATACAGAACGAAGATCGATCTTTGAAAAGAATTGTGCTCCTTGTAACTGGTCAAACAGGTCATCAATACGAGGTAGCGGATACCTATTCTTAATAGTGACATGGTTTAATTCTCGGTAATCAATACAAAGTCGCATACTCCCATCTTTCTTCTTTATAAATAAAACAGGAGCACCCCAAGGAGATGTACTAGGACGAATGAAACCGATGTCCAACAACTCTTGTAGTTGGACCTTTAACTCCTGAAGTTCAATAGGAGCCATTCGATATGGGGTTTTAGAAATGGGCTTTGTACCAGGTTCAAGATCAATAAAGAATTTAATTTCACGTTTCGGGGGTAGACCGGGAAGTTCTTCAGGAAATACGTCAGGAAAGTCAATAACAAGAGGAATATTATTCAAATTTGACGTGTCTTTATTCAAATCCATAACATGGGCTAAGAAAGCTTGATATCCGTTTTTTAATAAACGAATGGCTTTATGGCTTGATATAACAGTGATTGATTTTAATGGCTTAGTTGCTTGAATTCGTACAACAGGTTGGTTAGGAATATGAAAACTAACAACCTTACGAAAATAATCAATTTTGGCACGATGAGTAGTTAACCAATCAATCCCTAAAATCACATCAAAAGCAAGTATCTTTAAAGAGATAAGGTCAACAGGTAATGTGATGGTGCCAACTTGGATCAAACAAGATTTATAAACAGTGGATGTGATGAAAGTTTCTCCTAACGGAGTCTCCATAGATAAATCAAAGTCTAACTTCTCCGGAGTCAAGTTTAAACGTTGAGCACAAGCAGGAGAGATAAAAGAATGGGTAGAATCGGTATCAAATAAGGTATAAACTTCGCATGAATTTATGATTAGCTTACCCGTGATCACCTCGTTTAGGTTCTTCGCATGTTGACCAGTCACGACAAACGCTCTTCCAGGAACCGTTGACTTTATCTTTTCTGGGGCAGCTTTTTGAGTCACCATCCCCGCTGGACTTGGTTTTACTACAGTGCAATCTCGAGCGATATGTCCTTTATTTCCACAATTATAACATACCTTAAACTGTTGTGGGCAGTTTGGGCTGATATGTCCTTTTTTGCACTTATAGCATATAACCGGTGGTCGTTCTCCTCCCTTGGAACCAGTTGTTACTGGTGCTGACGTCTTCGTATTGTCATTATTGAATCTCCTCTTTTTAAAATCTCCTCCCGACTCGCTTCTTCTATTTTCATAGCCACGATTACCACCAGAGTGGTTGCCATTCTTGTCTGTATTTTTCTTTCTCCACTGGTTATCATTGTTCTGATGACTGCTGTCACCGATATGATCCTGGTTGTGGTCCCTCAGTTGACCGTACTCGTTATCTCGCTCTAATAATTGAGCCCTGTTGACAACATCTAAATAGAGAGAAAATTTATGAGAAATGAGATATTGACGTATGTCGGGTTTCAAACCTCTCAGAAACATCCTCGTCATACGTTCCTCATTCTCCACCAAATGAGGTGCAAACCTGGACAACTCTGCAAACTTCGTCTCGTACTGAGATACCGTCATATTATTCTGCTCTAGTATAATAAACTCTACCTCCTTCATATGACGAATACTTTCAGGAAAGTACTTATCATTGAACAGTTTCTGAAATGTCTCCCAAGACATGCTGAGTGCGGCTGGATGGGTACGCTTCACAGACTCCCACCAGTAGTCTGCCTCGCCACGGAACATAAAGGTGGCGAATGGAACCTTCTGTTCTTCCGTGCATCCCAAGACATCGAATATCTTGGTAATTTGCTTGACCCACGTTTCTGCCATGATCGGATCTGGCTTTCCCTTAAATTCTGGTGGTCCCAATTCTTTGAACTGTTTGGCTGTGACAAACCGTGAATTGTTATCATTTCCTCCTGTATTTTGAACACGAGTCTCCCTTGTCTAGTTTTGCATGAATTGCAAAAAAACTTCTAAACATTCCATCGTTCATCATCTGCTCATTGGTGTTGTTCACAGGAGGAATATTGCCAGCCTGTTGCACGTTCTCCTCGTTGGTAAGCACCGGTGTCTCCACGGTCTCATTTACTCCACTGTTAACATTCTCAGTCGACATTCTCAAATACTGCCATAAAACAAGGGTTAATTAAATAAATTAACAAATCACATAATACCCCTATATTATGACTAACCAATAAATAAGCTTAGGTAGGACACACTAGCGAAGGATTTATTCGTCTCTCCCCTCCTAGTTCTATTCTCCGATCTCCGCCAGAAATCATATCCCTAAGCTTTGACACCAACTGTGACGCCCCCAAAATAGGTATACAACACCCATTCTGAGTCGCCAAAATACATGGTACAGAAACAACTACATCTTTACTGTTACAACATAAGAACTGTGAGTTTAAATACAAATATTGTCATCTAGACAATATCCACACTCAAATAAGTCATCATCACAATTATTGATACATTATTTCACAAAAATGGTGAGGACTACTAAAATAACTTCTAGAACCATCATTCCATACCCCGACTAGTACTCGCTACATTCTCGCCTCCTGAGAAAAATGGAACAAAAAGGAAAAGGATGAGCTCAACTAGCCCAGTAAAGAATATTATGACTAAGATAATACAGAACAAATTATCGTTGGTCTTCAACAGGGAAAAATATAATAGAATACAATAGACAACAAGTTTTAAATCAATAACTGTAGCGAAAACAGCAAACCATTAGAAGAGTCAAGTAGAGAATGAGTTCTACTATCTTCTAAGATTTAAAAGTCCATCATCAATATTTTATCCCTATAACAACAATCAATAACTATCTTTAATCAAATATTCATCTTTGCACTACCGGCCAAAGATATTCATTTGTATCACCAGTCGGTCATGTTCATCTCAACACCTGTTCATCTTTGCACTACGGGCCAAAGATATTCATCAGTTAATAATTCATCTTTGCACTACAGGCCAAAGATATTCAGTAATATCATCATTTAGGACTGAGGATGATGAAAAATATCTTAAAGAAAACGAATCCAGTGAAACAAAATAACAAATATTAAGAATTCGTATTTCGATTTATCCATGTCCAAAAATATCTTATAATTATTCATAGTGAAGTAAAATTCAAGAATGATCAAAACATGGATACAATCAAATCTATTACCCAGAATAGATATTTTGGACGAAAAGAAGAAAATTTCATTTTTCGGTGAATAGTAACTCGTGAATAGTAACTCATGAATAGTAACCCCGACGTGAAAAGTTCTAAATTTGATAAAAATTTCCAACTAATATTTTGGCATAATGATATTGAAGAAATAATATCATTTTTGAATAAAATAATATCCCTTACCTCGTAAAGACAGTACTTCTGGTCGGAATACCGGTATAAGGCTGAAAGAAACTTGCTCTGATGAATAGAAACTCTCAAAGTATCTAAATACTCACAAAATACACTCAATAATCTAGAGAGAGAAAGAGAAAAAACTTGTTTCTGGTGTGATTTTTGATTCTAACTTAAGCACCTATTTATAGGAAAATGCTAGAACGCCAAAGGAGACTAAATAATAAAATATTATTATTACAAAACTAATTTCTACGCATGCCTAAAGACCAATTCAGCCACTAGCCATCCTTAACCCAAATTAGCAGCCCACATGTGTTAGAATAAAAGTGGGTCCCACCCATAATTAATAAAAATCATTTTATTTTCCAAAACTTCAATAATTCATAGAAAATAACCCTTTTATCAGAAAATTCAAATCTGGCGAATTTTTATAGGAAATTCAATTCTCTACAACTTTGCAGAAGAAAATTTTTCCAAATTCCAAACAGAAATTGACCGAAATCCATAGACGGGAGATTTTACAGGCTATAATCAAATTTCAGTCAAGAAATGGGGTTCACCGACACACAAAATATGAGTTAATCATTTAATACAACAAAAAAATACTCTTCCTCCTCATATACTCATATATCCCACATTCATTGTAAAACTATCACCATTATTATATTATTAAATATAATAATAAATTATTTTATCAGAAAAGATAAAATATCATTTTTTAATAATTGTCACTTAAAAAAATTTCTCCATCTATATCCACATAAAATTAATATTTTTCTCATCATATAAATTAATAATTAATTATTCACAAATAATATTACAGAATCACATTACTGGCAACCAGGTCGTTCCCAGGAAAGAGGGGGCTTTCCAATAAGGATTTCTTCTTACTGGCGCGCAATTAGATAACCAAACCTCTCCTTAGACAGAACTTTCTAGACATTGCCAATAATGTTATCTAATAATATTATTCAAATAATATGAATTATTGATCTGATAATGGAAAATACTGTGTAGTGACAATTATTGAAACAACAGTAATATAAAATATCAATGCAACAATTATTGAATCAATAAAATAAAATACTGAACAGTAATTACTGTAACCATTATTGAGTAGTGCCTTCTTACGTAAGAATCAATAATTGGTGCAATATAGTGTGCTACTGTGCAACAACGCGTATTACTGTGTTTTAACCACCGGGTATTCCAACAGTATTAACGGTAACAACTATGCCGTTATTTATAAACAACTTATACTTGTCGTTTTCTTCATCCAATCGCTTTCTGTTATGGGGCCCACAAAAGACTGCGCCGTCGTACGAATATTCTCCGATAGAAAGAATATTCCACGACCAAACGAATATTTCCCGACAACAATGAATATTTTATAACCACCTGCTTATTTGGAATATTTGCGCATTTTACCCATAACTAACCTCGTTAATCAATTTAACCATTACTATTTCTAAATAATAAATAGAGGGAATTTAAATTTCATTTATTAATAATTTGGGGTCTTACATACTATAGCCACCTTCTTGGACCATCACTCCATTTCCCGACTAGTCTCAGCTATATTCTCATTTCCTGAATAGAACAATGAAAGAAAAGGGTGAGCTCAATTAGTCAAGTAAAGAATATTATGACTAAGATAATGTAGAAAAAATTATCCTTAGTCATCAACAGTATAAAAACTGATATAATACAATAGACAACAAGTTTAATTGCAGTAGAACAAGCAAACCGTTAGAAGAGTCAAGTAATGCATGATGTCTACTATCTTCTATGATTTAAAAGTTCATCATCAATATTTTATCTTTGTAACACAGCTCCATAAATAATGCACATCATCAAATTATCCATGCACTACGGGCCAAAGATATTTGTTATTGTCACCCATGGTCATGATCATGCCAAACAACTGTCCATCAATGAACTACGGGCCAATGAAGACTTTTACCACATCATTTGTAATATTATAGGTCATGATTATACCGATACATAATTTTTGGTTATAATTATACCAATCAATAGTCCATCTATGCACTACGGGCTAAAGATGACTTTTATCACAATATAAGCATGAGGGTGATGACAATGATATAAACATCAATCAACGAAATCAAGGATAAATATTAAATATTTTTAATTTATCTAGAGTTTAAAAATGTCCAAATTATCAACACGATGACTGCTTTGTGGAGTAAAATTCAAGAATAATATTCATGTATCAAAAATAATTTGGACAGAAAAGAAATCAATTTTTGTCGTGAATAGTACCCGAGTGAATACTACCCCGTGAATAGTACTTCGTGAATATAGTACCCCAGCATGAAAAGATTAAAATTTAACAAAAATGTTCAAAAAAATATTCTTATGAAATGATACTAGATGAAGCGCAGATTTCAAAGATATTCTACTAATTTCAAGTAGTATAGAAGCAATACTTATCAAAATGAGTGTAGAATTAGGAATATGAAATGAAATAATATTACTTACATACTACAGAGTATGGAAGAAAATATTATTTCTTACAAATAATAACCAAAATAATATTCCTTACCTTAAAATGAGAGTATTTCTGACTGGTATGGCGGGGATATTCTTGAATAAAACTTATACTATTTTCTACACTCAAAACTTCTTTAAACTCAAAAGAAATACACTCAATATTATAGAAGAAGAATTCTCTGATTCTGGTGTGATTTTCATTTCTAAACTAAGCAACCTATTTATAGGAGAATGGCAAGATACTATTTAGGAAAAATCACAGACTACACAGTAGGAGAATTCACGGACGAATTCGCTAAAATAATTTTGATTTTACTATGTTACACTATGTAAACACTATGCAGTACTATGCAATAAAATATAATATATTCTATTTTATATAAAAAACAAAATTTGTAATATATATATATATATATATATAATATATATATATATATATATATAAACTCACACACACGACACACATATTACACACACACACACACTTATATCTATATAAGTAATAAAATAAAACTAAGATAACTTTCTACCGACGATTTTGAAAAATGCGTAAGTAGGGGTCTATGTATTAAGCCAAATTTATAACAAATACTTCATAAAAATTCCCTCTATTTATCTCAATTCACTTGTCTTCACTAAACACATTTTCAATAACATTTATTCATCATTTATAACTCACAATATTAACAACCAGATCATTTCCAAGAAAGAGGGGGGCTTTCTGATAAGGACTTCCCCTTATTGATGCGCAATTAGGTAACCAAACCCCTTTTCTCAACAGAACTTTTTACACATCTTCAATAATGCAAATAATAATATGAATAACTTTGTCATCTCAATTATTGATTTAATAATATAAAATATTGTGCAGATGATACTGCGACAATAATTGAATCAATAATATGAGATACTATGCAGCAATTACTCTGGCAATAATTGAATAAAACTGAGTGACTTCTCACGTAAGCATCAATAATCAAAGATATTGTACAATATCGTGTGCTACTATGCAACCACGCGTATTACTGTACTTTTATCACCGAGTATTTCAATAATTAACGGTAAAACTTTTACCGTTATTTTTATAAAAAGTTATTTCTGTCGTTTTCTAACTTCGACAGTAATTTTGTTGTGGGGTCCACCAATGATTGTGTCGTCGTACGAATATTCCTTGATAAAACGAATATTCCCCGACCATACGAATATTTTATGACAACTTGCTTACTTTGTAAAATTTTTAAACATTACCCACAACTATAACATTATATCAAATCCACACCTTATTATTCAAAATAATATTTAGAGAAAAATTAATCATTATTTATAAAAGTTAGGGTCGTGCACTATTCATACATACGGCACTATTCATATATACGGTACAATTCATACATACGATACTATTCACGGGATACTATTCATGAAGTATTATTCATGGGATACTATTCACTCAGGTACTATTTACACAGGGTACTATTCACGATTAAAATTGATTTCTTTTCTGTCCAAATTATTTTTTATACATGAATATTATTCTTGAATTTTACTCCACAAAGCAGTTATCATGTTGACAATTTGGACATTCTTAAACTCTGGATAATTTGAATTATAAATCTTTACAATTTATCCTTGATTTCTTATATCATTGTCATCATCCTCATGCTTATATTGTGATGAAAGTCATCTTTGACCCGTAGTGCATAGATGGACTGTTGATTGGTATGATTATGACCAAGAATTATGTATCAGTATAATCATGACCTGTAATGTTACAAATGATGTGGTAAAAGTCCTCATTGGCCCGTAATGTATTGATGGACAGTTGTTGATATGATCATGATCACTGGTGATAATAACGAATATCATTGGCCCGTAATGCATGGATAATTCGTGGATGTGATACTAATGAATATCATTGGTCCGTAGTGCATGGATAATTCAGTGATGTGGATTATTTATTGAGCTTTGTTACATCGATAAAATATTGATGATAAACTTTTAAATCATAGAAGATAGTAGACATCATGCTCTACTTGACTCTTCTAATGGATTGCTTATTTCGCTGCAGTTATACTTGTTGTTTATTGTATTCTATCAGTTTTTATACTGTTGATGACTAATGATAATTTATTCTACATTATCTTAGTCATAATATTTTTTACTGGGCTAGTTGAGCTTACCCTTTTCTTTCATTGTTCTCTTCAAGAAATGAGAATATAGCTGAGACTATTCGGAGAATGGAGTGATGGTCCAAGATGGTGGCTATAGTAGTCCTCACTATTCTATAAAATAATGTGATAATAATTGTAATGAGGACTCCATTTGAGTTTGGATATTTTCTACGAGATAATATTCGTGTTAAAACTCTCAGCTACGTTTTTTTCGTATTGTATAAAAGAAGTTTATATTTAAATTATGTACCATATATTTGACGACTCAAAATGGTTTGTGTATACCTATTTCAAGGGCGTCACAGTTGGTATCAAAGTTAGGGATATGATCCCTGGCTGAGATTTGAAGCTAGAACTAGGAGGGGAGAGACGGGTAAATCCTTCGCTAGTATGACCTACCTAAGCTTATTTGTTATTTAATTGGTCGGTCAGAATATAGGGATAATATGTGGCATGTCAATTAACCCTCATTCTGTGGTAGTGTTTGAAAATGGCATATTAAAATGTTGAGATAAGCAATGAAACACATGTGACTGTTGAATCACCACCGATTAATAACCAGGATAATGTGCATCAGGAAGGCAACAATCTTCATGTAAACAACAACATCGACCAAATGATGAACGACGAAGTGTTTAGGAGCTTTCTGCAATTCATGCAACACCAAGCGAGAGAGACTCCTATTCAAAATACAAGTGAAAACACTGGCAACTCTTAGATGGTCACCGCTAAGCAATTCAAGGAGTTAGGACCACCGGAGTTTTTGAAAAAGCCAGAGCCACTTAAGGCAAAGACGTGGATTAAGCAGATCACCAAGAAATTTAATGTCTTTGGATGCTCCGAGGAGCAAAAGGTTCCCTTTGTCACCTTCATGTTACGACGAGAGGCAGATTACTGGTGGAAATCTGTAAAACGTACTCAACCTGCCGCACTACTGATATCTTGGGAGAAGTTTCAAGAATTGTTCAACGACAAGTACTTTTCTGAAAGTATTCGTCACATGAAGGAGGTGAAATTCATCAAGCTGGAGCAAAACAATATGACCGTGTCGCAGTACGAGGCTAAGTTTGCGGAGTTATCCCGGTTTGCATCCTATTTGATTGATAATGAGGAGCAAATGACGCGAATATTTCTGCGAGGTTTGAAATCCGAAATAAGTCAATACCTCATTTCTCAAAAACTTTGCTTGTATTCAGATGTTGTGAATAGGGCTCAGTTATTGGAGCACGATAATGAGTCAACCCAACCAAAAGATAGCAGCCAGCAAAACGATAATACCACTGGTAGCAGTCATCGAAGCGATGACAATAAACGTGGAGGAAATCATCATGCCAGAAATGGTAACCACTTCGGTAGTAATCCTGGCCAAGATAATAGAAGTGAAAATTTCAAAAAGAGGATATTCAACAATGATGGAAAGACAGCAGCACCAACATCTGTTTTCAAGGAAGGAGAATGACCACCGGTCGTATGCTACAAATGCGGAGGGGGGGACACAGTAGTCGAAACTGTACGCAGCAACCCAAAACGTGTTACAATTGCGAAAGAGAAGGTCACTTAGCCAGATTTTATCGTGTAATGAAGTCAAGTCTAGTTGGGATGGAGATACCAAAGGTCGTCCCAGATAAGTCAAAGCTAGTAGTTTAAGAGAGAGTGTTTGTCGTGACTTCTCAAAAAGCGAGGAACCCAAACGAGGTTATCACGGGTAAGCTAATCATAAACTCTTGCGAAGTCTATACCTTATTTAATATCGGTTCTACCCATTCTTTTATTTCTCCTACTTGCGCTCAACGTTTAAATTTAACTCTGGAGAAATTAGACTTTGACTTATCTGTTGAAACTCCATTGGGAGAAACTTTCATTACATCCACGGTTTATATATCATATTTGATTCAAATCGGCACTCTCACGTTACCTGTCGATCTTATCTCTTTGAAAATACTTGCATTTGATGTGATTTTAGGGATTGATTGGTTAACTACTCATCATGTTAAAATTGATTATTTTCGTAATGTTGTTAGCTTTCATATTCCTAACCAACCAATTATGCGAATTCAAGCAACCAAACCACTAAAGTCAATCACTGTCATATCAAGCCATAAAGCCATTCGTTTATTGAAAAACGGATGTCAAGCTTTCTTAGCCCATGTCAAAGATTTAAACAAATATACGTCAGATTTTAATGATATTTCTATTGTTAATAAATTTTCTGACGTATTCCCTGAAGAACTTCCTGGCCTACCCCTAGAGCGTGAAATCGTGTTTTGTATTGACCTTGAACCCGGTACAAAACCCATTTCCAAAAACCCATATCAAATTGCTCCTATTGAACTTCAGGAGTTAAAAACCCAATTGCAGGAATTGTTAGACATCAGTTTTATTCGTCCTAGTACGTCTCCTTGGGGTGCTCCTGTTCTATTCGTAAAGAAGAAAGATGGGAGTATGCGACTTTGTATTAATTATCGGGAGTTGAATCATGTCACCATAAAAAATAGGTACCCGTTACCTCGCATTGATGACCTATTTGACCAGTTGCAAGGCGCTAAATTCTTTTCAAAGATCGATCTTCGTTCCGGATATCAGTAGTTAAAGATTAAAACTGATGACATTCCAAAGACTGCTTTCAGAACTCGGTATGGGTATTACGAATTCCTAGTCATGTCTTTTGGATTTATTAATGCTACTGCTGCCTTCATGGATATGATGAACTGAGTATTCAAGGAATATTTGGATCATTTTGTAGTTTTCTTTATTGATGACATCCTCATATACTCTAAAAGTCGTGAAGATCATGAGCAATACTTGAGGCTGATACTTCAAAAGCTTCGTGAAAATAAGTTATATGCCAAGTTGAAGAAATGCGAGTTCTGGCTTGAGGAATTGGCATTCCTTGGGCACGTGATATCAAATCACAGAATATCTGTTGACCCAGCGAAGATTGAAGCAATACAAAGCTGGGAGGAACCTAAGTCAGTGACCAAAGTACGTAGCTTTCTAGGCTTTGCTGGTTATTATCGGAGATTCGTGGAAGGATTTTCTCGAATCGCTACTCCATTAACTCAGCTGACTCGAAAAGATACAAAATTCGGTTGGAGCGAAAAATGTGAGAAGAGTTTTCAAGAACTCAAGAGGAGACTCATTTCAGCACCTGTTCTGACAGTACCATCTGGTTTGGAGGAATTTGTCATCTACAACGATGCTTCAGGTAGAGGTTTGGGATGTGTTCTTATTCAACACGAGAAAGTCATAGCCTATGCCTCACGACAACTCAAAGAATATGAGAGGAATTATCTTCCTCATGATCTAGAGTTGGCAGCAATCGTTTTCGCGCTAAAGATCTGGAGACATTACCTGTATGGGGAAAAAGTGCAGATCTATACGGATCATAAAAGCCTCAAATATTTCTTCACCTAGAAGAAACTCAACATGCGGCAACGATGTTGGCTCGAGCTATTGAAAGATTACAATCATACCATTCAATACCATCCTGGAAAAGCGAACGTGGTAGATGACGCGTTGAGTAAAAGATAATATGTAGGTACGAGTGTGATATTGTCAACACAAAGGCCCATTTTGTATGACTTACAAAAGATGGAGATAGAGTTAAAGACTCCAGGGACTTACGTGATGATGTCAAATATACGAGTAGAATCGACTTTAATCGATAAAGTTAAAGTTGTTCAAGCTACAGACCTGGAGCTGATGCGTATGAGGAAGAAAGTGCAAGAAGGTGCTATTCCAGAAGCAAGAATCGATGAAGAAGGAATACTTCGAGTCAACTCCAAACTTTGTGTTCCTAAAGACTCTGATTTGAAGTATAAAATCATGATGGAGGCACACAACACACAGTTTGAAATCCATCATGGGAGTACCAAAATGTATCGTGATCTTCGACATACATTTTAGTGGAGCAACATGAAGAGAGAGATAGCGGAGTTTATCTCAAAGTGTTTATCTTGTCAACGAGTCAAGGCGTAGCATCAAGTGCCAAAAGGTCCATTGCAACCACTTGAAATTCTATAATGGAAGTGGAAGCACATTAACATAAATTTCGTTATTGGTCTTCCCAAGGTTTCTCAGGGCATAGATACAATTTGGGTCATTGTTGATAGATTAACCAAGTCTGCTCGTTTCTTACCTATACGAGAAACATATTCACTTGAACGTCTTGTTCGTATATATATAAACGAGATTGTAAGACTGCATGGTATGCCAATAACCATAGTTTCTGATCGAGACCCAAGATTCACTTCACGATTTTGGGTTAGTTTGCAGAAAGTTATGCGCACAGATTTACGATTCAGTTCAGCATATCATCCTCAAACGGATGGACAGTCGGAGAGAACTATTCAAACTCTTGAAAATCTATTAAGACTCTGTGTCTTAGACTTCAAAGGAAGTTGGGACAAGTTCTTGTCATTAGTGAAATTCTCCTACAACAACAGTTATCAAGCAAGTATAGGTATGGCTCCATTCGAGGCATTATATGGACAAAAGTGTCGTTCTCCAGCATGCTGGGACAAGGTAGATGAAGCAACGTTGTTGGGACCGAAATTGGTACGTATGACAACGAAAAAGATTCAAATGATTCGGCAACATATAAAAACCTCACAAGATCGACAAAAGAGTTATTTTGATCTTCATCGAAGGGAAGTAGAATTCAATGTTGGAGATTATGTATTGTTACGTGTTGCTCCATGGAAAGGAATTACGAGATTTGTAAAGAGAGGAAAGCTCAATCCTCGATTCATTGGTCCATTTGAAATCCTCGATCAAGTAAGAACTGTGGCATGTAGACTCGCCTTACCGCCAAGTATGTCTCGTGCTAATAATGTTTTTTAAATATCTATGTTACGTAAATATGTGGAAGACCCGAACCACATTATTGAATTAGAACTAGACGAGATAGCGGAAGATTTAACTTATGAAGAGGTACCTGTTAAAATTTTGGATAAGAAAGAACATATTATACGCTCAAAGGTTATACCTCAAGTCAAAGTTTTGTGGAGAAACCACGATATTGAGAAAATAACTTGGGAGTTAGAATCTAAAATGAAAATAAGGTATCCTCACCTCTTCGACATACCAGGTACATACATCAATTTTGAGGACGAAATTTCATAAGAAGGGGAGGTTGTAAGACCCCAACTTTTATGAATAAAGATTAATTTTTCTCTAAATATCATTTTTGAATAATAAGGTTTGGATTTGATATAATGTTATAGTTGTGGGTAATATTTACAAATTTTGCAAAGTAAGCAAGTTGTCATAAAATATTCGTTTGGTCGGAGAATATTCATTTTATCAGGGAATATTCATACGACGGCACAATCATTGATGGACCCCATAACGGAATTACTGTCGAAGTTAGAAAATGACAGAAATAACTTTTTATAAAAACAACGGCAAAACTTTTACCGTTAACTGTTGAAATACCCGATGATAAAAGTACAGTAATACTCATGGTTGCATATAGGGGTGCTCATCGGTAAAAAATCGAACCGGTTCCGAACCGCAATAACCAAAAAAATAAGAACCGAAACCGATATCGAATTACCGGTTCGGTACAAAAGCGGTACCAATTTTTTCGGTTCAGTTTTCGATTATACCGCATACATGGTAATATTTATAATTATTAATAAATAATAATAATTAAATAATTTTTTTTTAATATATTAACAAAAAAAATTCAAAACTAAAAAATCATCTACAATTATATATCAATTGAAGGCAGTTGAAGCTAGTCAAGACTCAAGCTAGTAAGCTACTGTGTGCAGACCAAATAACAAATGACTAGTTATGCAAATTAAATAAAATTAAATAATGTTCAAATATTATTTATATATATATATATATACACTTATAAATATTATCAATTTCAGAAAGTCTTAAATTTTTTGTCAGACAAAATGTATATCCATCCATTCATAAGAGACTACTTACCTAACAAATTACTTAATAATATAAAATTTGAGACACTTTTTTAGAACAAGAAAAATTATTAAAACTCCTAATTTAAGTTGGGATATATCAACTTAGCATATGAATCCATAAATATTACTCCAATACGCATAATATAATATAATAGACTTTGTTTATATTGGTCTCTAACAAGTAGCAACTGTTGGTGAGCTCCTACAAAGCATAACAAGTTATTTGGTCCGAAAAGATGATATAGCTACTATTATACACTGCAGCATATTCCCTGTTATACACTTTCGGTTTTTCAGTTTTACCGAATTCGAAATTTCTATTACTGCTACCGGTACCGAAAAGTATAAAAATAGAAAAACCGGTACTGAAAAAATCAAAACAAAAAAAACTGGTACCGCCGGTACCGGTTTCAACTGGTTCGGTAAAAAAACTGAAAAATCAAATTTTTTGAGCACCCCTAGTTGCATAGTAGCACACGGTATTGTACAGTATCTTTGATTATTGATGCTTATGTGAGAAGTCACTCAGTTTTATTCAATTATTGTCATAGTAATTGCTGCATAGTATCTCATATTATTGATTCAATTATTGTCACAGTATCATCTGCACAATATTTTATATTATTAAATCAATAATTAAAATGACAAAATTATTTATATTATTATTTGTATTATTGACGATGTCTTGAAAGTTCTATTGAGAAAAGGGGTTTGGTCACTTAATTGAGCGCCAATAAGGAGAAGTCCTTATCGAAAAGTCCCCTCTTTCCTGGGAATGATCTGATTGTTAATATTGCGAGTTATAATATTAATGATCAATAAATGTTATTAAAAATGTGTTTAGTGAAGCCAAGTGAATTGAGATAAATAGAGAAACTTTTTTATGATGGATTTGTTGTAAGTTTGGTTTATTACATGGACCCCCACTTACCCATTTTTTAAAATTATCAGTAGAAAGTTATCTCAATTTTGTTTTATATCTTATATATATATATATATATGTGTGTGTGTGTGTGTGTGTGTGTGCCGTGTGTGTGAAGATAATATATATATATATATATAATATAATTTTTATTTTTATATAAAATAGAATATATTTTATTTTATTTCATAGTGCTTACATAGTACTGCATAGTATTGTATAGTACTGCATAGTATTTGTATAGTGTTGCATAGTAAAATAAAATTTTTTAAAAGTTTCAGCCGGTGCGCGCCCGTGAATTCGTCCGTGATTTTCTTCAACTGTTCACCCGTGATTTTTCTTAAATGGTGACCTGCCATTCTCCTATAAATAGGATACTTAGTTTAGAAATAAAAATCACACCAGAATCAGAGAATTCTTCTTCTATAATATTGAGTGTATTTCTTTAGAGTTTAAGGAAACTTTGAGTGTAGCAAACAGTACAAGTTTTATTCACGAATATTCCCGCCATACCAGTCAAAAATACTCTCGTTTTAAGGTAAGGGGTGTTATTATGTTCAATATTCGTCAGAAATAATATTTTCTTCCATAGTCCGTAGTATGTAAGTAATATTATTTCGTTTTATATTCCTAAATATAAACTTTTTTGTTAAGTATTGCTTCTATACTCCTTGAAATTAGTAGAATATCCTTGAAATTTGCGCTTCATCTAGTATCGTTCCATTAAAATATTTTTTTGGACATTCTTGTTAAATTTTAAGTTTTTCATGCCGGAGAACTATTCATGAATATTATTCATATATACGGCACTATTCATATATACGATATTATTCATACGGTACTATTCATATATATGGTACTATTCATACAGACGGTACTATTCACGGGATACTATTCACTCGGGTACTATTCACTCGGGTACAATCAAGAAAACTCATCAAAATATTATTTTAAATTTTTCTAGAATTTTTGAAGGTCAGAAAAATTACGAAACTGAAAAATATAACAACCCTTAAAATCCCTTACTATCCCTTACCTCAAAAGTGCAGTATTTCTGACTGGAATGCAAAGCCGAAGGAAACTTGCACTGAATAGCAACTCTCGAAGTATCTAAATACTCACAAAATATGCTTCATAATATAGAGAGAGAAAGAGAGAAAGCTTATATTTCTAGTGTGATTTTCAATTCTAACTTAGCCCTCTATTTATAGGAAAATGTTAGCACGCCGAAGCAGACTTAACCTGTAACCTGATGGCTTTACCTGCTACTATTTCCACCCACCACATTTGAATAAAAATCTCAGCATATTTCTTTACCATCTAAGAGTGGGGCCCACTAATTCTAGAATTTTCCACCAAAATGATAAATTCCTAAACTTCAACAATTTCTGAACCAGACATTTTGTAAAATTCATAATAAATCATACGTTCGTTTTTAACGGTTCAAAATTTGTGGACATATACTCAACTTATATATGTATAACATATCCAAAAATTACCACGATCCAACGGTCGGATTAAAAATTATAACCCTCGCAAAATATCTTAAAAACCCTAATTTGATTTTCAATACCTCCGTTCCGACAAAAATACAGATAAAATACCTTAACATTAATTCCTTCATTTATAACCACATAAATAAATCCATCATTTATATCCACATCAAATAAATATTTCCTTATCATATGAATCAATAATTAACTATTCATAAATAATATTATAGAATTACATTTATGACAACCAGGTCGTTCCCAGGAAAGAGGGGGCTTTCCAATAAGGATTTCTCCTTACTAGCGCGCAATTAGATGACCAAACCTCTCCTTAGACAGAATTTTCTAGACATTGCCAATAATGCTATCTAATAATATTATTCAAATAATATGAATTATTGATCTGATAATGGGAAATACTGTGCAGTGACAATTATTGAACAACAATAATATAAAATTTTAACGTAGAAATTATTGAATCAATAAAATAAAATATTGAACAGTAATTACTGTAACAATTATTGAGTAGTGTCTTCTTACGTAAGAATCAATAATTTTAAAAAATACTGTGTAATACCGTGTGCTACTGTGCAATAACGCGTATTACTATATTTTAACCACCGAGTATTCCAACAGTGTTAACGGTAACAACTACGCCGTTATTTATAAAAACTCAAATTTATCATTTTCTTCATCCGACAGTTATTCTGTTATGGGGCCCACAAATGGCTGCGCCGTCGTACGAATATTCTCCGACAGAAAGAATATTCCATGACCAAACGAATATCCCCGACAACAATGAATATTTTATAACCACTTGTGTATTTTAAAAAAAAATTCATATATCACCCTTAACTTTAATATTTATCAATTTAACCATTTACTGAATAGTAATTATAAGAAAAATTGAATACTTTTATTTCATAAAATTCGGGGTCTTACAGTTTTAACACGAATATTGTCTTGTAGACAATATCCAAACTCAAATGAAGTCCCCATTATAATTATTATCATACTATTTTATAGAATAGTGAGGTCTACTATAGCAACCATCTGGACCGTCACTCTATTCCCCCGACTAGTCCCAACTATATTCTTATTTCCTGAAGAGAACAATGAAAGAAAAGGGTGAGCTCAACTAGCCCAGTAAAGAATATTATGACTAAGATAATGTAGAATAAATTATCGTTAGCCTTCAACAGTGTTAAACTGATAGAATACATAAGACAACAAGTTTAACTGCAGCGGAACAAACAATCAATTAGAAGAGTTAAGTAGAGCATGATATCTACTATCTTCTATGATTTAAAAGTTCATCAACAATATTTTATCTCCGTAACACAACTCAATAAATAATCCACATCACTAAATTATCCATGCACTACAGGCCAATGATATTTATTAGTATCACATCCACGAATTATCCATGCGCAATGATATTCGTTATTATCACCAGTGGTCATGATCATGCCAACAACTCTCCATCAATGCACTACGGGCCAATGAGAACTTTTACCACATCATTTATAACATTACATGTCATGATTATACCGATACATAATTCCTGGTCATAATCATACTAATCAACAGTCAATCTATGCACTACGGGTCAAAGATGACTTTCATCACAATATAAGCAAGAGGATGATGACAATGATATAAGAAATCAATTAAGTGAGATCAAGGATAAATTTTAAAGATAATTTATCAGTTAAACTTGATGTCTATTATATTTTATCAGTTTAACATTGTTGAAGGCTAATGATAATTTATTCTGCATTATCTTAGTCATGATATTTCTTACTGGGCTAGTTGAGCTCACCCTTTCTTTCACTGTTCTCTTCAGGAAATGAGAACGTAGCTGGGGCAAGTCGGGGAACGGAGTGATGGTCCGAATGATAGTATTAGTTAGTAGTCCTCGCTATTCTATGTAATGGTGTGTTAATAAATGTAATGAGGACTCCTTTTGAGTATGAATACTCTCTAGAAGATAATATTTGTATTCAAACTCACAGTTTATGTTTTGTCGTATTGTACACGACAGTTGTATTAGTAAGTTATATTTGTATTTTGTACTATGTATCTGACGACCCAAGATGGGTGATGTATACCTAATTTTGGGGGCGTCACAGTTGGTATCAGAGCTTAGGGATATGATCCCTGGCTAAGATGTGAGAATAGAACTAGGAGGGGAGAGACGGGGAATTCCTTCGCTAGTATGACCAACCTAAGTTTATTTGCATGGTATTTAATTGGTCGGTCATAATATAAGGATAATATATGATATATCAATTAACTTTTATTTTGTGGCAGTATCTGAAAATGGCATCTGAGAATGTTGAGAATAGCAATGGAGCACAGACGATTATTGATTCACCACATATCAATAATCAGGATAATGTTCATCAGGAAGGTGACAATCCTCATGCAAACAACAACACTGACCAGATGATGAATGATGAAATGTTCAAAGATTTTACGCAATTCATGCAACAACAGGTGAAAGCGGCTCCTGTCCACAACGTAGGTGGAAATACTGGAAACTCTCAGGCGGTCACCGCTAAACAGTTTAAGGAGCTGGGACCACCGGAGTTTAAGGGAGAACCCAAACCACTTGTAGCTGAAACATGGATAAAGCAGATCACCAAGATATTTGATGTCTTGGGTTGCTCCGAGGAGCAAAAGGTTCCCTTTGCCGCCTTTATGTTGCGAGGAGAGACAGATTACTGGTGGGAATCGATAAAGCGTACTCAACCTGCCGCACTGAAGATGTCTTGGGAGAAGTTCCAAGAGCTGTTTAACGACAAATACTTTCCCGAAAGTATTCGTCACATGAAGGAGGTGGAGTTCATCAAATTGGAGCAGAATAATATGACCGTGTCGCAGTACGAGGCAAAATTTACGGAGTTATCCCGGTTTGCGTCCCACCTGGTGGATAATGAAGAAAGAATGACGCGGATGTTTTTAAGAGGTTTGAAGCCGGAGATACGTCAACATCTTGTTTCTCATAAATTGTGTTTGTATTCAGATGTTGTAAATAGGGCTCAGTTGGTGGAGCGCGATAACGAGACAACGCAACCAAAAGAGAGCAGCCGGCAAAATGATAATACCAGTGAGAGCAGTCATCGAAGCGGTGACAACAAGCGTGGAGGGAATCAACAGGCCAGAAATGGTAACCACTTCGGTGGTAATCAGGGCCAAAATAATAAGAATGGGCATTTCAAGAAGAGGAGATTCAACAATGATGGAAAGACGTCAGCACCAGCACCTGTCGTTAAGGAAGGAGAACGACCACCTATCATATGTTTCAAATGCGGAGGGGAGGGGCACATCAGTCCAAACTGCGCGATGCCGTCCAAAGCATGTTATAATTGTGGAAGAGAAGGTCATTTAGCCCGATTTTGTCGTTTACCGAAGACAAATTCAGCTAGGATGGAGGCACCAAAGGCCGTCCCAGAAAAGTCAAAACCGGTTGTGCAAGGGAGAGCGTTTGTTGTGAACTCCCAGAAAGCAAGGAACCCGAATGAGGTCATCACGGGTAAGCTTATCATAAACTCTAACGAAGTCTATACTTTATTTGATACCGGTTCTACCCATTCTTTTATTTCTCCTACTTGCGCTCATCGATTAAATTTGATTCCGGAGAAATTAGACTTTGACTTAGCAGTTGAAACTCCATTGGGAGAAACCTTCATTACATCCACGGTTTATAAGTCTTGTTTGGTTCAAGTTGGTACCCACACATTACCTGTCGATCTTATTTCATTAAAAATACTTGCATTTGACGTGATTCTAGGGATTGATTGGTTAACTACTCATCATGCAAAAATTGATTATTTTCGTAAGGTTGTTAGCTTTCATATTCCTAATCGACCTATTATGCGAATTCAAGCAACCAAACCATTAAAATCAATCGCTGTCATCTCAAGCCATAAAGCTATTCGTTTATTGAAAAACGGATGTCAAGCTTTCTTAGCTCATGTCACAGATCTAAACAAAAATACGTCAGCTTTGAATGATATTTCTGTTGTTAATAAATTTCCTGACGTATTTCCCGAAGAACTTCCTGGCCTACCCCCAGAGCGTGAAATTGAATTTTGTATCGACCTTGAACCCGGTACAAAACCCATTTCCAAAGCCCCATATCGAATGGCTCCTATTGAACTTCAGGAGTTAAAGACCCAACTGCAGGAATTGTTAGACATTGGTTTTATTCGTCCTAGTACTTCTCCTTGGGGTGCTCCTGTTCTGTTCGTGAAGAAGAAAGATGGGAGTATGCGACTTTGTATTGATTATCGGGAGTTGAATCATGTCACCATCAAAAATAGGTACCCATTGCCACGTATTGATGACCTGTTTGACCAGTTGCAAGGAGCACAATTCTTTTCAAAGATCGATCTTCGTTCTGGATATCATCAGCTGAAGGTTAGAACTGAGGATATTCCAAAGACGGCTTTCAGAACTCGGTATGGGCATTATGAATTCTTAGTTATGTCTTTTGGATTGACTAATGCTCCTGCTGCCTTCATGGATATGATGAACAGGGTATTCAAGGAATATTTGGATCACTTTGTGGTCGTCTTTATCGATGACATCCTTGTTTATTCCAAAAGCCGTGAAGATCATGAGCAACACTTGAGGCTGGTACTCCAAAAGCTTCGTGAATACAAACTTTATGCCAAGTTGAAGAAATGCGAGTTCTGGCTGGAAGAGGTAGCATTCCTTGGGCACGTAGTATCAAGTCGTGGAATATCTGTTGACCCGGCAAAGATTGAAGCTATTCAAAGCTGGGAGCAACCTAAATCAGTGACCGAAGTACGTAGCTTTCTCGGTTTAGCTGGTTATTATCGGAGATTCGTGGAAGGATTTTCTCGAATCGCTACTCCATTAACTCAGCTGACTCGGAAAGATACAAAGTTCGGTTGGAGCGAAGAATGTGAGCAGAGTTTTCAAGAACTCAAGAGGAGACTCATTTCAGCACCTGTTCTAACAATACCATCTGGCTCGGAGGGATTTGTCATCTACAGTGATGCTTCGAGCAAAGGGTTGGGATGCGTTCTCATGCAACATGGAAAAGTCATAGCCTATGCATCAAGACAACTCAAGGAATATGAGAGGAATTATCCTACTCATGATCTGGAGTTGGCAGCTGTTGTCTTTGCACTTAAAATTTGGAGGCATTACTTGTATGGGGAGAAGGTGGAGATCTTTACGGATCATAAAAGCCTCAAATATTTCTTCACTCAAAAGGAACTCAACATGCGACAACGACGTTGGCTTGAACTGTTGAAAGATTATGATCATACCATTCAATATCATCCTGGAAAAGCGAACGTGGTAGCTGACGCATTGAGTAGAAGATCATATGCAAGTACGAGTGCAATATTGTCAACACAAAGACCCATTTTGTGTGATTTGCAAAGGATGGAGATAGAGTTAAAGACTGTAGGGACCCATGTGATGATGGCGAATATACGAGTAGAACCGACTTTAATCGATAAAGTTAAAGCTGCTCAAGCTACAGACCTGGAGCTGATGCGTATGAGGAAGAAAGTGCAAGAAGGTGCTATGCCGGAAGAAAGAATCGATGAAGAAGGAATACTTCGAGTCAACTCCAGACTTTGTGTTCCTAACAACCCTGATTTAAAGTATGAAATCATGATGGAGGCGCACAACACACCGTTTGCAATCCATCCTGGAAGTACCAAAATGTATCATGATCTTCGTCATACATTTTGGTGGAGCAATATGAAGAGAGAGATAGCGTTGTTTATCTCAAGGTGTCTAACTTGTCAACGAGTCAAAGCGGAGCATCAAGTACCAAAAGGTCCATTGCAACCACTTGAAATTCCAGAATGGAAGTGGGAGCACATTACCATGGATTTCGTTACCGGTCTTCCAAGGGTTTCTCAAGGTATTGATGCGATTTGGGTCATTGTTGATAGATTGACCAAGTCTGCTCATTTCTTACCGATACGAGAAACTTATACACTTGAACGTCTTGCTCGTATGTACATAAACGAGATTGTAAGACTGCATGGTATGCCAGTATCCATAGTTTCTGACCGAGACCCAAGATTCACTTCACGATTTTGGGTTAGTTTACAAAAAGCTATGGGCACGGAGTTACGATTTAGTTCAGCATATCATCCTCAGACGGACGGACAATCAGAGAGGACTATTCAAACTCTTGAAGATCTATTAAGACTCTGTGTCTTTGACTTCAAGGGAAGTTGGGACAAGTTCTTACCATTGGTGGAGTTTTCCTACAACAACAGTTATCAAGCAAGTATTGGCATGGCTCCATTCGAAGCATTGTATGGAAGAAAATGTCGTTCTCCAGTATGCTGGGATGAGGTGGGTGAAGCAACGTTGTTGGGACCGGAGTTGGTACGTATGACTACAGAAAAGATTCAAACGATCCGACAACGTATAAAAACCTCACAAGATCGACAAAAGAGTTATGCTGATCTTCATCGAAAGGACGTGGAATTTGATGTAGGAGATCATGTGTTCTTACGTGTTGCTCCATGGAAAGGAGTTACGAGATTTGGAAAGAGAGGAAAGCTCAATCCTCGATTCATCGGTCCATTTTTAATCCTCGATCGAGTAGGAACTGTGGCTTATAGACTCGCTTTACCGCCAAGTATGTCTCGTGTTCATAACGTTTTTCACATATCCATGTTACGCAAATATGTGGAAGACCCGAACCACATTATTGAGTTAGAACCGGACGAAATAGCGGAAGATTTGACGTATGAAGAAGTTCCTGTTCAAATCTTGGATAAGAAGGAACATATTCTACGCTCCAAGGTTATACCTCAAGTCAAAGTTTTGTGGAGAAACCACGATGTTGAGGAAATGACTTGGGAGTTAGAATCTGAAATGAAATCAAGGTATCCTTACCTCTTCGACATACCAGGTACGTACCCTAATTTCGAGGGCGAAATTTCATAAGAAGGGGAGGTTGTAAGACCCCAACTTTTATAAATAAAGAAGAATTTTCTATAAATATCATTTTTGAATATTATGGAGTTAATTTGATATAATGTTATAGTTGTGGGTAATATTTATAAATTTTGCAAAGTACGCAAGTTGTTATATAATATTCGATTGGTCGGGGAATATTCGTTTTAACAGGGAATATTCGTACAACGACACAATCATTGGTGGACCCCACAACAGAATTATTGTCGGATTGAGAAAACGACAAAAATATTTTATTAAAAATAACGGCGGAAATTTTACCATTGTTACTGTTGAACTACTCGGTAGTAAAAGTACAGTAATACGTGTGGTTGCATAGTAGCACACGGTATTGATTATTAATGCTTATGTGAGAAGTCACTCAGTTTGATTCAATTATTGTCAGTTAATAATATGAATTATTTAGCGATAATGACGTTTTGTTTTATTCGTATTATTAACGTAATAAAACATAAACATCTTTTTATATAAAACAGAATACTTTATTAAAGTTATTCTATAAATAGAATATATTATATTTTATTTAAAAGATTTTTCTTTAAATATGGACCGTCAGATTAAAGTAATCAATCTGGACCGTTCATGGATTAGTTACTATGCATTCTATTTTTCTATAAATAGCAGCTCATTCCTTCATTATTTCTTACGAATTCACTGAACTCTAGAAAGAGAAACTATAGAGAGAAACTATAGAGAGAGAGAAGAAGAGTATTCTGCTACTTAACTACTTCCTTATTTCAGCTCGTCTTTAAAACGGTAAGGGGTGTTATTCTTTCTTATTCATGAAGAGAACTGTTGTTATTCCATTTCTTATTATTCTGTTGGAATAACCTGTATACGCGGATCTACCCTATACTTGGTGACATTCTTCTATTATTCTGTTGGAACATCCTGTCTGTGTGTTTTACACCGGACCTGGTTCCGTTTTTATTATTATTCTGTTGGAACATCCTGTCTGTGTGTTTTACACCGGACCTGGTTCCGTTTTTATTATTATTCTGTTGGAACATCCTGTCTGTGTGTTTTACACCGGACCTGGTTCCATTATTTATTATTCTGTCGGAATATCCTGTCTGTGTGTTTTACACCGGACCTGGTTCCATTATTTATTATTCTGTCAGAATATCCTGTCTGTGCGTTTACGCCGGACCTGGTTCCATTATTTATTATTCTGTTGGAATAACCTGTTTGTGCGGTCTATCGCATGCATGGTGATTTTTTTTGTTATTCCATTCTTTATTGTACTCAATTGGTTAAGTTTTGACTTCTATAATCCATGAAATTTGTGGAATATCCTTGATAATTGCGTTTCATCCAGTATCTTTTCATAAAAATATTCTTCTAAGTATTCTTGAATTTTACTCCACAAAGCAGTATCATGTTGACAATTTGGACGTTGTTAATTCTTGGATAAATTAATTCTTGAACTTGTTTTATTGAATTTTTATATCATTGTCATCATCCTCATGTTTATAAAATGTTGAAAGTCATCTGTGGCCTGTAGTGCATAGATGGACTTGGTATGATTATGACCAGGGATTATTCGGTATAATCATGACCGTAATGTTACAAATGATGTGGTAAAAGTCCTCATTGGCCTTTAGTGCATTGATGGACAGTTGTTGGCATGATCATGACCATTAATGAATATACGAATATCCTTGGCCGTAGTGCAGGGGTGATTCGATGATGTGAATTATTTTATTAAGCTGAGTCTCAGCGATCACAGTGTTAGAAAATCTTTTAAATCATAAAAGATAGTAGAGTTTATTTTCTACTTGACTCTTTTAATGGATTGCTTGTTCCGCTGCAGTTAAACTTGATGTCTATTATATTTTATCAGTTTAACATTGTTGAAGGCTAATGATAATTTATTCTGCATTATCTTAGTCATGATATTTCTTACTGGGCTAGTTGAGCTCACCCTTTCTTTCACTGTTCTCTTCAGGAAATGGGAACGTAGATGGGGCAAGTCGGAGAACGGAGTGATGGTCCGAATGATAGTATTAGTTAGTAGTCCTCACTATTCTATGTAATGGTGTGTTAATAAATGTAATGAGGACTCCTTTTGAGTATGAATACTCTCTAGAAGATAATATTTGTATTCAAACTCACAGTTTATGTTTTGTCGTATTGTACACGACAGTTGTATTAGTAAGTTATATTTGTATTTTGTACTATGTATCTGACGACCCAAGATGGGTGATGTATACCTAATTTTGGGGGCGTCACATACAGGTTATTCCAACAGAATAATAAATAATGAAATAACAACAGTTCTCTTCATGAATAAGAAAGAATAACACCCCTTACCGTTTTAAAGAAGAGCTGAAATAAGGAAGTAGTTAAGTACCAGAATATTTTTCTTCTCTCTCTCTATAGTTTCTCTCTATAGTTTCTCTCTCTAGAGTTAAGTGAATTCGTAAGAAATAATGAAGGAATGAGCTGCTATTTATAGAAAAATAGAATGCATAGTAACTAATCCATGAACGGTCCAGATTGATTACTTTAATCTGACGGTCCATATTTAAAGAAAAATCTTTTAAATAAAATATAATATATTATATTTATAGAATAACTTTAATAAAGCATTCTGTTTTATATAAAAAGATGTTTCTGTTTTATTACGTTAATAATACGAATAAAACAAAACGTCATTATCGCTAAATAATTCATATTATTAACTGACAATAATTGAATCAAACTGAGTGACTTCTCACATAAGCATTAATAGTCAATATCGTGTACTACTATGCAACCACACGTATTACTGTACTTTTACTACCGAGTAGTTCAACAGTATCAATGGTAAAACTTCCGCCGTTATTTTTAATAAAATATTTTTGTCGTTTTCTCAATACGATAATAATTCCGTTGTGGGGTCCACCAATGATTGTGCCGTTGTACGAATATTCCATGTTAAAACGAATATTCCCCGAAAAATCGAATATTATATAACAACTTGCGTACTTTGTAAAATTTATAAATATTACCCACAACTATAACATTATATCAAATTAACTCCATAATATTCAAAAATGATATTTATAAAAAATTCATCTTTATTTATAAAAGTTGGGGTCTTACAGTAAAGGTGAAATGATCAACATGGTTATAATTATTGTTTATATAAATTCTGAAATAATTATATATTTCTTTGAGATATGAATATATTTGGCCTGTAGTGCAAATATGAACTGTTGATGAATATCTTTGGCCTGTAGTGCAAAGATGAATTATTGATGAATATCTTTGGCCTGTAGTACAAAGATGAATTGTTGATGAATATCTTTGGCCCGTAGTGCAAAGATGACATGTTATTGAATATCTTTGGCCAGTAGTACAAAGATGAACAGGTGTTGAGATGAACATGACCAACTGGTGATACAAATGAATATCTTTGGTCGTGGTGCAAAGATGAAGTTATTAGTATGATTATGAACAGGAAATGTGATTTGGTGTAACCATGATCTTTGATATTTCAGGTAAAGATAGGTGATGAAAATTATCTTCGTCCTAGATGAGAAGAGGAATTTAGAACTACAGTTATGATTATGAGTTATTCATATGATTGTGGACCAGAATTGTTGATTGATGTTATAGGGATAAAACATTGTTGGTGGATTTTTAACATGGAGAAGATAATAGACTTTATAGTCTATTTGACTCTTCTAATGGATTGCTCGTTCCGCTGTAACTATGGTTGAAATTTTTATCATTTACCATATGTTCTAAATCTCTGATTTATTATTGATGAAGGCTATTGATAATTTAATTATCTTTAGTCATGATATTCTTTACTGAGCTAGTTGTGCTCACCCTTTTGCTTTACAATCCCTTTCAGGTAATAAGAGTGTAGCTGGGTCGAGCGGGGGTAACAAGGAAATAGAACGGTGGTCATCATTTAGTAGTTATATTTGGTGAAGAAAATAGGGCGAGGCGAACCCAACGTTGGAAGGGTGTTTTGTCACTATCATACAAGATGTCTAATGACATACAACCTCGTGTCATCATAAGACAGGGTTGTGCTCATCCACTTGCTGAGTATATCTATGAGCACTACCTATATAATCTTGGTGTTTGTTTGAAGTATAATTCACGATTAAAGACAGTGAAGATAATGATAAGTCAAGAGAAGACTCACCATTGGGAAGAATATGATAGTAATCTTCTCGTTTTTCTTTGGGGTCTATTGGGTCAACCAAGGATAATTTTGTGGCCATATGATATCTATCATAACCTAGACGCATGGCCTCCCATGTATGAAGGTTTCCTTGAGCACTTCTCAAATATTCTAATTTCTAAAACAGTTTTTGACTATACCTTTATGTAAGGTGTCATTGTGAGGTGATGTCCACGGTTGGAACATGAGTCACATTTGGTATATATTTGTATCCAAACTCACAGTATATGTGTTGTTGTATTTTGCACGACAATTGTTATAATAAAGTTGTAGTTGTTTTCTGTACCATGTATTTGGCGACTCAGAATAGGTTGGATGGAATGGACCTATTTTGGGGTTGTCACAGTTGGTATCAGAGCTTAGGGATATGATCTCTGGCGGAGATCGGGGAATACAACTAGGAGGGGAGAGATGAGTAAATCATTCGCTAGTGTGTCCTACCTAAGCTTATTTGTTGGTCAGTCATAATATTGGGATATTATGTGATATGTTAATTTGTTTAATTAACCCTTATTTTATGGCAGTATTTGAGAATGGCAGCTGAGAATGCTAACAATAGAGTGAATGAGACTGTGGGGATACCTCTAATCACTAACCGTGATAATGTGATGTCAAACGAGGAAGGAATTAGAGATATCCATGTGGTGAGTGAAGAATTGATAGTTGCACCCGAGATAGTCGCAGAGGTAACAGCTGAGACTGAGGAAGAAGAGGAAGAAGAAGTACCTGAGGAGAGTTTATTAGAGGTATTATATGATCAAAATATAGAATTTCAAAATCGTATTCATGAGTTAGAAGGACAGGCTGAAGAACGACAGGTGATCGTGGAACAAAAGGATGCAACAATTCAAGCTTGTGTTACCCGATATGTGATGCTTGAACAGAAGCATTCTTTGGCAGAGTATAAGATGATAAAAATGGAATCTGAGCTGAAAGAAGAAAAAACTGAACGAGTGAGAATAAGTGATGCATGGGCAAAAGCCGCACGACACGTGGATATTGTGGAAAGAGATGTCCGATCTAAGAAGGCTAAAATAGATGATATGAATTTCTCTTTTTGGAAAGCAATTGGGAGAACCCAACATCGAGTTTTGAATTACCCTGTATAGAGCGGTCAGCCTGAATTCGATATGGATCGAAGATTGATGATTCAGATCATGAATCAGGAGTACGACGAGGCAGTTGAGGGAGGAATATGCCCTATAGAAAAGTATATTCCAACGGTAGTGATGACGCCAAATGCTACCCCAGACAAGTCAAAGCCGGGTAGTTCAAGGGAGAGCGGTTGTCATGACTTCCCAACAAATGAGGAACCCAAATGAAGTTATCACGGGAAATGAGCAATGGAGAAATCATGATGACCCGGGAGATAGAATCTGAAATGAAAGCAAGGTATTCTCAACTTTTTGAAATACCAGGTACGTAAATTTCGGGGACGAAATTTCATAAGGAGGGGAGATTGTAAGACCCTGAATTTTATGAAATAAAAGTATTCAATTTTTCTTATAATTACTATTCAGTAAATGGTTAAATTGATAAATATTAAAGTTAAGGGTGATATATGAATTTTTTTTTCAAAATACACAAGTGGTTATAAAATATTCATTGTTGTCGGGGATATTCGTTTGGTCGTGGAATATTCTTTCTATCGGGGAATATTCGTACGACGGCGCAACCATTTGTGGGCCCCATAACAGAATAACTGTCGGATGAAGAAAACGACAAATTTGAGTTTTTATAAATAACGGCGTAGTTGTTACCATTAACACTGTTGGAATACCCGGTGGTTAAAATACAGTAATACGCGTTATTGCACAGTAGCACACGGTATTACACAGTATTTTTTAAAATTATTGATTATTACGTAAGAAGGCACTACTCAATAATTGTTACAGTAATTACTGTTCAATATTTTATTTTATTGATTCAATAATTGCTACGTTAAAATTTTATATTATTGTTGTTCAATAATTGTCACTGCACAGTATTTCCCATTATCAGATCAATAATTCATATTATTTGAATAATATTATTAGATAGCATTATTGGCAATGTCTAGAAAGTTCTGTCTAAGGAGAGGTTTGATCATCTAATTGCGCGTTAGTAAGGAGAAATCCTTATTGGAAAGCCCCCTCTTTCCTGGGAACTACCTGGTTGTCATAAATGTGATTCTGTAATATTATTTGTGAATAATTAATTATTGATTCATATGATAAGGAAATATTTATTTGATGTGGATATAAATGATGGATTTATTTATGTGGTTATAAATAAAGGAATTAATGTTAAGGTATTTTATCTGTATTTTTATCGGAACGGAGGTATTGAAAATCAAATTAGGGTTTTTAAGATATTTTGCGAGGGTTATAATTTTTAATCCGACCGTTGGATCGTGGTAATTTTTGGATATGTTATACATATATAAGTTGAGTATATGTCCACAAATTTTGAACCGTTAAAAATGAACGTATGATTTATTATGAATTTTACGAAATGACTAGTTCAGAAATTGTTGAAGTTTAGGAATTTATCATTTTGGTGGAAAATTCTAGAATTGGTGGGCCCCACTCTTGGTTGGTAAAGAAATATGCTGAGATTTTTGTTCAAATGTGGTGGGTGGAAATAGTAGCAGGTAAAGCCATCAGGTTGCAGGTTAAGTCTGCTTCGGCGTGCTAACATTTTCCTATAAATAGATGGCTAAGTTAGAATTGAAAATCACACCAGAAATATAAGCTTTCTCTCTTTCTCTCTCTATATTATGAAGCATATTTTGTGAGTATTTAGATACTTTGAGAGTTGCTATTCAGTGCAAGTTTCCTTCGGCTTTGCATTCCAGTCAGAAATACTGCACTTTTGAGGTAAGGGATAGTAAGGGATTTTAAGGGTTGTTATATTTTTCAGTTTCGTAATTTTTCTGACCTTCAAAAATTCTAGAAAAATTTGAAATGATATTTTGATGAGTTTTCTTGATTGTGTCCAAAAATGGTGATTTTTGGATGTACAGATTGAGAGTTATGAATTTTATGAGAAAAGACTATTTTAAAAGTAATCGCTTATAATTCCTTGTGGTTAACTCTAAAATTGATGAAATATTTATTGGGAGTACATGTATATGATAGAAGTATACTCTGTAAATTTCAGAATTTTTGGACAAAAGTACAATTTTTGATAAATGTCTAAATATTCGGCTGTTTTGGCCATATGAAAAATAGTAAATAAGTTTTAAAAATTCTGAGAAAAATATATGTTCAATATGGGACTATATTATACTAAATTCCAGAAAAGAAATATTTTTGGTACTGATTTGGTATTTTTCATGAAAATAGACTAGTTATGAGTAAATGAATTAAATATGTTATGTGAAGTAAAAAAATTGGAAAATAGGATTTTATGGCTTGAGAATCTTATATGAGGTATATGTAGATTTTTGATGAGGGTTTTGGTTATTGGTAATAAAATCTTATGAGTTTGACATTTTAGGATGATTAAATGCATTATTTAGTAAAGTGTAAATTGTTTATAAGCTTAAGAAATAGTATTCTTTCAATATCATTATACCGAAATATTGGTATATATTTTATTGTGAAATTTCTACCTTTTTGTGTCGGGTTTACTATTCATGAGTTACTATTCACGAGTTACTATTCACAGAAAAATTGGTTTCTTTTTCTGATCAAATTATAGTTGATTTATGAATATTACTCTTGAGATTAAAACTATATGTTGATTATATTATTTTTATTATCATATATAATATTTTTATAACCCTGATGATGATATTTCTCTTTGACTTGAGTGTAAAGATGGGTAGATTTTTGGTATGACCATGACTATGGGTTCTCTTTGGCCAGTAGTACAAAGTTAAATTGTTGACTGGTATGATCATGACCATTGAATTTATAATTGAATATCTTTAGCTTAAGTGTAAAGGTGAAATGATCAACATGGTTATAATTATTGTTTATATAAATTCTGAAATAATTATATATTTCTTTGAGATATGAATATATTTGGCCTGTAGTGCAAATATGAACTGTTGATGAATATCTTCGGCCTGTAGAGCAAAGATGAATTATTGATGAATATCTTTGGCCTGTAGTGCAAAGATGAATTATTGATGAATATCTTTGGCCTATAGTACAAAGATGAATTGTTGATGAATATCTTTGGCCCGTAGTGCAAAGATGACATGTTATTGAATATCTTTAGCCAGTAGTGCAAAGATGAACAGGTGTTGAGATGAACATGACCAACTGGTGATACAAATGAATATCTTTGGTCGTGGTGCAAAGATGAAGTTATTAGTATGATTATGAACAGGAAATGTGATTTGGTGTAACCATGATATTTGATATTTCAGGTAAAGATAGGTGATAAAAATTATCTTCGTCCTGGATGAGAAGAGGAATTTAGAACTACAGTTATGATTATGAGTTATTCATATGATTGTGGACCAGAATTGTTGATTGATGTTATAGGGATAAAATATTGTTGGTGGATTTTTAACATGGAGAAGATAATAGACTTTATAATCTATTTGACTCTTCTAATGGATTGCTCGTTCCGCTGCAACTATGGTTGAAATTTTTATCATTTACCATATGTTCTAAATCTCTGATTTATTATTGATGAAGACTATTAATAATTTAATTATCTTTAGTCATGATATTCTTTACTGAGCTAGTTGTGCTCACCCTTTTACTTTACAATCCCTTTCAGGTAATAAGAGTGTAGCTGGGTCGAGCGGGGGTAACAAGGGAATAGAACGGTGGTCATCATTTAGTAGTTATATTTGGTGAAGAAAATAGGGTGAGGCGAACCCAACGTTGGAAGGGTGTTTTGTCACTATCATACAAGATGTCTAATGACATACAACATCGTGTCATCATAAGACAGGGTTGTGCTCATCCACTTGCTGAGTATATCTATGAGCACTACCTATATAATCTTGGTGTTTGTTTGGAGTATAATTCACGATTAAAGACAGTAGAGATAATGATAAGTCAAGAGAAGACTCACCATTGGGAAGAATATGATAGTAATCTTCTCGTTTTTCTTTGGGGTCTATTGGGTCAACCAAGGATAATTCTGTGGCCATATGATATCTATCATAACCTAGACGCATGGCCTCCCATGTACGAAGGTTTCCTTGAGCACTTCCCAAATATTCTAATTTCTAAAACAGTTTTTGACTATACCTTTATGTAAGGTGTCATTGTGAGGTGATGTCCACGGTTGGAACATGAGTCACATTTGGTATATATTTGTATCCAAACTCACAGCATATGTGTTGTTGCATTTTGCACGACAATTGTTGTAATAAAGTTGTAGTTGTTTTCTGTACCATGTATTTGGCGACTCAGAATAGGTTGGATAGAATGGACCTATTTTGGGGTTGTCACAAAAACTCTTAGTTTACGTTTGTTGTATTATATAAATTAAGTTTATATTTGAATTCTGTACCATGTATTTGGCGACTCAAAATGGGTTGTGTATACCTATTTTGGGAGCGTCACAACATTCCTAGCCACCGACCTGTGAAACAAGGTTCCCATTTGGATCCCTGCCTCCTTGCGGTGGGCAATCTCCACCTCCAACTCTTGCATTACTAGCTTCCTCTGGTGGTCCTCGTCCCTTAGTTTCTGGAATTCGGACTCCCTCTCTTGGGCCTCAGCCTCCAGCTTCTGGACTATGCAGTCTAACTCTAAGATTTGTTCCTCGTACTCTCCCAACATCCGATATTCGAATGTAGCCTTATCAGAGTTCTCCATGGGCTCGTCCTCCATAAACTCCTCCTCTGGATCAGACTCTACGGGATCCATCTCTTCCACCTTATCATCATCACCGATAGGGGCCACTGCCGATATGGGCTCAGCTATCAATGGTGCCTCATATACCACGTGTATGTCACACGGCTCCTCCTCTATCACTCTACTAAGTCCTCCCAAGTCTGTCATCCTACAACCACCAGCATAAGACAAACAAACAACAACTCCATTAGGATGTCAAATAAAACATAAGTTCATTGTATAGAATGAAATTATATTCATTAACACACTAAGTCTCTCTCTATGAAAACTCTACATGAGTTTTATCCCTTCCTATCGTCTAAGTTATAATCTAAGGACTCTCGCTCCTAAGGTTTATAACTACAGCTTTGATACAAACCTGTGACGCCCCCAAATTCAGACCACTCACGTCCCGAATTCGGTGTATCACGTACTACAAATATAATGATTAAATAACATCTTAATGCAACGGAAACAACAGAATAGATTACATTTATATAATATAATCATTCACGTCCCAAGGGTTCGTAAATTAAACATCTTGTACATATCTTAAACATACATAAACATAGCTTAGACATAATTAATACATAACACAATATGTTTTAAAATAATCATAATATCTCTAGACAAATATGAACTACTCCGTAGCTTTGCCTTTGCCCTTATCAGTGCCTGAGGGTCCGCCTTGGTCTGCTTTAACTGAAATGTTTTAGGGAAGCAAGAATGAGCAACAAGTTTTCTCAACAAGTAATATAGCAATAACGGTGCTCAATATAGTTTTAAATTTCTCAAGAGTACATCAATATATGATAGTTCAAGGATAACAAGAAGTATCGATGATTCTCAATAATAGTCGCTAAGGACATAAAGATATCAATAAGATTCAATGCTTAATCATTTCGAGATTTCAAAATAATGAATACTGAGCTAAGGACTATGAACTTCTACTAGAATTACCAGTAATATACTGAAAATCCAATGAAAATGAGTACAACAGGTGATCAGCCTAAAGTACCCTACGTTATGCATAACATTTAATCATACTCATATGCGCATGTCGGTCTCCCGACAATTATATAGTTTCCCCTTCAAGGAGGGTTGTTCATCTCAGTCAATTATATGAGTCCGCACCAAGTCAATTTGGTTTGGATAGCTTTCTATCATACGATAATAGTCTAGCCGAATCAATGGCTTAGACAGCTTTTATAATGCATTCAAGAACTATAAGTTCAATGCTTGCAACAATCGTCAAAATATATCAATGATTTTTTGAATAGTAATAGACATTTGTTTGAAATAAATATGGTTGATATGGAAACAATTCGGATTATACAATATATATACAGTGTAAAAAACTTAGGAAATTTGCATTCAATATGAGAATCAAATGAAGTTAGAGAACTTGCATCAAAGACATAAAGTTTAGATACTTGCACAATATTCAAAGTCGTGTAAGTTAGAAAACTTGCAATAAATGTGAATATTCATTAATAATTAGTGAATGTGAACTAATTAACAATAATTATCCACTAACATACTTTGAAAAATAATAACTCGAGTTGAGTTAAGGAAACTTACCTTTTGCGTTGATTACCACTTATAGCACAAACCACCTCAATGAACTATATTATCCTATTAATGTACGTATAGGTACTCATTAGTCACACATATTTTGACATATATATCAACAGGTATTTATTACACATTTTTCTATTCATGTATACTATACACATTAAAACTCATAGATTTATAATCCACATTGTTCTTACTTTTGAAAATTTTAGTCTCATATACTCACTTCCTATTTGTATACATGAAATATTACTTAAGTCACGTACTCTGGTTCAAGTTGTTTCACATCTACATGTTAAAGAACTTTTAAACTAGGTTCTGTCCTTTTTATTTACTCTCACCAACTGTTAGTTTTACTCATAACATTTCCATTTTACAAATTAAGAAAGTTCATTGTGTCAAAGGTTAACCATAACATTCTTTAAACCACACAACAATGCTAAACACCCTTTCCTACGCATGCTTGCATGTATCAGATCTATTTGCACGTAGTTAGTAAAACCTTCTGCTTAGAAACTCATTTTAGTTCATGTGTGAGTAGTTTATAACTAAATAATAACATTTATCTCATTAATCCAGCCTTTTCCAAGGTCACGATGCTATCTCCGAATCCGAAGACATCTTCTGACGTCAAAAACATCATCTCCGAAGTCGAAGACGTCATCTCTGAATCCGAAGACATCATCCGAAGTCGAAGACGTCATCTCCGAACCCGAAGACATCACCCGAAGTCAAAGACGTCATCTCCGAATCTGAAGACATCATCTGAAGTCGAAGACGTCATCTCTGAATCCGAAGACATCATCTGAAGTCAACTCTTCGGGGCAGCTTCAGTCACTGGGGATTATTACCGTTTCTTCTATCCCGACTCATATCTAACTTCTCCTCAAACTCTATAGCTAGTTGTACTATATGTCTAACTAGACGTGGGATCATGTCCAATACCTCCCGAGGAATATAATAACTTATTATTCATCCATTCACAATATTTAACGAGTTTGGTTTGCTAACTAGGAGGCAAGGAACCGAAAGGGAAAATAATAATAATCATAAAAGTTCCCGAGGCATGCCATGCAATTAGCTTGGGTCTATTTCTCTTCGGCAGAGCCTAAGTTCTTCGGTTTGTTTATTCATGGGTATACAAATAGCCAACTTATCACCTTATTCAAGTTACTAGTCAGTTTAATGCTTTTAATGTTTGGTCTTAGATATAACCATCATGATAACCAATAAGACTCTTTTTTATGCCTACTACATTACTTAACCAAAAGAACTAAATGACTAAAGTTGATAGGTAATACTCAAGGTAACAAGGTCATACCTTTATTTCTTCACAGTCGTTCCTCCTAGATTCTGCCTTCCCGAACAGCAAGAGCTTCCTAGGTTTCCTTCTTTCCTCTTAACTCTCTCTCTGGCTCTCTCTTGTACTAGAACTTAGCAACTGAAATGTGGCAAATTTCCACTAACACTCCAAGGCTCCTATTTATAGGAAAATCATTATCCAATTATTGGGGTAATAACCAAGGGTAAAAGTGGAGTTGGTGCAAAGTTCTACCAACCCACACTATTCCTAGTACTTGCACCATCATTTCCCCCACGTGGACTTTGCTTGAGAGCTCAATTACCTTACAAAAAAAAATCAACATTTTGGCAAAGGGAAGGGGCCTGGTCGGTCATGGGGGCTCATTGGTCTATGTTACATTTTATTTATTCCACATTTTGTACCATAAGCTAGTATATTGGCTTCCGAATTATATACATATACACATACCCATAGAATTATATGACCCAAGTGTATTGGGCTAATCCAATAAAATGCCCCTTGGGCTACTAGCACAATTTTAATCGATCTTAGATCAAATATACTTATTTAGTTTCTTCCTAAGTTAAATCAAGTTTGGGCTAGGCACAAATACTTATACACATTGGGCTAAACACTAGTCCACCAATTCAACTTCTTGGGCTAAACTCCCAACTTATGCAAGTATGTTACATTATTAAGGTTGGGCTTGGATATATCCTAAATCTAACACTTTATTAAGCTATCCATCAATTATCTCATTTAAGGAATTAATCATGCCACAAAAGGCTTAACACTTAAGTTTAATTAATCAAAACCAAGCTTATCAACATTTATTAATATATATCTTAATCCTTTCATACATGATTCAATTTGTATTGAATTATTAGTCTCATGCCACACACACACATATATATATATATATATATATATATATATATATATATATATATATATATATATATATACCCACAAATAATTGCAAATCTCTTTATTTTATTACTAAAATTACTTATAAAATTTTCAGGTATTACAGCGGTCTCAGATTAAAGGCATCAAATATGCGCCAAAATTAAAGGCGGCAAATTCAAATTAGCGACCATGTAGCGACGACGTGGCGGTCGCTAATATCAAATAGTGACTAGTTTGGATACTCGTCGCTAATGCTATCATTAGCGACCGAATATGGCGGTCACATAAACTTTTGGTCGCTGATAGACCACTTTCTTGTAGTGTATTCTAATTATTTTTCAGGAATTTTCACCATTTAATGATAAGGTTGTAGAAACGAATAATACTTTTCTTATTATAATATGGAGTATAAAAGAAAATGATATCTCTTACCTTAGTAGGAGACTAGATCTGACGGTTATATCGAAGATTAACTTGAGAAATTTTTTTCTTTTTTTTAAAACACTCAGAATATCCTTATACTCAGAAGAAATACTCACAATATTGTAGTAGAAGAATTTTATGTTTTTGGTGTGTGTTTTCATTGTTTAACTGAGCAACCTATTTATAGGAGAATGGCAGCATAACACGTTTGAAAAAAAAAATCGTCAGTTGAATAACTTGGCTCGTCGGCTGAAAAACTTGGCATGCCAAGTTAGAAATGTTGGTTCAATTTTTTTATATGTAATATAATATTTTAATAAAACAAATTAATTTATATATATATATATATATATATATATATATATTATAATATATTCTGATAAAACAAATAACTTTATATATAATAAAAAGTTTTTTGTTTTATATACAAAGTTTTTTATTTTATTACTATTATTATAATTTTATATTATAATAATATAACATTATAACTTTGCGGTATAAAAGAAACTTGGGCACTCCAAATCTGAAAGTTTACCAAATAATTTTGATTGTAGGTCACAGAATAGAGTTGTGGGTCCCATGGAAAAATAAATCACTATTACTGTGACACCCCCAAAATAGGTATACATCACCCATCTTGAGTCGCCAAATACATGGTACAAAATTCAAATATAACTTAATAATACAACTGTCGTGTAAAATACGACAAAATATAAACTGAGAGTTTTAATATGAATATTGTCTTCTAGACAGTATTCAACTCGAATGGAGTCCTCAATACATTTATTATCACACTATTTCATAGAATAGTGAGGACTACTAATGCTATCATTTGGACCGTCACTCCGTTCTCCGACTAGTTCCGGCTACATTCTCATTTCCTGAGGAGAACAATGAAAGCAAAAGGGCTCAACTATCCCAGTAAGAAATATTATGACTAAGATAATGCAGAATAAAATTATAGTTAGTCTTCAACAGTGTTAAACTGATAAAATATAATATACATCAAGTTTAACTGCAGCGGAACAAACAACCCTTTAGAAGAGTCAAATAGAACATGAAATCTACTATCTTCTATGATTTAAAAAGAATTTATTATCAATTTTATCGCTGAGACTCAGCTTAATAAATAATCCACATCATCCATCCCTGCACTACGGCCAAGGATATTCTTTAGTATCACGACCACAAATTATCCATGTACTACGGGCCAAGGATAATCGTGTATTCATCAATGGTCATGATCATGCCAACAATTAGCCATCAATGCACTACGGGCCAATGATGAATTTTACCACATCATTTGTAACATTACGGTCATGATTATACCGAATAATTCCTGGTCATAATCATACCAAGTCCATCTATGCACTACAGGCCACAGATGACTTTCAACATAATATAAACATGAGGATGATGACAATGATATAAGAATTCAATAAAACAAGTTCAAGGATATATTTTTTAAAGATTTATAATTTAATTTTTCCAGAAATCAATAACGTCTAAATTGTCAACATGATACTGCTTTATGGAGTAAAATTCAATAATAATATTGTGCCAAAAATAATTTGGACCGAAAACGAATCAATTTTTATCATGAATAGTACCCCGGGTGAATAGTATTCAAGTGAATAGTAATTCGGGAATAGTAACCCCGTGAATAGTACTCCGGCATGAAAAAGTTAAAACTTATCAAGAATGCTCAGAATAATATTTTCATGAAAAGATATTGGATGAAGCGCAAATATCAATGATATTCTACTAATTTCATGGAGTATAGAAGCCAAAACTTTAACAAAACGAGTATAGAATTCGAAATCTGAAACAAAATAATATTACTTACATACTACAGAGTATGGAAGAAAATATTATTTCAAGCGAATATTGAACAAAAATAACATCCCTTACCTTGAAAAGAAGAGTATTCCGACTGGTAGGGCGGGGATATTCTTGAAGAATTTTTTTACTATTTTCTATACTCAAAGCTTTCTAAAACTCAAAAGAAATACGCTCAATATTATGGAAGAAGAATTCTTTGATTCTAGTGTAATTTTCAATTCTAACTAAGCATCTTATTTATAGGAGAATAGAAAAGATACTATTTGCAAAAATCACGGATGCAACGGTAGGATTTCAGTCAAACAAACTCACGGGTGAAAAAATATTCTTACGCATGTTTTTTTTAATTTATTAATATAATATTCAATAAAATATAATATATTCTATTTTTTCATAAAAAATAAAACTTATTATAATATATATATATATATATATATATATATATATATATATATATATATATATATATATACCATTACCTTATATATATATACGTAACCTCCATCTCCCCCCATTTCCAATTTCAGATTTCCAAAGTCACATGTGGCCCCCATATGTGGGCCCCACCTTTATTATAAAAAAATACTGAAAAATTTTCTACCGATTATTTTAAAAAATGGGTAAATGGGGGTCCAACAAATACTTCATAAAAATTCCCTCAATATGTTTAACAACCATTTTTCATATTATTATAACTCGCAATATTAACAACCAGATCGTTTCCAAGAAAGAGGGGGCTTTCCAATAAGGATTTCTCCTTATTAGCGCGCAATTAGGTGACCAAAACTCTCCTCGACAGAACTTTCTAGACATTGATAATAATATGAATAACTTGTCATCTCGATTATTGATTTAATAATATATAAAATATCGACAATAATTGAATCAAATAACGTGAGATACTATGCAGCAATTACTGTAGCAATAATTGAACAAAACTGAGTGACTTCTCACGTAAACATCAATAATCAATACAGTGTGCTACTATGCAATCACGCGTATTACTGTACTTTTAACACTGGGTATTTCAACAGTTAACGGTAAACTTTCGCCGTTATTTTAATAAAAAGATATTTTTGTCGTTTTCTCATTCCGACAATAATTTCGTTGTGGGGTCCACTAATGATTGTGCCGTCGTACGAATATTCTCTGTTAAAACGAATATTCCCCGACCAATTGAATATTATATAACAACTTGCTTACTTTACAAAATTTATACATATTACCCACAACTATAACATTATTTCAAATTCAAACCTTAATATTCAGAAATGATATTTATAAAAAAAATTTATTTTTATTCATAAAAGTTGGGGTCTTACAATTACGTCAAACGTCTTATGTTAAACTCCTCTATTTATATTAAAATTGAACAAATATTTACCGTACATTATTTATCATACTTATCTTTAATTAACAATTTTTATCCACTAATTATTTACATATTTTCAATTTTTCAACAATTATTCTCAATTAATATTATAAACTCATAATACTAACAACCAAATCATTCCTAAGAAAAAGAGGGACTTCCGTAGACACGGCGTGCAATTAAATAACATCTTTCATTGACAGAACTTCTAGACATTGTCAATAATGTTAACTGGTCTAATAATATCATATCAAATAGTATAATAATATAAGTTATTGTTCCTTGTCAATTATTGATTTAAAATACTATGCAACTGTTACTGTAATAATTATTAAATCAATAATATGAAGTATTGTGCAATATTGTATGATACTGTGGAATGTCGTGTACCACTGCAGAATATCGCGTGCTACTGTGTGTTACTGTACTTTTATCGCCGAATTTTTTTAATAGTTGCAAATGATCGTATCGTTTATAATTTTTTTATTAAAAAAGTTATTTTTATCGTTTTCGTATCCGACAATTTTGTCGTTATGGGACTCATCAATGATTGGTTGTTTCGGCGCCGTTGTACTTTTTACCTAATATTCCCAATAGAACGAATATTATCCGACATAGTTTTTATTTTATAATTTGTACATCTCACCCTTAACTTATCATTTTATTAATTTAACACCTTGCTATTTGAAAATAAAATTATAAAAAAATTAAATTATATTTATGAAAAGTCAGGATCTTACAAAATTCAAAACGTTTTTAAGGGATAAGGATCCTCTCCATTTAAAAGTCACTAACCTAACTCTAACTACCTCATTTAAAAGTCACTAACCTAACTCTAGTCACCTCATTTAAAAATCACTAACCTAACTCTAACCATTATTTTAATATAACACTATTATTATTATTATTATTATTATTATTATTATTATAAGCACTTTGTTATTACAGTGAGTCAACTGTAAGAAAAAAAAATTCAGCGACTCATTTGTAAGTTGACGTAAAACACAGTGACTTAGAAAGCATTTAACTCAACTCTAACTACCTCATTTAAAAGTCACTAACCTAACTCTAGTCACTTCATCTAAAAGTCACTAACCTAACTCTAACCATTAATTTAATTTAATACTATTATTATTCTTATTCTTATTATTATTATTATTATTATTTTGTATTATGTTTTTTTCTTCTTTTTTGGTGCGAAAGTTATTTATCTATTTTGTCTAAATATTTATTGAATACAAAACATAATACAAAATAATAATACTAATAATAAAATAATTTTATTATTATTATTATTATTTACTTATTTTGTCTAAATACCCTCAATTCCCTTGCACCTCTTTTATCACTCAGTGTGTACTTCTGAGAGTGTCAGCTTGGACGACCACTAGTGGTAAATGTATTATGCAAGACCCTAACTCACAAAACGCGAAGAGCAAGATGAAAATTAGCAATACCAGAGAAGAAGTATTGTTATTATTGACGTGATTCATCATCTTTTCTTTGGTTTTATGCTTTATTTCCTTGTACGGCAGTAACCGAGTGTTATGCGGTCCTTGATATTTTTATTGGGATATTTTATTTCCATGTATGTTTTATTTTTATGTTTTATTCCCTTGCACCTCTTTTATCACTCACTGTGTACTTCTAGAATTGAGGGTATTTAGTATTATTATTTTGTATTCTGTTTTGTATTCAATAAATAATTATTAAAAAATAATGAGGGACATAATAATAATAATAATAATAATAATAATAATAATAATAATAATAATAATGTTATATTAAATTAATGGTTAGAGTTAGGTCAGTGATTTTTAAATGAGATGACTAGAGTTAAGTTAGTGACTTTTAAATGAAGTGGTTAGAGTTAAGTTAATGACTTTTAAATGAAATAACAGCTTCTAAATCTTAGATCTAATATTTTTTAATTTAAATCTTTAAACGAAGACTCTCCATTTCAATTGAAATGAAGATGATCCGGATCCGGATCCGTTTTTAAGACTGACCTCATCTCATAACTCACCCATACTTCAATTTGTGACTTCTATATCTGCTCTGAGTAAGGATGGGGTAGGTGTCTTTATTTATTTTTAATTTATTTTTTTATTGAGCATGGGAAAAACGTATTGACTTTTCATGAAACTTACTGAATATTTATTTCTCATTTATCTGCAGATCTGTTTGAGTATATTAATAACTCTATCCATTGTCACGTTGGTATTTTTTATTATTATTTTTTTGATACATTTGGTTCCGTGTTATTATGGTATTAAAGCAAATTTATAATTGGATTGATAACACTGTAAAGTCATCCCTAAGAAATATATATATATATATATATAGAGCCCCGTTCAGGGGCATTACTCTTAAAGAGCAGTATCTCCTTAAAGAGCATGACTACATAAGGCTCCGTGTTTTTCTTTTTTCACATTCTCCCTCCTCGCTCGTTTGTGTTATACGACTGAGAGGGAACGAGTTCCTTCTCCAAATTTTCATTCGATTCTTCACAAAACTTTCTCTAAATCTTCAGAAAATCGAAGTTGATACAAAAAATCGAGGTCGAAATCTTCAGAAAATCGAAGCCCTGTAATCTTCAGAAGAGAGAGCCTTATAATCGAAGCCCTTGAAATCTCGACGTGCCCTAGAATCCGAACTTTCACAAATTGGTAAGACCTCAGTTCGATTTCCTTCATCTCATCAGTTCGATCTCCTTGATCCGCACTTCGATTCGGTAAGGGCTTGACCTCGGATGATTTCTAGGCTTTTGCAATTTGGTATTTTTTCAGTTGATTTTTTCACCTGAACTGTTCCTCTGTTCTTCTGCAATTGTTATTTAGCTTTAGTTCATCACTTGATTAGTATTACAATCTTCTTATATTGAGCTTATTGAATGTTTTGTTGCATTATCTGATGCACTTAATGACTGCTAAATGGATGTAGATTAATATTTTCGTGTGTAGATAATGATTGCTACTGATGCACTTAATGACTGCTTCTTGTTTTCTGCTGTTTGGGAAAATTGTTGGGATTATTAGTATGGAAAATAGTGCTTTTCTTCTTGTTGGGGTGGAAAATTGGAGGAACATTTTGGTTGGTTTTCTCAAGGGAAAAGAGGGTGTTGGGTGGAAAATAATGAAGGGGGGAAATGAGGTTTTAGTGCCATGGTGGTTGGGTGTTGGGTGGAAAATAATGAAGGGGGAAAACATAGTACTGAACATGATATCAAAAAAGAGATACAACTTTTTGCCCTAAAATTCTTCCCATTTTAAGTTGATGTTTTATATTTGTTGATTAACTTAAATGTTTGTGTATGATTGTATTATCTTTTTAATAGTGGTAATATGCTACCTTTTTATTGATATTCTTATATATTGCAACCTTATAATGCACAGGTCATATACTGCACAACCTTGTGTTATATATAGTAATAGATAATTGATTAGCATAATGAGTTTCATTAATTTTATTTTTTAATCGCTTGCAGCAGATTGAGAGTAAAAATGGGGAATTGGTGGTGCTAGTTTTGAGGAAGAAAAAATTGTGACCGACCAAGGGATTGGAAGGCGATAAAAAAGAAAATAATAATAACGGAATATATTTTCTATATTGAAAGATTACTTTTATTCTTTATGTTTAGCTCCTACTCGCCAGATTTCTTGAGACACCAAGCTTGGGCTCCTGTTGCATGTATGTTCACTAATTTTGCCTAAATTACTCTCAGATCTTCTTGAAACTTGAAGAATGGGAACATGTATGAAACAATTAATAGCAAGTTGTCATTTTAATTGGTATTTTGTATGTATGTATGATACTTATATGATGATGATGATGATGCTAATGTAGGTAATATTTATTGATTTTTCAATTGCAGGAGTTATTTGGGTGTGGAGATCTCAATCCTGAGCAAAAAAAATTGATGTTAAGCTCTGCGCTGCACAACATCATCGGAATACTATCGTGCTCTGCTCTCTTGCGAGACTCTAAGGAAAAGAGAAGCGAGCTGAGTGCCAAGCTTCTTGTAGAAACTGCAACATCTCAGCTCTACCGTCGCATCCTTCATGACTTTGATTATTAGTTTAATTAATTAATTTCAGACATGTTTGTGGGATGTCATATTTATAATTTATAATTAGTTATAAATTAGTGCGGCAGACGGATAATATATATGTATAATGTTGTACAAGGTTGATACTTTGATCATGTTTCTCCAGACAAAGATCGACACGACTAAAATACTTCAGTTTAAATGTCATATGACAGATTTCGTTGAAGATCCAATCCAATACAACTTCTTTTGATGTTTTACTCCCAATCTCTGTTAAAAGTAAAACTTATACATTGCCTACCTTTTGGTCTATTTCATTCTGAATGTTAACTACCATTTGGTCTATTACATTCTGAGATCAGATTCCAAGAGGTAATTCTCGATGAATTTGAACTATTCATAATTTTTTGAGAGGAATCGTTTGTTTGAAGAAATATAACAATAACAGCCACTCCCATCTTAAAATGATTAATTCACTAATAAGAAACAGATGCACAACAAAATTTTAACTTTCTTCTCGTTTCAAAGAAGCAAGCAACTCGAGAGCAGGTTTGCAGCAATGAGAGCTTTACCAGTTCACGTTATGGACCTAAGGTTGATGCTTACATTTAAGATGAACAAATTATTAATTGTTTAATTAAACTTATTCTTATAAAAACTTGCCAAAAAATTAGAAATAAGTATTAAATAAAAGAAATAGCATAGAAAAAACACAATAGATTGAACAAACTTAAACTCATGTCATTAAGGCCAAGTTCTCACAGAACAGAGAGAAACCACATATATTCATGTAAAGAAGAAAATATTCAACAACACTGAAAATATTTGTGATATGAAATCCTACAACAATATCAGCATTTTCAAAGACTGGAAAAAATCACTCAAACGCCCAGGCATTCTCCCTCCTCCTCTTCCTCTGGAGTGAAGTCATTTTTGATGTTAAAGGTCTTCCTTATCTCTTCTAGTGTTTTTCCCTTGATCATGTCTGCCATTGTTTGACATGTCAAATCCAGCAGACTCTTGATGTTGAGGTAGTTAGCTGCCTGTCATTGCCAAAAACACGAACAATTAACACAACCCTTATTCTCCAATTGGCTTGAATGTCTAAAGCAGTAAACATAAAAGCGTGACAGAAGCCATTGTGACAGAAACCATTCAATCTAAACTAACTCGCTAATATGAAGTTATAAAAGAAGCTCAACGAGTAATTGTAATTATCAACCTATATATTGATCAGTCAATGAAGCTTTCTGCTAAATAATTTTTTCCTTCAAAATAAAGATGTAAATAGAGAATATAGAAGTACACAATGAAGATATGGTGACAAAAAATACAAATTGGAAGCAAATCCTCAACAATTCAACATATGAACAGGAGGATCCCTTGTCCACCATTTACCAGGAAAAAATAATTTCCCACAAAATGCATCAAGATTATCAAAATAATTTCTAAAACAACAGCAACAACCCTACGCCAAGAAATTACAACAAAGTGACATAGTCTAACCAGTGGTTTACGACAAAGACTTCACAAAACAAAATACAAGAATAACCAATATTACCCCAATATGCTCAATAAAATTTAAGCTTTCTCAATTTTTTATTCGAATATATACATTCATCGAGTGCTAGGCGGTCCTCTACTACCTCTATATACATTCATTGAATGTAATATTGTTTATTAAGTTTATAACTTAATTTGAAATAAAAAGTTTGTTGTGTTGAAATGCAAATTTAGCCAGCCATAAGAGGACAGAAACAGATAAGATAATTTTCTAACCACAATTATTCAATTGAATTTCAAAAACCAGAGTCATTCTCCTCAAGAACTCCCAAACAACCACCATGGCACTAAACCCCCATTTCCCCCCTTCATTATTTTCCACCCAACACCCTCTTTGTGGGAAATATTAATTTACATCCATTTAGCAGTCATTAAGTGCATCAGATGATGCAACAAAACATTCAATAAGCTCAATATAAGAAGATTGTAATACTAATCAAGTGATGAACTAAAGCTAAATAATGATTGCAGAAGAACAGAGGAACAGTTCAGGTGAAAAAATCAACTGAAAAAATACCAAATTGCAAAGACCTAGAAATCATCCGAGGTCAAGCCTTTACCGAATCGAAGTGTGGATCAAGGATATCGAACTGATGAGATGAAGGAGATCGAACTGAGGGCTTACCAATTTGTGAAAGTTCCGATTCTAGGGCACGATAAGATTTCAAGGGCTTCGATTATAAGGCTCTCTCTTCTGAAGATTACAGGGATTCGATTTTCTGAAGACTTCGACTGCGATTTTCTGTATCAACTTCGATTTTCTGAAGATTTGGAGAAAGTTTTGTGAAGAATCGAATGGAAAGTTGGAGAAGGAACTCGTTCCATCTCAGTCGTATAACACAAACGAGCGAGGAGAGATAATGTGAAAAAGAAAAAACACGGAGCCTTAAGTAGTCATGCACTTGAAGGGGATACTGCTTTTTAAGTGTAATGACCCTGAACGGTATTTACAAAAATACCACCGCGTTCCTATAAAACGGCGTCGTTTTGACAAAATTCGTCGTTTTGACAAAATTCTGCTATTTAAGGCATTATATTATTTAAGAATTATGCTCTTGATCTTTTATTTATATATATATATATATATATATATATATATATATATAATTAATGACATGAAAGCGACCATCCGTGTATGCATAATTTTCCAGAAATTAAAGAAGAATGATACAGGCTATACAGCATGAAGTGGGTGTCAAACATGGACAATTGAATTCAATTAACTAGCATAATTCCTCAACTAACATAACTGTTTAAAAGCCAAAGCCTTCCTTCCGGCGTCTTTTGAAAAAAACCCAAATCTGAATCCGCCTCTCTCCAAATAATAAGCCCTAGTCGAGCTCTTCTCCCCAAATTCGCGATTTAGGCAAACTGAGAATCGCGATTGTAGGATCCCAACTCACAAGCCTTAGGTTCTGCGTTCTCTCTTCTCAGCATTCCTTTCGCGTCTTTTTTAAAAAACCCAAATCTGAATGGCGAATCTCAGTTCTCTCCAAATCGCCAAATCGGAAGCCCTAGTGTCTCGCTTCTCTCCAAATCAGACGCAAGCAGAGCCAAATCCCTAGCTTTTCTCTTGTCGCTTCTCTCCAAATCAGGTATGTGTAGTACAGTTCCCCTGTTTATACGTGTGTGTATGTGTTTGCGAGATTATGAAGACATAAATTAATTGTCGACACATATGAAAATATAAAGTTGATTAATAGAGCATGGGCACATACATGTTCACATGTCCCTAGGCATAAACTAAATTATTACATGAATCTGACAAATGTTCACATGGCTTCAGGCCCTAGTCATAAACTAATTTATTACACGGATCTTGTTTTTTCCACATTCTTGGGGAGGACTTCTTGTTGGAAATTAAGCTCAGATTGCAAATATAAAATTCATTAACAGAGTCGCTTGTTTTTTTATGCTCACTGGATCTTGTCATTTGGGTTTTTTTAAAAGACGCGGGCTTTGGCTTTTAAATAGTTATGTTAGTTAAGGAATTATGCTAATTAACACTTATGCTCCTAAACTTCCCTATATATATATATAACACTCCGGTTCCACATCAAAACATATGAGAAAAATTCTAATTTGAACTACTTTAGCAGAAATTAGTAGTATAAAAAAGAATAAAGATTTTAAATTCGAATGCAAATGTGGGACACAATTTATCATATTTAGTTGGACTTCAAATATTCTTGAATATTATTTCATTTTTATGCAACCATAAAGCCCACATTATAGAAGCTTGGTTCCAAATGACTATAGTCATACACAACAGATGGGAAACAATTTAAATTACATAACATAAACCAAGCCCAAACGTATGAGAAAGGCCTGGTTTGGATCACAAACATACTTTCTCTCTGCGGCTGCAATCCTCTGAGGATGAAATCTAATTGTTTCTAATCAAACTCCTTTGCTACACAGAGGGCCTGCTATTCTCATCTGCTGCTTTGAACTTGATGCCGATATGGAAGGAAAGGGGAAAGAAAAGTGTGCACCAAATCATAACAAACTCAGTTAGATTCTTCCCAAATACCCAGGAAATATTAGCATCTAAACTTGCACCAATTCTTCAATCTTGTTCAGATTCTGCAGAGAACTCTGTTCTTCAACAAGGGCAACAAGTTCATGCCCAGATAACTGTAAATGGAATCAAGGGTCTTCTTGGTACAAGGATTTTGGGTATGTATGTTCTTTCTGGTAGGTTTGTTGATGCTAAAAACATGTTTTATCAGCTTGATTTGTCTTATGCCTCGCCTTGGAATTGGATGATTAGAAGGTTTACTATAATGGGTTGCTTTGATTTTGCATTGTTAGTTTACTTTAAGATGCTGAGTTATGGGACTTTGCCTGACAGATATAGTTTTCCTTGTGTGGTCAAGGCTTGTGGTGGTTTACATGCTGTAAAGTTGTGTAAATTGATTCATGACATGATTAAATTGATGGGTTTCGAATTGGATGTGTTTGTGAGTAGTTCATTGATTAAGTTTTATGCAGAGAATGATTGTATTTATGATGGTCGTTACTTGTTTGATAAATTGCCTCAGAGAGATAGTGTTTTGTGGAATGTAATGCTTAATGGTTATGTGAGATATGGAGATTCTGGCAATGTTATTGGGTTGTTTAGGCAAATGAGATGCACTGAAATAATGCCTAATTCAGTGACATATGCATGTATTTTGTCTGTCTGTGCCTCGGAGACAATGATAGGACTTGGTATTCAGCTTCATGGACTTGTTATTAGATGTGGGTTGGAGATGGATTCACCAGTGGCGAACACATTAATTGCATTGTATTCCAAATCCCGTTGCTTGTCTGATGCACGTGAGTTGTTTGATACGATACCAGAAATTAATTTGGTGAGTTGGAATGGGATGATTGGAGGGTATGTGTTAAATGGGTATATTCCCGAGGCCTTGGATTTGTTTCGTAGGATGATATCTGCTTGTGTCAAACCGGACTCTATCACATTTGCAAGTTTTCTCCCATCAGTTTCTGAATCAACAAGGCTAAATCAAGGTAAGGAAATTCATGGTTATGTTGTAAGACATGGTGTGACTTTGGATGTGTTTTTGAAGAATGCACTTATTGATATGTACTTTAAGAGCAGGGACGTGGAGATGGCGCGAAATGTATTCAGTTTTTGCACTGCAGTAGATATTGTCATTTACTCCACCATGATTTCAGGATATGTGCTTAACGAGATGAACATTGATGCCATAGCTATTTTTCAGTGGCTTATTTATGAGCAAATGAAGCCAAATGCAGTAACTCTAGCAAGTCTTTTACCAGCTTGTGCTGGTTTGGCTGCTCTAAATTTGGGTAAGGAATTACACGGCCACATCATTAAACAAGGTCTTGGCGGAAGTTGTTATATAGGGAGCGCCATCACTGACATGTATGCAAAATGTGGAAGGTTAGATCTTGCTCATCAAGTTTTCACAAGGATGTCTGAAAGGGACGCTGTTTGCTGGAACTCGATAATTACAAGCTGCTCCCAAAACGGAAAACCAGAAGAGGCGATTGATCTTTTCCGCAAAATGGGTATTGAAGGAGTCAATTGTGACGGTATTGCCATTTCAGCCGCTCTTTCAGCATGTTCAAGTTTATCAGCACTCCATTATGGGAAAGAGATCCATGGTTTTATGATGAGAGGTGTATTCAGCTCAGATATTTTTGCTGAGAGTGCACTAATAGATATGTATGCTAAATGCGGAAACTTGGAATTAGCACGCTGTGTATTCTATATGATGCAAGAGAAGAATGAAGTTTCGTGGAGTAGCATCATTTCTGCTTATGGAAATCACGGTTGCCTGAAGGATGCTAGTGCTCTCTTCCATGAAATGAAAGAAGAAGGGTTTCAGCCTGATCATGTCACTTTTCTTGCCTTGATATCTGCTTGTGGCCATGCTGGCCATGTTGAAGAAGGAAAACACTACTTCCATTGCATGACTGAAGAATATAAAATTGCAGCTCAAATGGAACACTATGCCTGCATGATTGATTTGTTTGGGCGAGCTGGTCGTTTAGAAGAAGCATTTGAATTCATAAAGAGCATGCCTTTTGATCCAGATGCGGGTGCTTGGGGAACATTACTCGGGGCTTGCCGGGTCCATGGCAATGTTGACCTTGCTGAAGTGGCTGCAAGACATCTGTTTGACTTGGACCCACAAAATTCTGGCTACTATGTACTACTAGCAAATATACAGGCTGATGCCGGGAAATGGGAGAGGGTTCTGAAAACCCGAAGCATGATGAAAGAAAGAGGAGTGCAGAAAGTACCAGGTTACAGCTGGATTGAGATAAACTCCACCAACCATATGTTTGTTGCTGGAGACACTAGCCATCCTTGTGCTGGTCAGATCTATTTATTACTAAATCATTTTCTTCTGGAACTGAGAAAAGAGGGATATGTTCCTCAACCTTACCTTCCAATTCACCCAGAATCCATGGGGTTAAATCACTAGCTAAAGTTTACCAGTTTTGATATCCGACATTGAACATTTGGAAGGGCAAATTTGACGGCTTACATATGAACGTAAGTAAGCTTCTCATATTTAATTTCAATGAAAATTACATGTTCTTCAAGATATGTGTCTTTTAGTTACACACTTCTAGACCCCAATAACTTTAGTTATTTGATGGATTCTTAACACCTAACAAAAATTTAATATCATAGACGTACAAAAATTTCATATTACAGTACAGCTCCTTTAGTTATCTTGAGGAATGAGGACACATAAATGAGACTTACAACTTTGATTACAAATGTATCTCAGTTGTAGTAAAGAAACAAATTTTTACTATTAAAATGCTATTAAACAGTTCTATGGGGTATGGATGATAGCAAAAGTGATTGGGTTATATTTCAGTTAATGCCCACTCTTTTATTGATGTTTGTTATGGTTGAAATTAGTATGTTCAGGAAAAATGAGATCTTAAGTTTTTACGAGGTATAAATGGTCTAAAACCTTTTGTTTATCTTATTAATGTCTAAATAGGTAATAACAAAGATAGGCAGATAGCAAAAGAAATAAGACCTTCAAATCTCAAGTTATGTATCTTGAAACATTGAAAGTTAGGTCACATATGTGACACATACGTGACACATTTTGACCTTATCTTTGAACTTCAAAACTGAAACAAAACTTTTTCTGGAGGATTAAAACTTTTTGCGAATTTGTCCATATATGTGCAGGTAGGTCTCATCTAACTAGAAATATGGATTGTCTTGGCATATCTGAGAAAATTATACATCAACACCAAAAATGCAAACCAGAAGCAAATAGTGAGTACTTTAACATTAAGCTAACAACCCCCCACCCCCCTCTCACCCCCTTATTTACCATGATATTGTTAAACTTATAAGATTATCATACCATAACAAAAATATATGTATATATACACGGTTATAAAAAGATTTTATTGTACAGTATACAGATGAACTTAAAATTTTGATATTATTGGGTGATATGTGCCTGCTTTTGTCATCCTACTTGGCCAGACAAAGATAATAATGTATGATAATCACTCAACTATCAATAAGAGTTCATTTTTAAATTGCTGCAACTTCATGTTTTAGATCTAGATTCTAGAGAGCTCTCTAGGGTTGAGTAGTTATTGGATAAAAAGTTTTTCTTCCGATTCTTTGAATTATCTCTATAAAATTCTGGATATTTCAATGTAATCATAAATTGAAGATTGAAAGTACAGAGTTTTTTTCTCCTCTTGTTATTCCACACATGGTTAGATTGGAAAAAGACATGCAATTCAATTCAAGGCCTGTCCAGAGAGTCCATTGAAATATCATTCCAGTTCTTGTAATTCTATACTTATGAATGAGATTACCATTATAATTTCTAAGAGCGTGTATCATCTCCCCATGTATAGGACACATGCTACACTTGCATGCATATATTCAGAGTTAGTTTAGGATTTATCACACCTTAAGCAACCCTTGCAGTAACTTAGACAAGGAAGTATATGGACATAAAACACTACTAGAAATCAGATCTATAGCTACGACCTACAGCGACAGTCAGTGTGAAAATATACCCTATAGTGAGGTTCTTCTTTGGGCCGTAGCTACAGTGCAGGAAAATGTACACATCAACCGATATCTTATTTTGGCTTTATGAGTCTACTAAATAAATGTAATCCGGTGTCTCAATTCTCTCCTTTTTCCCAAAACTGCTCATCTTTGAGCCAAAATTTGCTCTCTGATCTTTGAAACAATTTGATCTGGTTTATTTTCATCTTAGATTTGTCGACCATCTACGATTCTATCTATCTAGCTTATTTTCATCTCAGATCTAGTTTATTTTCATTTCAGAAGAATAATAAGCAGTAGCTCTTGATGTAGGATGAGGTCGTGAAAGTTGGTTAGAACAATATAAGAGACTTTGGAATCCCATGGATTAGAAGTTGTTTAGTTTCTTTAATTTGCTGTTATCTTATTTGATTTGTAGTTATCTTATTAGAGTCCAAGTTAGGTTAGGAAAGTTGCCTAGGAGTATTATAAATAGTGATGTACTTCATTATTTTGATACGTTGAATAATTAGAATTGATTGAGTTTTGTAAAAGATTATCTGTGTGATATTTATCCTTTGTCCCAAAACCCCCATCCCCATCAGCTCCTGGCTCTTGCTTTTGTTGTTATAATTTTCAACTCTTCACAATTTTCTTGTTCCAATCTTCATTCCTTTTCTATTTCTTCTTTCTCTCTAGATATGTGACTTTTTTTCTCTCTCCTAAACTTGGACTTGCTTTTTCTTGCCTTCTTCTTCTTGCTGTTAGATGGAAACTCTGGTAAGATATATTATTAATCTCTTTTCTTTTATAACTAAAGCTATTACTTTACTTCAATTACTTGACCCATATGCAGATTATGTATGATAATGCTCAGTTTTGTACATTCTATTGTTGTTTTTTTATGTTTATTTATTGTGATCAAATTATGATTCTGTATAACGGGTTTCGATTTATATCGGCAAAACTGAAAATCCATTTTTTCTTCCTTTGTTCTCATATGTAATTGTTGTATGAAGCTCGGGGCTTTAAGCCTTTTACTGTAATCTCAAATTGCTATTTTCTTAATCAATTCTTTGAAATTGATTCATCAACCTTCATTAATATCCGTTCGGTTTCCCAAAAAAGTATGGAAAAAGAAAACATGAGCGATACAAGATTTTTATTATTTGTTTAACATTAAAAAAAAATCTTTGTTGCTGACTTTTTGCAATGATAAGAGTTGGAAACACTTGTTTTGTATCATCTAAGTTTTACTTTATGCTATTTGGGTGCAATTTTGGGTTCATCACCTCTTCTCTGCAAACCACATAGTCCTATTCCTCTGCACAAGTGAGTGAATTTGACATCCTGTTACTTAATGTTGCTCTGTTTTATTTTGTTTTGTTACTTATTTTAGTTTATGTTGGCTGTATTCTAATTTCGCCTATGGTTCACTGGTTGTTGAGGAGTTTGATACTTCGATAATAGTAGTGTATTTACCAGTAATATATAAGTTGTTGGTTGTAGCCCTCTTTCTGCTACTTTAGTTTGGAATGCATCTGTTAATGTTTGTTGAGAAATCCGAATTCGCATTCCACAAAAAGACCAGATTCGTTGAAAAATTAGTGGTAGACAACAACTCATGAAGCAATTTAAGAAACTTGGTTTTCTCATTTTCGTATAATTATCCAAAAAAATTGGCGTCCTTGTTTGATATACCAAATATTCAGGCTTGGATTAATTTTCTTATAGGGACATGAGGAGCAAAGAAAAGAATTTTTGCACTGTATACCAATGGTTCTTTGTTTCTTTGCCATCTTTAGCATGCCTGCTAATGGAAATGGACTTTGCATTTGTATTTCTTTTTGTTGTGGTTTATTATAATTTTGATATGTTTGAAAATATTGTATGTTTTGTTGTGCAGGCACCATTCGGTAAACTGTGGTTGCAAGACTTAGGAGCACCTGTTTTTGGCTCTCTCTGTCGATTGTAATAATTGAAATGGTATTTGTAGTTCCAATTTCTTCCTTAGACATTACATTAAGCCATCAGTCAAGATCTATGAAAGAGCAAAACATAATAAACAGAACCTTTATACGCGTATCAGGGGACTGACATGGTTCATCCTGATTCCTGAATATTTTAAAATAAAACAGCCATTTTTATGCCTTGTTTCAATAAGACCCCTGGATGACTGTCCATATATATTTCTTCCTAGAATCAATACTTCTAAAGATTTTTTTCGGGAAGTTGTTGCATATTTGTGCTCACATCTACTTGGATATATGCTTTTGTTTCTGTATTTTGGATAATACCAAGTGTACTTAAATCACTTTTTCTGTATTGTTTTGCAGTCATTTGTACCTTGGTGAGCGGGAATGTTGTTGCATTAGATGCAAATGGATCCATTATATGGAAGGTATGGATGCATTCTCTTTTGAATGCATACACGGTTAAGTTTTTATTTGATTATACGTTCAAATTCTACAAGTGAGAAGTGGGGGATCACCAGAAGCAGGCTACATATTGATGAACTACTGTTTGGTTGAGTTACTATGAACTCATTAAACAATATTATTTACTGTATTTTGATTCACCATAATAGAGTTAAATTTCTTGGGGGTTTGTCATTTTCATTGAGAGTACATTTGGATCCACTTAAAGGCAGTTTATACAATATGATGAGTATGCAAAACACCTACCCTTTTGATGTAGTGAACTTGGCCACTAGGATTGCAAATTTCTTCTTTCAAAATGAATAAATTTTGTTTTGCATTTTCTTATTGAATGTCGACTCAATGAATCATCACAAAACATGGTATATCAAAAATCTCTGGGAATTGAATGAAATGACCAAACTATGACATGTATTAGATTATTTTTGATGGGTTTGATAGGAGCATCTTGGGGATTCCAGGAAAGGCAGAAAAGGAATTCACACTTGGTCATTTTCATGTCTATATCTTATCTGTGGTCTTCTAAATAAAATGCACTAATTTACTATTGAATATAGTTTCCATACCATAGTAGAAGAACAATTAGCAGTTTCTTGTAAATCAACTTCTATACATGCACATGCATCTCTCTTGTTCAATATCTTAGATGTCGTTGTTACTCTTACTTTCTTTTTTTTTCTGTGGGTGTTTCTGGATGCAGTCAAAAACTGGTGGCCCAATATTTGCTAGACACTGTATATCTCATGTACTACCTTCGCAGGTAACCTTTTCAGGAATCGTATGGATCTTTTTCAAGTTACTTTAGAAATTGAGACACTGATGTTACCAGTGTTAGTTGTCTCGAAATTCTAATATCACTAGCAATTAGAGTTTTTTTTCCACATATTTTGTGTTTTATTCGGTTTGTAATGTTGACGAAATTTCCACTATATAAGTTCGTAGAATGTTACGTGTTTAAATAATGTCACAAAAAATAGTTTTGAGTACTCAATAACAACAGTCTGCATATGAATAAGAAGTATTTGTCATCAGGTTCGTCGAATTCTTGTCCAGACAATCATTTGTGCCAGATAATTTAGCAAACCTGATCCCAACTAAAAGTTAAAGCTTCATTTGGAAGAAAAATCTAGAACTCACTTGGATTTCTGCTTGCACCTCTTAAACTTTGATAGGTTTGTATAAATTAGAGCGTTCTGTAATACTCTTCTCATCCTTGTTGATGATGAGCCCAGCCTTTGTGCCAGAGAATTTGGCTAACGTGATCTCATAGTGTTGTTATAACGAAAACCTGTCCAAAATTAGCATCAGATGAGTAGTTCGATGCGAGAAACCAAATAGCATAAAAACCAAATGATCTTAAACTATGGTTATCTCAATCATAGGTTTTTTATTTACCTAATATTTTAAAGTTTTTGGTCTTCTTCAGGTGCTCATATGTTCAAGAAATGGAAGTATCTATTCATTTGAATTGGTAAGAATTTAAAGTTTAATAATGTTGAGCTTTTTATTGTTTCTATATTTTGAATTAGTCTCCATTTTCCTTAGTATGAGCCCTATAGTCTGGTCTATTAAATCATAAAGCAGAGTTGTATTCCTAGTATAGAATTCAAAGTACATGAGAATCTCCTTAAATCTCAGAAATATTTTTGAAGGATTCTGAGCTTAAGATTCAATGGGAAATAGCTATACTACGTTTATTCATCCCTTCATTATTAGAAGGGAGGGTAAGTATTAAGCAAACTATCTTTGATATAGAGATATCCGGAAGATGTAATACTATGTCCATATAAGTTTTCTTTTTCTTTACTATTATCAGTTATATCAAAAGATATCACAGTATAAACCACCTAAACTTTTATAACGAGTGTTAACTTGAATTATTCTCTGGTTTAACAATTTCTGGTTTCAAGTCTTTCAACTCGCATTTCGGTTCCTCCATAATATTAGTAAAGCAGTCACTATATTTTTTATTTTTTGAATTATGATGGACCTGTTTCTCTTTTAATAAATGGAGGTGAGAGCTTGATTGGGTTCGGTCGTAGTTTGTTTTTTATATATAGTCCGCATAGGAAGCGGACTATATATATATATATATATATATATATATATATATATATATATTACTAAATCAGTTCAGTTCATTTAATGTCTTTGTTAAGATGATTGACAATATTTCATTTGAGGACTTTACAATCTACTTATAAGCTATATATGTTGCATAGACTCGGCAATCCTCCTTAAAAGGACCACACAGATACACCTATTTTTAAAACATTTCACATTAAGCATAACTGTTGTGTCCAACACACGCACCTGTACCCGTGTAATGTCGGGTAATTCTAAATTTTAAAAGAGTCCATGTAACATAGCTTATAACATGCTAATTTTCTTTGCATATTGGCCTATTTGGATTTTTTTTTCTTTTCGTGCGGTTTATCACAAAATATCAAGATTTAATAATAGCAATTTATTTGTATGAAAATATATATATAGTACTGCAAGTGAATAATTAATTTTGGATGTGCAGGAATGTGGTTCATGGAAGTGAAGCAGCTGAGAGCGCAGAGTATGAAATTGGTCTGTGGTTCCCAGAAGGCATTGTAGAATGGCAGAGCAGCCTTCTCCCTTGGATATACGAGTGAAGTTAATTCTTCATGTAGAGCTTGTTATTTGTTTTGTCACATTCTGTTTTTTAGTTTTAAGGTTGTTATTTAATATAACACTATTATTATTATTATTATTATTATTATTATTATTTTGTATTATGTTTTTTTCTTTTTTTTGGTGCAAAAGTTATTTACGTATTTTGTCTAAATATTTATTGAATTCAAAACAGAATACAAAATAATAATACTAATAATAAAATAATTTTATTATTATTATTATTTACTTATTTTGTCTAAATACCCTCAATTCCCTTACACCACTTTTATCACTCGGTGTGTACTTCTGAGAGTGTCAGCTTGGACCACTAGTGGTAAATGTATTATGCAAGACCCTAACTCACAAAACGCGAAGAACAAGATCAAAATTAGCAATACCAGAGAAGAAGTATTGTTATTATTGATGTGATTCATCATCTTTTCTTTGGTTTTATGCTTTATTTCCTTGTACGGCAGTAACTGAATGTTCTGCGGTCCTTGATATTTTTATTGGGATATTTTATTTCCACGTATGTTTTATTTTTATACTTTATTCCCTTGTACCTCTTTTATCACTCACTGTGTACTTATGGAATTGAGGGTATTTAGTATTATTATTTTGTATTCTGTTTTGTATTCAATAAATAATTATTAAAATACAGTGAGAGACATAACAAAGTGCTTATAATAATAATAATAATAATAATAATAGTGTTATATTAAATTAATGGTTAGAGTTAGGTTAGTGGATTTTAAATGAGATGACTAGAGTTAAGTTGGTGGCTTTTAAATGAAGTGGTTAGAGTTAGGTTAGTGACTTTTAAATGAGATAGTAGCTTCTAGATCTTAGATCTAATATTTTTTAATTTGAATCTTTAAACGGAGACTCTCCATTTCAATTGAAATGGAGATGATCCGGATCCGGATCCGTTTTTAAGACTAACCTCATCTCATAACTCACCCATACTTCAATTTGTGACTTCTATATCTTCTCTGAGTAAGGATGGGGTAGGTGTCTTTATTTATTTTTAATTTATTTTTTTATTGAACATGGGAAAAACGTATTGACTTTTCATGAAACTTACTGATTTTTTATTTCTCATTTATCTGCAGATCTGTTTGAGTATATTAATAACTCTATCCATTGTCATGTTGGTATTTTTTTTATTTTATGATACATTTGGTTCCGTGTTATTATGGTATTAAAGCAAATTTATCATTGGGTTGATAACACTGTAAAGTCATCCCTAAGATAATATATATATATATATATATATATATATATATATGGGTCCATTGTATACATATAAGCTCCAAAACCAGAAAACCAAGTAATAGAGTAGTGAGTAGCTGAAATCATATAAAAGAAGAAAGATGGAACGGACCTTCATCCTGGTTAAGCCTGATGGTGTTAAAAGAGGCCTGGTTAGTTCTTAATTACCTTTTCTTTTTCCCTTTAAATTGAATCTTATTTATGCATGCTAGGGAACACTAATTAACAAGGTTTTTTACCTTTTTGTATGTTTTTCTCCTCTGGGTTTGATTTTAGCAATGGATGATATGGAACAGTCAACATGTTCTTAGAATTGTGGGGTTTATTTTCTGAATATTGATATTTTCATATGAAAAGTGTCGTTATAGATGTATAGCAACGGTTAATAGGGTCTATTTTTTTTATTTAACCCCATGAAATCTGACATTAATTAATGTCTTGTTTGACTGTTGAGAAAGCATGGGAGAGTTGTAGAAAAACTGAAAATCTTGCTGCTTTGTAGTTTGAAATGTGAGAATGAATGAAAAGTTTATCTGGGTTTTGCTCTTCTTGGGTAAAGTATTGTGGGATCTGGTGCATTGTTGAGAAAGTGTAGAGATATTTTAGGAATTAAACTTCATTTAATCTAACTAATCCAAATGTTTAATGACTTACTTTTTGAGCTTAATGATTATAACAAGTACTGTATATATAATAATTTCATGTTATTATTGCCCCAGGTTGGTGAAGTAATTGGCAGATTTGAGAAGAAAGGTTTTACTTTGAAAGGTACCTTTTTTACTTATTTTACTCTTGCTGTTATTTCACTATAATCACAAAAGAAGTAGTAGTTATAGTAATAGTAAAAGGAAACTTATATTTCTGCATGATTTTTTGATGTTTCCACATAAAAACCGTCGCTATAGATCCTATAGAGACGAGTTTTACCGCCGTTATACATCTATAGCGACACTTTTCATGTGGAAATATCAAAAATTCACGTGAAAATATCAATTTCCATAGTAAAAATATTAAGATTATCCCATTTAGTGAATTAGCATTGACTGACTTGATGGTTTAATTAAAATTATCTTTCTTATACATAACATGGTTAATTAGATTGTTTATTTTAAGTACAACTGTATTATTCTAAAAAGTTTTAAATTGCACAATTAATTAATTTGCTTTTGAAATTGTGACAAGTACTTAATTTTATGATTTAATTATATCTTGTAATTAGGTTTGAAGTTCACCAGTGTGAATAGGTGTTTTGCTAAGGAGCACTATGCAGACCTCTCTGCTAAACACTTCTTCCAAGGATTATTGGACTACCTTGTCTCTGGTCCTGTTGTTGCAATGGTTTGGGAGGGTAAGAATGTAATTGCAACAAGTCAGAAGATTAAAGGTGCAACAAATCCTGCTGATTCTCTTCCTGGCACCATCCGTGGTGATTATGCTATTGAATTTGATGCCAAATCTATGGAGTCATTTTCTAATATGGACATATGGTGAGATATATATATATACACACAGAGAGCTTCCTATGCAGGTAGTCCGCATGCGGCCCAACTTTAACGACGGACAAAATCGGCGTTAAACTCGTCGTCATAGGGTCTGAACCGTTGCGATAGCCCAAAACTGTTGCTATATCCTGGTTCAGACCCTATGACGACGGGTTTAGCGACAGTTTTGCCCGTCGCTAAAGGTGGTCCGTATGCAGACCACCCGCATAGGAAGCGGACTATATATATATACACACATATTTTTAAAACATTTCACATTTAACATGACTGTTGTGTCCAACACGCGCACTTGTACCCGTGTAACGTCGGATAATTCTAAATTTTGAAAGAGTCCATGTAACATAGCTTATAACATACTAATTTTCTTTGCATATCGGCCTATTTGGATTTTATTTTTGCGGGTGGTTTATCACAAAATATCAAGATTTAAATTCACCCTTAATAATAGCAATTTATTTGTATGAAAATATATATATAGTATTGCAAGTGAATAATTAATTTTGGATGTGCAGGAATGTGGTTCATGGAAGTGATTCAGCTGAGAGCGCAGAGTATGAAATTGGTCTGTGGTTCCCAGAAGGCATTGTAGAATGGCAGAGCAGCCTTCTCCCTTGGATATACGAGTGAAGTTAATTCTTCATGTAGAGTCGCATTCTGTTTTTTAGTTTTAAGGTTGCTTCATATTTTATGGGGGATTGGATATTTAACTGTTACCCTATTTTTTACCTAGAATGTTAATGATTCTAATGTTTCTTTTTCTTAAAAAAAAATGTTTACTTTATTTTATTTTTGAAAGCCCCACTTTTTAGAGAACACAATATAATTCATAACCAAATATATCATCAGTATTACAATATATCATCATCAGTATTCAAAAGGTCATGACTGAAGTTATTATTGTTAGTAACTTAATTTTTTATATACAGATAAATTTTTCTCATATCTTTCAATGTGGGAGTGAGATGTTACAAATTCCGCCATTTAAATTTTTGATGTTCTCGTCAGAACCGATAACACACGTTGATGTGGGAGTGACATGTTACAAACTTTTCCATTTAAATTTTTGATGTTTCCGTTAGAATTGAGCACAAACACGGTCCACAGATCTTTTTCTCTAGCCATTATGGAAAATATCGGTTGATTTCGTGTCCTCACTTTCGACAACTCGATCGGATGACCTAGGTCATTTAAATTTTTTATGTCTCCGTCAGAATTAATCACATATGGTCTATAGATATTTGTCTCTTTAGCTATTGTGGGATAATATCAGCTTGCTTCGTGTCTCTATCTCCGGCAACTCGATCAAATGACCTGATCTAAACTTTTAAGAGTCGGCTCTGATACCATATGAAATAATCAGGGCCAAATTTTGAGTTCGGAATAAATCTCAGGTCAAATTTTAAGTCCGAATCGAATTAAATTTATTCAAATAAGACCATAAATCACTGACTTAATAATATTTTATTAAATCATCTTAATTCACAAGAAACTCATCTAATCTATAAGAAGATAGTATTGTTAGTAGACGTAAGTGTTGACTATTAAGATAAAACTTCATCCGCAAAAGTTTGTTATACTTGAAAATTGTAGAATGTGGACAGTTTGCATACATCTCACAATTTTATAAAGCAATTTGATGCATACCCACTGAATTATTTCGATAAGATGTAATAAATGACTTGATAATTGATTCTTTCCTGGTCTGGATTTATGATTAAGTACTCCCTCCAACAACAAAATACAAAAAAAAAATCAAAGTACAAAAAAAATGAAGAAAATATGTTAATGTTTAAGTTTTTTTTATAAAAAAGAAAAAGAAAAGTTTGTTGTGCTTGAAAATTGTGGGTCCATTATGGGTAAGATTGGAATTTATTTATTCACTCCTCTAATTTATTTTTTCCTTAATTAGTATGAAAAGTATAACTGTCACTAGACTATTCAAGACAGATTCAATTATAGTGAAGTTGTTAAAAAATTTACCAAAATAAGTATTATAATTTTTTATTACATTGATTATAGTAAATATTACTTTACTTTTTGTTACATTAATTAATATAATATTTATTATAAATCAATGTAATAAAAAATTATAAGTAGTGACTATGATAAAATTTGTAGGGGTGTAAACGAGTCGAATCTCAGCGAACACCTTCATGCTCAGATTCGGCTCTACTCGAAAAAATTAAGCTCGAATTCGACTCGGATTCGATAAGAGATTTATATTTCTGCGCCAGATTCAACTTGGATCATTACTCGGACCTACTCGGCTCGTAAGTACTCGACTAGTTTACAAAACGAGTTACTCATGAGCCTTCAAATCGAGTTTCGAATATGAACCATTTCACTTAAAATTGAACCACTACATACTAAATTGGTTACTTAATTAATATTTATATAAAAAAAAATTTCACTTTTATTTATGTATTGAAATTATAAATAATGTAATATAAATTGACATTCAATTAATTGATTTATTCAAGTATAAGTTTACACAATTTCATAGTATACTTTATAAATTATAAAGATTGATACAAATATCACATATTTAGCTTACTAGCATCGATCAAACCAATATTCGAATATGATCCATCAAGCAGGTATCGAGTATGGTTCGAGGAAAAATGAAATACTCGAACCCTAATATGAGCGAACACTGGTATGCTCGAATTCGACTCGTGTATCATTAAACAGAAAACGAGTATAGATCAGATTCGACTCGGATCAACTTCGAATTCGAGCTTTGCATCATATTTTCAAGCCGATTTCGAGTCGAGTACCGAACTACTTGGCTCGGCTTACACTCCTAAAAATTTGTGTCGATTTCTCCATAAATGGATCAATTCAAACTTCTATTTTTTTTAATTTCTAAACATGGCTATAGCCTTAGTTTTGTTTTCCTTTCCAAAACAAGTTTTAGGTATTTAGTTGTTACTAGTACTTCTTTTTTACTATTATATAAGTCGTTTTAAAAAAATAATTTTTTTTATAATCATTTTCGTTTAAAAGGATAAATGAGTAATTAACAATATTTAAGTAATTAATAATACTAATTTATATACTTGCGCTTCCATTTCTCTAATTTGGTCAACAGTGTGGCGGTGATACTTCTTTTTTTTCTTTTTCTTGTTCCAACTGTAAAATAAATTATATCGGAACGTGTTATTGCATAGAATAAATAAAATCAATTAATTATAATATTAAGTACTTGCATGAATTGAGAGAAGTCATCTTATATGTATCATGCTTCCGTTGCGCTTAAGGGTGAAAGTCTTCAATTGTCTCTCTCAATCTTAGGATGGATGTATAAGTGTATATAAAATTCTTGAGACGACAATTGGGACCAAACCCTAACTATTTTATTTATAAAATAGCTAAGGGTCAAAATCGTCCATCAAGATTATGAAACCATAGGGCCCAATATGCCAAATAGCAATTAAGGTTAATTGCAACATAAGGTTTTTCAATCTTAAGCCTTTCTTCTTCTTGGACGCACATAACAATTAACTCGCTCATCTTCCTTTTTTTTTTCTGCGTGTTATAATTGATCTTAAATGGATCAAACTGTATAAGAAGAGAAATCATAATGAAGTGAACAAGAAAACCCTCAGAAATCGCCATGTCCATACCCTTTAATTTAATGGTCATGTCATTCATCGTCATAATGTGCTCGCGCACTCCACTAACATCATCATACCTACTAGTGAGCAATTTTCAAAATAAGGGTACTTGCATGAGTTTTAGAAGAACCCTTAAATTGTTTATCGACTAAAGTTAAGTACTCTTTAGCATTCTCGGAGTCAGGAATGACTCCTCGAATGGCTGTCGTGATAGAGTTTTTCATAATCATAAGGGACATGCGGTTGGATTGCTCCCCCTTTTCATAAATTGATTTTTGCTCAATTGAGCTTGTATCTGTAAGTGGAGCAGGAGGATCAACTCGTAATGGATAGTCTAAATCCATAACGCCGGGAATAATTTTCACTTGCTCTTTCCAAATAGTAAAATTAGTTCCATTCAAGGCTTCAATTCCAGAGAGATACCCAGAAATACTAGTTGGAGTCTATGCTGAAATACAATCAAGCTCATAAGCATGCTTACAAAAACTAAAAGAAATCCACCATGTACAACAATAATTAAAAATTAATCATAATAAAACCAATTGTAGGGCAAATAGTTAGTTACATAAAATCTATTTACAACACCCAAAAATAGATTTTAATGAGATGTTGGTGCATAATTATTAATTTTTCGTTGGTCCAATTAATAATATACTAATAACATCCCCATAAAATAATGCATAACCCATAAAATAAACATGTTACTTATGCAATAAAATTCTATTTAATAAAGTCTAATTCTAATTTTCTGTTGGGTAAAATTAAAATAATCATTTATTAAATATAACATTATGTGACTTTTCTTTATCTTTAATTGTTTCAATTAATAAACCTCCGTTGGGTTGATTATTAATTTTAACAATAAAAGAGTCACACATACATGTAAATTATTATGATCAAACTCAATTTTTTTTAAACATATTAATCAAGTTTAAAAATTAACATTATTTAAAATTTACATGTAACAGCTTAAAAGCCCTAATAATATATATTGTTTTAATATTCATGTTCCTATTCACGCATAACATTATGAACAATAAAACTTAAACGAAAATTGATTAATGCACTATTATTATATATTACTAATTGACTTACTGTATTATATTATATATGTTCCTGTTATTATATATAACATGTTAACGTATTGCATATATATATATATATATATATATATATGAAATAAGTAGTCATAATTGAAATAAATTCAATTTATAATCGGCAAAGTATTCTCTCCGAAAACAGCATGATTTAATTATTCTACGACATTAAAATTTGTAACATAATAACATAAATAATTTATTCTACGCAATAACGTAATCATGGCTTTGATACCAGATGTAAAATAAATAATATCGGAATGTGTTATTGCATAGAATAAATAAAATCAATTAATCATAATATTAAGTACTTACATGAATTGAGAGAAGCCATCATGTATGTATCACGCTTCCGCTACGCTTAAGGTTGAAAATCTTCAATTGTCTCTCTCAATCTTAGGATGGATGTATAAGTGTATATAAAATTTTTGAGACGACAATTGGGACCAAACCCTAACTGTTTTATTTATAAAATAGCTAAGGGTCAAAATCGTCCATCAAGATTATGAAACCCTAGGGCCCATTATGCCAAATACTAGTATCAGAGGCAAGTGAGAGCAACTTTGTCCAACCTGCTATTCCAAGGTTCGATGGACAACTACGATCACTAGAGTATGCTTATGGAGAATTTTCTGCGTTCAAAGGAATATTGGAGTTTGATAGAAATCGGGATCTCTGCAGCAGCAGCAGAAGGGACAGATATCACTGCAGAACAAAGGAAGGAAATTGAGGATCAAAAGCTAAAGGACTTGAAGGCTAATAACTATCTGTTCCAAGCCATTGATCGATCCATTCTAGAGACGATTTTGAAGAAAGACATAACAAATGATATTTGGGACTCCTTGAAGCAGAAGTACTAGGGGATAGCACGGGTCAAGCATGCACAACTCCAAGATCTTTGCCGGGAATTTGAAATGCTACAAATGAAAGAGGTGAAATTGGTGAATGACTACTTTTCCCGAACTCTTGTCATAGTCAATAAGATGAGAATGCACGGCGAGAAAATGAAGGATGAGGTGATATCGAGAAAATCTTGAGATCCATGACACCACAGTACGACTGCGTTGTATGCTCGATCGAGGAATCAAATGACTTGGATAGCCTATCTACAGATCAGCTTCAAAGTAGTCTCCTGGTACATGAGCAGCGGATCAGTCGTCATGCTATAGATGAGCAAGCCCTTCAGATTACTCACGGAGTTCAGTCTAGAGGAGGTGGTAGGGGCTCTTATCGAGGAATAGGAAGAGGAAAAGGAAGGGGAAGGGGAAGGGGTAGGTTTGTGTCTGATAAATCTACCGTCGAATGTTATAATTATCACGAACTCGGTCATTTTCAGTGGGAATGTCCCAAAAGAGCAAGGGACACAAAGGCTAACTTTGTTGAGACCAATGAGGAGATGTTTTTTATGGCATATGTAGATGACAAAGAAACTGGAAGAAATCGTTTGTGGTTCCTTGACTCTGGGTGCAGTAATCACATGTTTGGGAAAAGAGAGTTGTTCTCACAATTTGATAACACCTTCCGAGAACTGGTGAAGCTGGGCAATGATACAAGTGTTCTTGTGCAAGGGAATGGCAACATACGAATGGAGATACATGGAATTAAGCAGATAATTACTGGAGTTTTCTTTGTACCCGAGCTTAAAAATAACTTATTAAGTATTGGTCAGTTACAAGAGAAAGGTCTTGTAGTACTTATGCAACATGGAAAGTGCAAGATCTATCACCCTAAAAAGGGTTTGATCATTGAAACCGAGATGGCATCTAACAGAATTTTCGTTGTGATTGGTCACTATCCACCACCAAATAAAGAAAGTTGTTTCTCCTCTATGACCAAAGATCAAACAAATCTTTATCATTTTTGTTATGGTCACCTAAGTTGGAATGGTCTTAAAGTAATTCAACAAAAGAATATGGTGGATGGATTGCCTCAGTTGAAAGCTCCGTCGAAGATCTGCGAGGATTGCTTGATAGGAAAACAACATCGTGATCCTTTTCCAAAGGAGAACATACACAGAGCGTCAAGAATTCTTCAGTTAGTGCACTCAGATATATGTGGGCCAATAATTCCAATTTCAAATAGCAAAAGGAGGTACCTTATTACGTTTATTGATGATTTTAGCAGGAAAAATTGGGTTTATTTTTTGGTTAAATCAGAAGCATTTGCTACCTTTAAATCCTTCAAAGCTAAAGGTTGAGAAAGAAACTGGGGTACTCATACAGACTCTTCGAACTGATCGTGGGGGAGAGTTTACATCTCCGAAGTTTACTCTCTTCTGCGACGAGCATGGCATACAGAGGCAGTTAACAGTTGTGTATACACCTCAACAGAATGGGGTTGCGAAATGAAAGAATCGCACTATCATGAATATGGTGCGTAGTATATTATCAGAAAAACAAATTTCGAAGAGCTTTTGGCCTGAAGCAGTGAACTGGACAGTGCATGTCTTAAATAGAAGCCCAACTCTTGCCGTAAGAAACAAGACACCAGAAAAAGCCTGAAGTGGTTTCAAGCCTTCCATAAGTCACTTTAAGATTTTTGGATGCATTGCTCACGTCCATGTACCTGATAACAAAAGGGTAAAACTTGATGACAAAAGTCTGAAATGCATAAGTGAAGAGTCCAAAGCTTACAGGTTATTTGATCATATCTCTCAAAAAATAATTGTGAGCCGAGATATCGTGTTTGAGGAAGATCGAGGATGGGATTGGGATGTTAATTACAAAGAGACTATCATGACCGATTTGGTATGAGAAAAAGACGTAACTATAGATACAAATGGCGACCATGGGGAGGATTTTGAAGCAAATGTCATTCTTGAAGCTGTCGCTCCTGAAACTGACCTGGATAACAAATGTTCAGATCAAAATAACTCAACCGAAAGCAAAGAATCCTCAAATGATGACTACCCTCCTCTTGAAGGACGTGTTCGACGACCATTTGGGTGGATGCAAGATTATGTAAGTGGGTAGGGCCTCTTCGATGAAGAAAATATTGATATGGCTCACCTAGCCCTATTCTCTGATAGTGACCCATTAACATACGAAGAGGCAGTGAAGAGTAGCATATGGAGACAAGCCATGGATGCTGAGATTGAAGTTATTAGGAAGAACGACAAATGAGAACTCACTGAGCTACCGCATGGGGTGAAGACAATTGGAGTGAAATGGGTTTTTTAAAAAAAACTCAATGACAAAGGGGAGATAGACAAATACAAGGCGAGGCTCATGGCGAAAGGGTAAAATCAACAATATGGAATTGATTATGCTGAGGTTTTTGCTTTAGTAGCTCGCTTGGATACCATTCGAGTAGTCATTTCACTTGCTGCCCAGAAAAGCTGGAAGATTTGCCAACTAGACGCTCGTTAAGTCTACATTTTTGCATGGGGAGATTGATGAAGAAGTGTTCGTAGACCAACCACCAGGATATAAACACAAGGGACAAGAATCTAAGTTGTACCGACTAAATAAGGCCTTGTATGGACTTAAACAAGCTACTAGGGCTTGGTACAGTCGCATAGAGACCTATTTTGTTCAAGAAGGCTTTGAGAAGTGTCCCTATGAGCACACTTTATTCATCAGAAAGGCAGATGGAGGTAAATTATTAATTGTGTGCATTTATGTTGATGACCTTATATTCACTGGTAATGATGAGATTATGTTTGAGCACTTTAAGAAATCTATGATGCTCGAATTTGATATGACTGATCTTGGAAAGATGAGGTATTTTCTTGGGATTGAAGTGTTGTAAAGGGTGGATGGTATTTTTATTAGTCAAAGGAAGTATGCTCAGGAGGTTTTGAAAAGATTCAATATGGATCAGTGCATAATCCGATGGTTCCTGGTTTTAAGCTTACTAAGGATGAAGATGGATTAAGGGTCAATGGTACTCTTTACAAACAGATTGTAGGCAGCCTTATGTACTTGACTAACACTCATCCTGATTTGGTGTTTGTGGTTAGTTTAATTAGCAGAGACACGGAACGACCTACTGAAATTCACTTGCAAGCAGTGAAAAGGATGTTACGGTATGTGAAGAGCACAACCAATTTTGGGTTGCTTTACAAGAAGGGAGGAGTTGAGGATCTTGTTGGACACACGAATCTTGTTGGCTACACGGATAGCGACTATACTGGTGATCAAAATGATCAAAAGAGCACTTCAAGTTACGTCTTTATTTTAAGTTCAGGTTCAGTTTCTTGGTCTTCAAAGAAACAGCCGATTGTCACTCTTTCGACTACAGAGGCTGAGTTCATCGTTGTTGCTTCTAGTGCTTGACAAGCTGTGTGGCTAAGAAGGATTTTGGAGCAGCTTAATCATGTTCAAAGAAAACCGATGGTGGTCTACTGCGACAACATCTCAGCTATTAAACTGTCAAAAAATCCAGTTATGCATAGTCGCAGCAAACATATCAATGTGCATTATCATTTTATTTGAAATCTTGTCTAAGGATGAAGTTGTTGAATTGGTGCAGTGTTCTACTCAAGAGTAAATCGCAGATATTTTGACAAAGCCACTAAATCTCAATGTGTTTGTGAAGATGTGTGATCTCATGGGTGTATGTGCATATCCAGAAATAAACAGAATGATTGACAGCATTCAGTTTAAGGGAGGATGTTAAAGTTGTTCCTTGTTTGCATTAATAAGTCCTAGTCTTAAGGGATAAGTTGTTTTCTATTTTTTGATTTAGTCTAGTCATACCCTGCGATTATAGGCCTCAAAAGTAGTGGGTTGTTATTTCTTTTCTGTTAGATGTACTGTTATTTATTAGCTATGTTTGTTATTCAATAAACACAAGAAAATTCTCTCAAAATTTGTGTGTTTACAAACTTTAATTCTTTCGTTGGTTCCAACACCAATAGTAGAGATCGAAAATGGGAAGGGGAAGCCTCCTTATTCATGGGGTTAATTTTACTTTGAGCTCCAACAAATTACCAACGATTATAGCAGCTAATCACCCGGCTGCAGATAAATCTCTACTCAATTCAATCCATTTTTCTTAGTCCCTTGTAATTATTATGCTCCATTCCATACTTCTACTGCTCTAAAATCAACAAACCCTAACCCCAATCCCAAGCTTAGAGGCAGAGATTCTCTGCAGAAGAAATGCAAATTAGGGTTCGATAATCTTAATAATGCTCTTCTTTTATTCGATCGTATGCTTTAAATGTGACCTCTCCCTTCTGTAATCGATTTCAGTCAACTATTAGTGGTTATAGCAAAAATGAAACACTACTCCATTGTTGTCTCTCTATTCAAAGATATTTATGCTTTAACCAATCCGGTGGTTCAAGTAAATATAGTTACCATAAATACGGTTATAAACTGTTATTGTCATTGTAATCGACTCAATTACGAGTTTTCTCTGTTGGGTGGGATCTTCAAACGTGGTTTTGTGCCAAATGTGTTCACCTACACTGTGACGACCCCAAACTCGGATACTTGAAACCCGAACTCGGTTCTTCACGATACCATTTCTATGAGCGGAATAATACTAATAATAATAACAATAATATAAAAGATCAAATTAATTTACATAATTATCAGAGTCTAGCTCCCAAGTACGTAACCTTTAAACATTCATTACAACCCACGATAGATAATATATATCATAATTGTCTTAATAACCTTAAACTATTACATAACATAGTAATTCGTTCATTCAGCAACCTTCCCTTTTCCTTTGTTCTTAGCAGAGTTCTCTGGTCGTTCGCACTTAGCTGAAATCATTTAAATTTAAGCAAGGATGAGCATTTGAGTGCCCAGCAAGCAATAGCAATTATATATATATATATATATAAGCTGAAAGGATTTAAATGATTTCTTTGTACTATTCTTCTACAACAAGTCAATAGTTGTGAAGTATTCTGGACCCATAATAATAACATAACAACTCTCTTTCAAATTTTTGAAACTACATAATGACTATAACTGGGGTTATGGTGACATGCCATGAACATTGTTTTCATTTTCGAAAAGGTTAAACAGAAATTCATCTGTAAACCGTCATAACTTACGGGCACGGGGGTGATCAGCCCGTTATGCCCTGCATTGATCAATACTACATTGCTAGAACGATATTATCGTTCATCCTTTGTCCGCCGGAGCGCATAAAAATTTTCCCGTGTAGGGATGTTCATACCTGTCTGGGTTCTAAATCAAAAGTTTTATCTTGTTCAACAATAATCTATAATTCAACATATATGTATACGGGTAATTGACAAAGATATATCAACATGTGATTAAATACAATGATTATCCAAGTGGGGACACTTGTTTAACCATTTCTAGAAATTAGCGAACAGAATATATATATCCGAATTATCATATACTAACATGTTGATATTCAATGAGCTTATATAATATAAAGTTCATAATCTGTACAATAATAATATAGTTTAGAAACGTTCTTACTCACATCCATTGCATAAAGAAAATGCAAAGGTTAGATACTTGCCTGAAGCGCTGCTTACAACTTGTAATTAAGATCTATCGCTTATCTCACGACCTATCATTAATAAGATAGTTCGTTCGATTAGAACAACATACTATAACACATAACACTGCTTATGGCAGTCAAAACATAACCTAATCACATTAGCACCTATGTTTAATAACCATTGAATCACAAATAATCACTTATACAATCAAAATATCTAAGTCCAGATCAATTTCTGAAACATGTCGGTCTACCGACAACTTTATCGGGTAATTATCGAGTCTAAGACTCTATTTTATAACTTAACATCAGTACGTATCAGTCATATTATTTTTAAATGACTCAATATAATTTTAAAACATTTATTATAATTTATCATAAATTTTCAAACATCGGAATCATATTAAAATGATTTAAATACTAATCAATTCTATTATCATTAATATTTAATTAGTATTAAACTATTAATGAAATCATTTCCAAAATATTAAAGTTATGTATAATAACTCAAAATACTTTTAAAGTATTAATATTACCCTTAAATGATTTTTAAAACATTTAAAATCATTTTTAAATAATTATCATTAATATTAAAGTATTAATGTTCTATTTATCAAAATATTAAAAGTCATTTTTCATAACTTAAAATATTTTTAATTCATTTATATCCTTTTTAAATGATTTTTAAAGTAATAAAACCATTTTTAAACTATTTATTTAATATAATTATTAAATAAATTTAATATCAATAATAATAACTTAATAATCATTAATATTAAATTATTAATGAAATTATCCTTTAATTAATAAAAGTTATATTTTATAACTTAAAATATTTTTAAACACTTTATTTTCATTTAAAATGATTTTTAATATAATAAAATCATTTTTAATTAATTTATTTAATTCATTTAGTAAATAAATTAATTACCATTAATATCAATTTATTAATGAAATTTATCATAAAATATTAAAAGTCATTAAAAATAACTTAAAATATTTTCTTATATCATAATATAATTTTTAATGATTTTTCTAATATTAAAAATCATTTTTAAATAATTTATTTAATATTATAATTAAATAAATTAAATACTTTTAATATTCCAAAAATATTAAATATTTATGAAATATAATAAAAATAATTAAAAACTAATTTTCGGAATTTTTTATAATTTTTAATAATTTATTTTGTATTTTTAATAATTAAAAACTAATTTTTTTCTATTTAATAATTAATTTCCGGAAAATATTAAATAGTCTGTCGCTAAAGACCACCTATAGCGACAGAACCGTCGCTATAGGTGTTCTTCCTGTTCTTGGCCAAACCCAGAAATTCATAGTCAGTTTCCGAGTTGCTTACTTTGACCAATCATAATCTTGTGTGTGTTGTGTTTCTGGGTGTTTTGTTGATCAGAGAATGTAGTAAAAATACAAGACTACACGATCCAACAAATAACATCATCAAACCATGCATAACTAACGAGATCTGAAGCGTTGAACAAGCTGTCAGAGCTGTTCTTCATTTTCTGGGCTACCCAGAAATGAATAACAGTTCGACAGGCTCGTTTTGGGCTTCCACAACTTGTGATCTAGGTGAGTTTTTAGCGACTTAAGAGGTCTACCTTGTAGAACACATGTAGTACTACATATCTATCACCAAACATTCTCATAACATCAACACAATCATAAAGATACATTCCGGTCAAAGGTTGTCAGTCGTCATGTTCATCAGTTTTCTGGGTTACCCAGAAAACCGATGTCATGAACTTCTTCCCTCCTTTGACCAACCACAAAATCCTGTATACAAGATATCTGAAGTTACTAAAAGCATAGATCGGGAGTTAAACTAATATTCTAGAACATGGATTCAAAAACAAACTAAACACATAAATACACAGAAAGATATAGCTGGCTCAAAATCTTGTCAGGCCTTTCTGGGCTCGTTCTGGGTTACCCAGAACTTGTCCAGTCATGGTTGGTCAACGCCTTTTGACCGACTCTAACTTGCAATCTAGACCAGATATGAGCTTTATTCTTGAACCAGATCAAAGAAAACATAACAGACTACACATTTAAAACATAAACTAACCAAAAACATAAACCGATAAGGATCTACAGGCTCTGACATTCGCTGTCAGACGCCTCTTTAAAAATTTCCAGACTTTGAAGATCTTCAAATTCGAGCCTCTAGATGTTATGGATCTAACATCTAGCAACCCAGATCATTAAAGTAGACTATAAACAACATCTTTTAACAACAAATTACAAGATCTAACAACAGATCATTGAAAAAAATTATGGTTAGGGTTTATACCTTTGATGAACAAATTTTTGATTTTGTGTTTCTGATTTGGGTATGGTGTTAGTGGGGCTTGATAATGGAACTATAATGCTAGATAATTTCGTTGGTTTTAGTGAGAGGGACTCAAGGATGTGAGTTTGTGCAAAATAAGTAGCCAAATGAGATTTTTCTCTCTCCAATTCTATATATAGATGTTATAATGCACATGGCTGCTGAGATTACTTGTTTTGCTAGAGATCTTAAGTCTCTAAAAAGTCAAGGTTAGCTCACCAACTCCAACAACTCATACACTTGCCAAAATCCAATAATTCAAGAGGATAAAATGGTCTTTTGCTTGGAAATTTAAGGGCAATCTTGTAATCATGCAAACCCTTAGGATTTAGGGTTTGGGTTAGGGTTTAGACCATTTTAGCAAAAATCTAGGATTTCTATTTTAGAGTTTACTCAAAAATAAAATGAAATAAAAAATTAAATAAATTTTAGTTTCTAAAATTTTGAAATTAGGGTTTCCTAATTATGATTAATTTTATAATTACCTTATATAGGAACATTAGGGTTTAAATCATATAATTATCATTAACCTTGCTAAAATAGCAATCAGGGCTTACAAATGGTAATTAAGTTTTATAATTTCTAATTAGGGTTAGTAATTATAGAAATTAGGGTTTCTAAAACTTTAATTAGGGTTTACCTAATTAGTCACTTAGTACACAACATAAAACATATAACATAGTTATATGACAGTCTTAAGCTCACAATTGATTTTCAATTTAGAGTTTCCCTAAGTAAAATTAGGGTTTAACCAATTAATACTAGGGTTTTGAAATTAAACACCATAATTGACCAATTATCATCAATACGTACATGCAGTACATATTCATAGCACTGAAAAATCAAAATATAATTAATATTATATTATTATTCTCATACCTTGACAATAATCCAAAATTAGGGTTTGGATTCCATATCTGATTTATCTGCCAAATTTACCCTTAATAATTAAGGTAAAATAATTAACTTAATACCTGTACTAAAATTCATATAATAAAATAATTATTATATTTATTCTAAAAATCAGTTCATATATTATTTAAATAATATATGATTATATATTTTCATGGAAAATATTTCTACCATAAATTAATTATTATAATTATATACTTTTTAATAATCAATAATAAATTCATTTGTAAATAATTATGTAATAAATATATTTTTACTTACCACATAAATACATATACACATAATCTTGTACAAATCCTCATCCTTAATATAAAAAAAAATTTTATTCGCAAAATTTCTTATTTATTTACATAGAAAATATCGGGTTGTTACATTCACCCTCCCTTATAAAGATTCCGTCCCCGGAATCACCGTTTTAAAACCTATACATACACGGTCACATAGCGTACATAATCATTGTAAGTAAATCTCGATCAACTTTGATCGAACTGATCTTTAACTATTCACATGAAGCTTGTCTTTCTGATTACACAGAAAAATTGGTTTCTAACAGAACTCAAATTCCTCCTCAAAATTTCTTTATAAAATAATTTTACTATATATAGGAAAATCATGCATAAGAAAATAAAAAGGCATACGAATAATACCTGGAGTTCCAGTGCCAGCTGCTGCCGTATCCTGAACTGTCATATTGTAGACCCTTGCCGTAGATTTTGTTGGCTTGCTTGACGAAGTCGGTCCCGTGATTGCTAACGTTCCGCTGCCAGTGCCCATGTTCACACTTCCTGTCTCCACCCTCCTTTTTGGACAATCTTTCACCCTGTGCTCTGTCGATCCGCATATAAAACATCCACTATTCATCCTAGGATTGGGGCAGTTGGGAGAAATATGGCCCTCCTGCCCGCACTTATAGCAAACAAATTTTCCTTGCAAACACTCCCCCGAGTGATTCTTTCCACATGTCTTACATGGCACTATTTGTTTCTTAACACCTTCCTGTTTCACTTGTACACTTGCAAAACTGCTCACCTTCCTCTTACTATCACCACTCCTGCTCCCACTATTAATTTCCACCTTCCTAGCTCCTTCTATCTTACCCTTATTCTTCCTCTCCTTATTGTAAAGGCTCATGGCCTCACTTCCCTCCTCAGCTATGATCGCTTTCTCCATGAGTGCTGCAAATGTAGGAATTTGCAACACTGCCACTTTATTGTAGAGCCAGGGTTTTAATCCCAGCTCAAACCTTCTGGCTTTCCTAGCCTCCGTATCAACTTGATGCGGAGCAAACCTAGCTAACTCATTGAATTTGGCGGCGTATTCAGACACCGTCATATTCTCCTGCTTCAACTCTAAAAATTTAACCTCCATCCTCGCCTGCATACTTGGTGAAAAATAATTTTCGAAAAACAAAGTTTTAAATCTATCCCATGTGACTACACCTTCTCCTGCCCTAGCCTGATTCGCTTCCCACCAAAAATTTGCTTCCCCCTTCATCATGTAAGTGGCAAAAACAGTTTTCTGCCCCTCATCTACCCTAGCTACCATAAACGCTTTTTCAATTTCCTTAACCCAAGTTTGAGCTTCTACAGGGTCAGTTGTACCTTTGAATTCTGGTGGTCCTACAGCCTTAAAGTCTTTGAAGTTCGCTAAGCGGTTGCCCGGCTGGTTTTCAGCGACCGGTATTCCCTGTTGCATAGCCTGAGCTATCATGTTCGCAAATTGCTGCATTGGGTCTGGTTGTTGTTGTCCTTCTACGTTGTTGACAGATTCCTCTGCCCTTTGATTGCGAGTTCGACGTCTTGGCGGCATTATCTGATTAAAAAAAATCATAATTTAACTTACGTTCTAAACCTTATCACATAAGTTTAATATTTTAAACTTATTTCATCATTTCTCAAACATAGATTCATATTCATTTAATGAATATTTTACATAGCACAAAATGCTTTGAACTTCAGCTATCCCTTTACGACCTCAAAAGTCGGGATTTACAGTCTTGACTTAATACAAAAGTTGGAAACATTACATTACACAAACATACTTATCATATGTATTATATTAAACACTCCTACACAACAGAACCTATACTACCTATTTATTACACCTTTTCCTTGGACATTCTCTCGCCTGATGACCTTCTATACCACAGACATAACATGCTCCTTTTTTGTAGTCAGGACAGTACGGGGTGGTATGTCCTTCATAGCCACAAAGATAACAAATTCCTTTCCATTTCTTCTTATTGGATTTTCCTAAATCATGGTCTTCTATCTTTCTTTTCCCCTTCTTATCCGGAGCTGCACACGATGTGTTGCTTGTAGCTCTCATCTGACCAATTTGGATTTTAAGCTTATCTTGTCCTTCTAATATTTCTATTAACGCTTGACGCAACTGACTATTCAACAGCCTTTCTATCTCCCACAGCCTTTCCAGAGAAGAAACCTTGTTCTTCAGATTCTGCACCTCTGTTGATGCTTGATCAGCTCCAACTTTAGTGTCTGAATCGCTATCTGTCAGCTCTACCATCTCCGGATCTGGTACTATATTTTCTACAATAACCACATCTTCTAAGTTATTTTCATTGTGAGCCTCTATTTCAGTTATCGGCTTCGATATTGGCTCCTTCTTTACTATCCGAGGGTAATCGAATCCTTTTTCACCTGACATCTACACACATAAGTTATCCTAATTAGCATATAGTATATACACACAATAAATAAAAGTTTTATACAAGTTATCTTTTATTTAGTTTGACGATGAATTTAGTCAATTCATCTCTTTTTAAACTCTATATGAGTTGTTTATATTTTCAACGTTTCCCTCTGTTCTAAGGTTATAGCCTAAGGTCTAGCTCACCTAAGGTTTCTAACCCTATAGCTCTGATACCAACCTGTGACGACCCCAAACTCGGATACTTGAAACCCGAACTCGGTTCTTCACGATACCATTTCTATGAGCGGAATAATACTAATAATAATAACAATAATATAAAAGATCAAATTAATTTACATAATTATCAGAGTCTAGCTCCCAAGTACGTAACCTTTAAACATTCATTACAACCCACGATAGATAATATATATCATAATTGTCTTAATAACCTTAAACTATTACATAACATAGTAATTCGTTCATTCAGCAACCTTCCCTTTTCCTTTGTTCTTAGCAGAGTTCTCTGGTCGTTCGCACTTAGCTGAAATCATTTAAATTTAAGCAAGGATGAGCATTTGAGTGCCCAGCAAGCAATAGCAATTATATATATATATATATAAGCTGAAAGGATTTAAATGATTTCTTTGTACTATTCTTCTACAACAAGTCAATAGTTGTGAAGTATTCTGGACCCATAATAATAACATAACAACTCTCTTTCAAATTTTTGAAACTACATAATGACTATAACTGGGGTTATGGTGACATGCCATGAACATTGTTTTCATTTTCGAAAAGGTTAAACAGAAATTCATCTGTAAACCGTCATAACTTACGGGCACGGGGGTGATCAGCTCGTTATGCCCTGCATTGATCAATACTACATTGCTAGAACGATATTATCGTTCATCCTTTGTCCGCCGGAGCGCATAAAAATTTTCCCGTGTAGGGATGTTCATACCTGTCTGGGTTCTAAATCAAAAGTTTTATCTTGTTCAACAATAATCTATAATTCAACATATATGTATACGGGTAATTGACAAAGATATATCAACATGTGATTAAATACAATGATTATCCAAGTGGGGACACTTGTTTAACCATTTCTAGAAATTAGCGAACAGAATATATATATCCGAATTATCATATACTAACATGTTGATATTCAATGAGCTTATATAATATAAAGTTCATAATCTGTACAATAATAATATAGTTTAGAAACGTTCTTACTCACATCCATTGCATAAAGAAAATGCAAAGGTTAGATACTTGCCTGAAGCGCTGCTTACAACTTGTAATTAAGATCTATCGCTTATCTCACGACCTATCATTAATAAGATAGTTCGTTCGATTAGAACAACATACTATAACACATAACACTGCTTATGGCAGTCAAAACATAACCTAATCACATTAGCACCTATGTTTAATAACCATTGAATCACAAATAATCACTTATACAATCAAAATATCTAAGTCCAGATCAATTTCTGAAACATGTCGGTCTACTGACAACTTTATCGGGTAATTATCGAGTCTAAGACTCTATTTTATAACTTAACATCAGTACGTATCAGTCATATTATTTTTAAATGACTCAATATAATTTTAAAACATTTATTATAATTTATCATAAATTTTCAAACATCGGAATCATATTAAAATGATTTAAATACTAATCAATTCTATTATCATTAATATTTAATTAGTATTAAACTATTAATGAAATCATTTCCAAAATATTAAAGTTATGTATAATAACCCAAAATACTTTTAAAGTATTAATATTACCCTTAAATGATTTTTAAAACATTTAAAATCATTTTTAAATAATTATCATTAATATTAAAGTATTAATGTTCTATTTATCAAAATATTAAAAGTCATTTTTCATAACTTAAAATATTTTTAATTCATTTATATCCTTTTTAAATGATTTTTAAAGTAATAAAACCATTTTTAAACTATTTATTTAATATAATTATTAAATAAATTTAATATCAATAATAATAACTTAATAATCATTAATATTAAATTATTAATGAAATTATCCTTTAATTAATAAAAGTTATATTTTATAACTTAAAATATTTTTAAACACTTTATTTTCATTTAAAATGATTTTTAATATAATAAAATCATTTTTAATTAATTTATTTAATTCATTTAGTAAATAAATTAATTACCATTAATATCAATTTATTAATAAAATTTATCATAAAATATTAAAAGTCATTAAAAATAACTTAAAATATTTTCTTATATCATAATATAATTTTTAATGATTTTTCTAATATTAAAAATCATTTTTAAATAATTTATTTAATATTATAATTAAATAAATTAAATACTTTTAATATTCCAAAAATATTAAATATTTATGAAATATAATAAAAATAATTAAAAACTAATTTTCGGAATTTTTTATAATTTTTAATAATTTATTTTGTATTTTTAATAATTAAAAACTAATTTTTTTCTATTTAATAATTAATTTCCGGAAAATATTAAATAGTCTGTCGCTAAAGACCACCTATAGCGACAGAACCGTCGCTATAGGTGTTCTTCCTGTTCTTGGCCAAACCCAGAAATTCATAGTCAGTTTCCGAGTTGCTTACTTTGACCAATCATAATCTTGTGTGTGTTGTGTTTCTGGGTGTTTTGTTGATCAGAGAATGTAGTACAAATACAAGACTACACGATCCAACAAATAACATCATCAAACCATGCATAACTAACGAGATCTGAAGCGTTGAACAAGCTGTCAGAGCTGTTCTTCATTTTCTGGGCTACCCAGAAATGAATAACAGTTCGACAGGCTCGTTTTGGGCTTCCACAACTTGTGATCTAGGTGAGTTTTTAGCGACTTAAGAGGTCTACCTTGTAGAACACATGTAGTACTACATATCTATCACCAAACATTCTCATAACATCAACACAATCATAAAGATACATTCCGGTCAAAGGTTGTCAGTCGTCATGTTCATCAGTTTTCTGGGTTACCCAGAAAACCGATGTCATGAACTTCTTCCCTCCTTTGACCAACCACAAAATCCTGTATACAAGATATCTGAAGTTACTAAAAGCATAGATCGGGAGTTAAACTAATATTCTAGAACATGGATTCAAAAAACAAACTAAACACATAAATACACAGAAAGATATAGCTGGCTCAAAATCTTGTCAGGCCTTTCTGGGCTCGTTCTGGGTTACCCAGAACTTGTCCAGTCATGGTTGGTCAACGCCTTTTGACCGACTCTAACTTGCAATCTAGACCAGATATGAGCTTTATTCTTGAACCAGATCAAAGAAAACATAACAGACTACACATTTAAAACATAAACTAACCAAAAACATAAACCGATAAGGATCTACAGGCTCTGACATTCGCTGTCAGACGCCTCTTTAAAAATTTCCAGACTTTGAAGATCTTCAAATTCGAGCCTCTAGATGTTATGGATCTAACATCTAGCAACCCAGATCATTAAAGTAGACTATAAACAACATCTTTTAACAACAAATTACAAGATCTAACAACAGATCATTGAAAAAAATTATGGTTAGGGTTTATACCTTTGATGAACAAATTTTTGATTTTGTGTTTCTGATTTGGGTATGGTGTTAGTGGGGCTTGATAATGGAACTATAATGCTAGATAATTTCGTTGGTTTTAGTGAGAGGGACTCAAGGATGTGAGTTTGTGCAAAATAAGTAGCCAAATGAGATTTTTCTCTCTCCAATTCTATATATAGATGTTATAATGCACATGGCTGCTGAGATTACTTGTTTTGCTAGAGATCTTAAGTCTCTAAAAAGTCAAGGTTAGCTCACCAACTCCAACAACTCATACACTTGCCAAAATCCAATAATTCAAGAGGATAAAATGGTCTTTTGCTTGGAAATTTAAGGGCAATCTTGTAATCATGCAAACCCTTAGGATTTAGGGTTTGGGTTAGGGTTTAGACCATTTTAGCAAAAATCTAGGATTTCTATTTTAGAGTTTACTCAAAAATAAAATGAAATAAAAAATTAAATAAATTTTAGTTTCTAAAATTTTGAAATTAGGGTTTCCTAATTATGATTAATTTTATAATTACCTTATATAGGAACATTAGGGTTTAAATCATATAATTATCATTAACCTTGCTAAAATAGCAATCAGGGCTTACAAATGGTAATTAAGTTTTATAATTTCTAATTAGGGTTAGTAATTATAGAAATTAGGGTTTCTAAAACTTTAATTAGGGTTTACCTAATTAGTCACTTAGTACACAACATAAAACATATAACATAGTTATATGACAGTCTTAAGCTCACAATTGATTTTCAATTTAGAGTTTCCCTAAGTAAAATTAGGGTTTAACCAATTAATACTAGGGTTTTGAAATTAAACACCATAATTGACCAATTATCATCAATACGTACATGCAGTACATATTCATAGCACTGAAAAATCAAAATATAATTAATATTATATTATTATTCTCATACCTTGACAATAATCCAAAATTAGGGTTTGGATTCCATATCTGATTTATCTGCCAAATTTACCCTTAATAATTAAGGTAAAATAATTAACTTAATACCTGTACTAAAATTCATATAATAAAATAATTATTATATTTATTCTAAAAATCAGTTCATATATTATTTAAATAATATATGATTATATATTTTCATGGAAAATATTTCTACCATAAATTAATTATTATAATTATATACTTTTTAATAATCAATAATAAATTCATTTGTAAATAATTATGTAATAAATATATTTTTACTTACCACATAAATACATATACACATAATCTTGTACAAATCCTCATCCTTAATATAAAAAAAAATTTATTCGCAAAATTTCTTATTTATTTACATAGAAAATATCGGGTTGTTACATTCCACCCTGATAAAAGGGCTTCTTTCAGCAATTAAGTTCGTGGAGGCTGAGGAATTGTTCATGAAGTTGACAAGGACAAAAGAAACTGAACCTAATGCACTTATGTATGGGACCATTATTAATGGGCTTTGCAAAGTAGGCAACATTTCCATGGTCATTAGTTTTCTCAGATCAATGGAAAATGGAGGGTGTATACCAAATACTTTAGTTTATAACACTATCATTGATAGGTTGTGTAAGGACAAACTATTAGATGATGATTTGGATCTTCACTCTGAAATGATTAGAAAAGGTATATCGCCAAATGTTTACAGCTTTACTATACTGGTGGATGCGCTTTGCAAGGAAGGTAAGGTAAAAGAAGCAGAGCATATGGTCGAACAAATGATTCAAAGTGGTGAGAATCCTGATGTAGTCACCTATAGTGCGCTCATGGCTGGTTATTGTTTGCAAGGCGAAATGGATAGTGGATTGACAATGTTGAATACCATGATGAATGAAGGGATAGTGCCCGATAATCATAGTTATGGCATTTTGATAAATGGATATTGCAAGAATTTTAGAATAGATAAAGTTATGGATCTCATTCGAAAAATGCCGAGTGAAGGTTTGAAACCCACAATTGTACATTACAACACTATTTTGCATGGGCTATTTAAATTGGATAGATATGGCGACGCACTAATTTTTTTTAATGAGATGCAGGCTCAAGGCCATATATCGCGTCATAAGTTTTTGCCTACTGGTAGATGACTTGTGATAGACACGTAATTAATACATTTTAATATTTCTATATTTATTATTTTATATGCTTATTTTATTTAACTAATACATTTTATTTTGTTTTGTAGGAAATAACATTTATTTTTCTTGGGGAGCAAATAAAGGATTTATATCTAACTTTTTAATATGAAAAGGACTCTTGGAGGATTATCATATAGAGATGGAAGTCAAGAAGAAAATAAGAGAAAAAAGGGAACAAAACTGTCCACGTTCAATGAACCTAAATTAGGGCACAAATGTATTCTCCCTATAAATAGGCCTCTTGTTTTAGAGAGAATGATACCACTTGTTATTTTCTTTTCCTTAGTTTTTCACTGGTGTAGAAGGGAGTAAGATATTTAGAGTTTGTCTTTTCTCTTATTACAATTATGTGTGAAACTACTATCAGGGAGTATTTGTATCTTTCTTTCATTGATATAATAGAAATTCTCTTTTAATTATTGTTCTTATTTCATGCAAATAGTAGTACTAATATTATTTGTTTTTGTTTTTAATTCCATGGCTAGCTAAATTTCTAACACCTAGGATGATGATGAAATTAGGTGTGACGCCCCCAAATCCGGGTATCTTCCACCCCGACAGATGGTGCTACACGGTACTACAGTTCACATAAACATTCAATTAAAATGCCTCAAAAGAACGAATATGTCTTATATATATTCTAAAATAATATTACCATTCCCCATGTTCTTTATAACCATTACATTTGTAATATTCATGAACGTAATCAAATTGCACAAAATAAGCGGAAACGTGAAAATAAGAGTTTTAAAATTTTACAAACCATATACTCGGATCACCCTTTATGCACAATTATTAATTAAACGAAAAGATATGAATAACAAGAATCATACTCTTGAAGATTCGAGTTTTCTCAGGTACAAGTTCACCACCAAATCCTTTCGCGTTCAACTTGAATCCACCGGGTTTGGTTCCTTCCTTTGATCAACGTTAGCCACCCAAGTGTTTGGCCTCTAGAGGTGATCTACCAAGGAAGAACAAAAATTCAAAAAGATGGGTGTTTGACAAAACCCTAATTTTTCTATTTCTCATAGAAAAGGAGCGTACTCTCCAACAATTGGAATCACGTCTGTTGTGAAAAAGTCAACAACAACTCTCTTCACCCATAATAAGACTCCTCTTATTTATAGATGTAGGCAACCCTCCTTAGCAATTAAGGAATTGAGTTTATTTTAATTAATTAAACTCCTTTAATTAATTAGGCTCCTAATCTTATTAGGAATAATTAATTAAAATCTTTTAATTAATTTACCTCCTAATCTTATTAGGATATATGAGAGTACTTTTATTAATTAATTAATTTTCAAACTCCTTTAAGAATTAAATAATAATAATAGTAATAATAATAATAAGACTCCTCTTATTAATTTATATTTAATATTTCTAAAATATTAAATAATAAATATTAAGCTATTTAATTTATTCTATCACCATAGATTAAATTAAATATGCTTAACTTATTATTACGATTATGTCATTAACTTCTTAAATAATTATTCTTCCTTTTATGGTGTGACCCTTTAGGTTCTCCATATTAAACCGGTTGTGAATAAATCAATTAGAATAATTCTAATCTTATTTAAATAAATAAATTAAATTATTAATTTACTTAAATAAATAATATTTATTCTACAATATGGATAAGCCTCCCTAGCGATCAACGACTTTCCAGATAATATATATTTCAACATTAATCATAAAAGAACCTTTGAGTAAATAGTTACCGTACAATTCAATCCTTCCACTATACAATGCCCCAATTAAATATAAGACATGGAATTACTGTCAAGACTTATTTTATTTAATTATATGTATTTCGATCCTTAAATGTACAACACCAAATAATGCAAATTAGAAACTCCTTTCTAATTTTATTATGCCTTGGCCAAGGACTACTGGGTTGTCATTTATAGAATCACATAGGACATTTCTCTTCTTTTACTAGAAGTGGTAGATTCTTTATTGATCGTACATTATCTCTATGTACAACTTATTATACCCAAGCATACCCTTTGATATATCCTAAGGGTCTTAAGGAATAAGTCAAAGTATAACTCATCATACACAAGATACTATGATGATCTCAAGTTCAAGGATCACTTGTACTACTATCACTATAAGAATTCCTATTGACAGGCAAGTAAAACTCTATTAGGTATTCCTTAGCGAGCCACGTTCAGTGAACTTATTCTCTAATAAGCACCTACTTGATTTAGTGTCTCCACACAAATGATCATGAGATCAATTATCCTCATCCAATGAGCAAGCAACGTATGTACCAATCTATCCGGATTCACTAATCCCCAATTTAGTAATCCAACGATTGAGAACTATTTTAGTTTTAAGCTTTCTAAGAGTTTAGATCTTATTAGAATGATCATCATCATTATTCTAAAAGCATTGCTTAAAACTATGGATTTATCATATATTATAAAACAGCATCATGTAGATAATTAAAAGCCTTTAATAAATTAATACCTTTTTATTAATAAATGAATAAGATTGTTACAAAGTATATACTTTATCATCAAACATGATTGGCTTGTGTGCATACTACTTTCAATATTATCATTACAAACCTATACTATTACATAGGTAATCTACAAGTTCGCTTTAGCCTTCCCTTTTTTCTTGTCGAATCCTTCGGTCCGTTCGGTCTTAACTGCATTCATATGGTTCAAGCAAGAGTGATCATAACAAGCTCAGCAAGTACAACAATTTCATTTAAACGACATGCTTGAAACATAGGAATCATATATCTTCGATAACTGAACAATAGTTACGAAGTACTATTGATAATTCAAAATAGCACTTCTTTTCCTTCAAAACGTTTTACAATGATAATATGCAGTAAAACATCAATTCTGGTCCAAAACGATGAGCATTTCATAATTTCTTTGAAAAGGACAACCCGGCACTAAGTCCGTAAGTCCGGCATAGCTTACGAGCACTTCTAGGTGATCAGCCTATAGTACTCTATGTTGATCAACAATACATTCATTAAACGTGTGTACATTTAAGTTGTGGCAACCTCACGTGCCCATTGAATACTCGATGAAAATACATTTGTTTATTCATATTCAGGCTTACCTTGAATCTGTACCAAACAATTGGCGTAGGATAGCGTTATCAGTTCTATATTGAAAAACTCGTAAAAAAATAATCAACTTTTAAATATTAGTCTAGCCGAGGTAAAACTGGCATCGACCCTTTAGTAAAACAATTCATGCATCTCATAACATGAATCACAGAAAACTTGGCTAACATGAAGGTTAGACAAGCGTTTAAGAAAACTTGCCTTCAGCGTTTGCTACAGTATAATTACTTTTCCTTTTGAGTCTTTACGGTCTCTACAACACATAACCACATAACATACTATATTAGGTCATGAATGAACATACATGGTTCCTAATGAATCTTACCCTTCTTCTCAATCTAATCATATATTAGATTTGTTATTATTGGTTCCGGCTTGCCGTTATAATTTGCATCATTCTTACCAACTTCTTTCTCTTCTATAACTTAATTAAAATTATTTCATTAATATAACTCGGTTCGAGTTAATCATCCCTTCTCACGGCTTACTAACGTCCTTACGTTATGCCTTGAGTCGCGCTACGGCGCGGACTCTGTGCATCAGATAATTTTGACAGATTTTTGATTTTGTGAGATTCCCGGGCTCGTAACTTCTTCGTTATAAGTCCGAATTGGCTCGTTCAAGAGCCTACGGTTCACAAATTACATACTCTACATGTGCATGCAATAATTTTATAAATTTGACTTCATTAACTAAAAATTCACCTATTAGTCCATTTTTAACGAAAACGATAAACGTTCGTGAACGTTCAACGCTCGTTTTTTAGTTCTAAGTCAGAATTCAGTCATTCTCGAGTCCGAAACTCTATAATGCCAAATAAGACTTGTCTCCATTGAAAATCAATGTTTCCAAGCTTAATAACAAAATTCGACTTCCATTCCGAGAATTTCTCGAATTCGACGACTACCGTCTATTCGTGTGGATTCCGACAAAACTTCGTTACTTGAGATTTTTAACCCTTTTCAAATGGATTCATTCCATCATACTAACATCTTAATATACATACTTCATTAACTTATAATCATGATAAGTTATTACTTATTCTTCATGAGTTTATCACTTATAAAAGTATAACCTACATATATTTCCATTTCTCATGACTTATGATAGTTCATGACTTCTAACCATTATTCTTGCTTCTTCTTATCATACTAACTTATTAAGGTAAACATATGAGAAGTTCATATAGGTTCCTTATGAGTTCATAACTTATTAAGGTTTGAATTACTTATTCATGAATTATACGGCTTAAGTCCATTGATTTAATCATATCTACTCCTTCTTAACATACATGGTCTACCACTACTCACTTCTCTAACAATGGAAGAGAAAGAGAAACATGGTTCAAGATTGCTTACCCTTGAACATCACTTGGTTAATCTTTAATCTCCTTATTGATTCTTGAACTATGAAATCTAGCTTTCTAGCTTTTTCTCTCAAGTAAATAAGCTCTCAACTTATAAGTTATAAAGTGTTGAATGAATGAACAACTAACAAAGAGCTATCTCTCCTTCTATTTATAGGAAATCCTAAATGAGGGTAGTTTAGACAATAAACCACTTCCACCTCCTTACTATTCATTACCTAGGCATTAAGTTAACTTGCTCCTCACATGAATTACTTGCTCATCACAACACTTAGCCATTAAGTTAACTTGCTTAGCACAACTTTTATCCTTTGCTTGCTCATCACATTCCGTAGCCATTAAGTTTTCTTAACTTATCATTTGCTTAACCCTTAAGTCTACTTGCTCATCACACTTGTTTCTTGGCCACCAAGATCACCCATGTGATCATGGGTTGCCCCATGGGTCAACCTAACCCATTGGATTAATAATTTGGGCTTAGGATTTAATTACCCTACTTATACATTGGGCTTGCACATTAAATTACTTTGGGCTTCACATTACAAACACTTGGGCTTGCACATTAATTCTATTAGACTTTCATATTAAATCATATTGGACTTGTACATACCACATAATCCACAAGTCCATTCCCAAATGGCTTAAAGCCTCATAACGTATAATTTACGTATAAATCTAATATTCTAAGTCATGTACTTTTTCAACATATACGACCTATCATCATTCATACATACTCGTATAATACCTCATATCATACTCGTATTTATTACCTCGTACAATACCTACGTATTATACGATCATCGCTTTAATTCATTATACGCATTTAAATTCCTTCTCGGAAATCACTTTCCCTAACTGTTAGATTTTTATGTCCGCAGGCGAAAAACTGCGTTTTCCATAACTGATATATTATTGGATATTTTATCTCACCTCGATATTTTATCGTTACGTATTTCTCAGAAGTTCAAAAATAATTCCCAAGCAGAAATGCGTGAATAATGTTTTTCGAAAAATTTCTCGGAAAGCTTTTATTTTCGTCTTGAAAATTAAAATACTATAATTCATTCACGTAGCCAAAATACTACGACGTTCCAACATATCTAGGTCATAGAACGACCTTCACTTAGCTTACTTTCATAAATAATCAATTAAATCCATTTAATCCACATAATCAAATAAAAATTTAATTCTCCTAAAAATTCGATTTTCTCGAGCGTTACATTAGGTATTTCAAAATAATATTCTCTTTCCGTTTCGAAATTAATGTCTAATTATTTTCGCCTTTATATTTTCCTCCGCATAAATTGCATATAATTTTTATATTGATTACGAGTTTTTGATACGTTATATTTAATCTTTGAATTTTTCATAACTTATGCTTGCCCATATTAATTATATGAATCATTATTTTTAAAGGGAATGGAAAATAATTTGGGAATTAATTTAGGAAATAAGAAATTATTTATTATGTTAATATTTGGTGGATTCTAATTCCTAGGTATCTTTTCTCATTAATAATTTCCGTTATTAATTAATAGTTTGCATAATTTAGTTAATAAATCTTCACCATTTTTGTTTCTAATTTTCCTAAAATATTAATTAAGGATATATTAAAGAATTGATCTAGTCTCTGTGATTCGACCTGCACTTGTCAAATCTACAATAGACGTTGTGCACTTGCGGTACATAATTTTAACACCACTAGATCTTTAGATTACAATGCAATTCAACAGTGATAAAGCTCAGGTCACGTAATTGTGCACAAAAGATATACTTGTGCTAATAATATATATCCATTTTCCAGTGCTTGAAGAGTGATGAACAGTGATGAAAAGGAGCAAAGGAGCCACATTGGTTTTGAATTGAAGAAATGGTGATGAGGCGGACCGGCGGAGGAGAGGAGATACGCATTTGGCCTTTGTTTTTGTGTTCAAGACCACAAACTTTTTCCCTCTTGGGAACTTATTATTAGAAGCCAAAAATTGAATTGACCAGTGTAATGGTTTATTAAGATTCCAGTAGACCTTTGTAAATTTTTCAAAAAAATTTGTGCTTTTTATTGTTTACAGTTGACTATTACATTGGACTATTAAGATTACAGTAGACCTTTGTAAATCTTCTTCCTCCTCCTCCTCCTCCTAATTTTGCTCTTTCTTTAAAAATACCAAACCTCCTTGGCTCCTCAATCACAAAAAAGACCTAAAGCAGAGCATCTCAAAAACCTCTGCCACCCAAACTAGTTCTAGTCCTATTGCTAGTGAGTGGCTTAGTACAAAATTTTGTTCATAATGATTGATGAATGTAAACTGGATTAATTTGAGCAATTTTAATGGCGGATTTGAAATGGGTTCTCACCAATTTATTGATGAGGTTGCTTATTTTGAAAGGCATCACTTTATGGAGTGAATGAGTGTTGGGAGAATGTTAATGATTCTATTTATACTACATTTTAAGTAATAAAAAAATAATACTACTTTATAAGTAACAAAAAACAACCCATATAACAGCAAGAAGCTCATTGCGTCTTCTTCAACTCTACTGCATTACCCGTTGCATTAACTCACAATCAGACCGTACAAACTGTAAGCAACTGGACATTCCTCAATGTCTCCAAATTGCGACGCAATCAGATCGTACAGACTGTAAGCAACTGGACATACCCAATAATACCATCTCCACCACACAAGCATACTCTGTTATTTACAAAATGAGCAACACATAAATCATGTTTAAATCACATGATCACGTTACATAATTAAATATCTATTTCATTTAATTTACAACTTTTAATCTTAGGTTTAATCGTATGATCAAACCACACTTTTATTTTTATCAATATCAATTTCAATTGTCATATAACTCGTTAATTACTAATTATAATCTTCATATTTGATATTATAATAACACCACAATCTATTCTTTCATCATATAACATGATTAATCATATTTTATGTTAGAATATAGGATCACACACACGCACACAAACGATAGAGAATTAAGAATCACACAGAGATTTACGTGGTTCTCCAATTTGGGTACTCTACAGGCGGCTTGTTGTTTATTGATGATTCCTTGGTTACATAGGAATTTACAATAGATAGTATTTATACCTACTAATCCTATTCCAACCCTACTTCACATTATGTTCAATTACCCATAATGACATTTCCAAAAATAACCCAGAAAATCTATGTCCGCCGACCGGCGCGGCCCGCGCAGCTCACAGGTGTTTCGTAGCAGTCCCCGCGCTACCTGGGCAGTAACCTCACCGGCACCGGCGCGTCCCGCGCCACTCCAAGCCTTCACTCAGCGCGCCCCGCGCCACCATAGAAAAAACTCCTGTACTGTACCGTATCGCGGGGGGCTTGGCGCCCCTGCGACCTTCGGTGCAACCCATACGGCCCCTCGCTACGCTCCGCTCCGCACTAGCCTTTTCTAGTAGCTTCTATGTTATGAGTCACATGTTTCAACATTTTATAATCATAAGATCATGTTACCTTAGCATTTACAGGATTGTATATTAAAAATCATATTTCTGGACCAAACTGTCAACTGGCGCTGCAGCACCCCAGTTTGTACTGAGAATTGGCGCTGCAGCGCTGATTCTGGCGCTGCCAACTATGTCACGAAAAGAATCCAATGACCGCTAATTATACACACACATACAGGGCTAGTTTGATTTGGGGAATGACACTTGTTCTCTCCAAAATCACATTCTAACAATTTTCTCATCTTGGATTCCAAGTATATAAATTTCTCTCTTGGTGATGATAATGAGAGACAGTTGGTTGAAATTAAGACCAAGCCTTTGGTAAATTGAACCAAGAATGAATTGAAAAATACCAAACTGAAAAGGTTATTTCTAGCATGCATGCATAAAGGTTTCCTACTTTCCTCAAAAACGAGACAGTCTTTCAAGGGTTCAAGACGAGGAGTCCTTTAATTTATTTATTTTGAGGGGATTTACAAGGGAGGATTCTTTCTACTTCATCTATGTTCTTTATTAATGTTTTTTATTAGCAATTGTATACAGATGTTGTATCCAGCCCCGACAAGAATGGGAAAAGCCAGTGGAGGGAGGAAAAGCAATCACCCTAATTTAACTGAGTTAACTCGTCACTTTTAATTGATTTTTCAAATTAGAAGAGACGATTTTTAAATTGATTTGATTTGACGATATAATCTGACAGCAATATGGCGTCATCTTGAACGTGTTTGTATATATAAGGATTGATTTATATTTTTATCTACAACATATTCTCTTCACTATGGACTCTCTCTTCACAATTCTAATTACTGTTAATTTTACACAATTTATCTTTAAAGTCAAAAAATATGATAAGAATATTATTATTTGAGTTTATGAATTTTTGTGTTAATATTATTGTTCTCGTATCTCTTGCAAGAAAATATAAAATTATTTAGGATTCTACGTTATATATTAGAAATAATAAATAAATTAGGTCTCTGTAATTTATTTATTTTTTACAAAAATACAATTCCTACATGTGTTTAAATAACTTTCCCCTATATATTTGATATTTCTTACCCTTTTTTAAGATATAACATATAAATGAAAAATATTTTGTTGTGGTTTTTATGCAATTTATAAATAAAAAATCTTATCACTCTCTGATATTGTACATTAAAATAAATTACTTTCAATTTCATTACGAATTTAATTTAAAAAAATATTTTGTGATTTAAAAGAATGTTTAATATAAAATTTAGCATTTAAATCTATTCCTTATTTAAATATTTGTTCTAAAATATTTTGATCCCCAATTCAAAATCTTGGGCAGTCAGTTGGGAGAGAAATGATTATTAGAAAACACTAAATTTAACGATCCAAAATTTCTTTCTCCTAATTAGTTAATCTTATACTACCTCTATCCCATAATAACTGTCGTTTTAGAAGAAATTTTTTTTCCCAATTTATTTGTCGTTTACAACTTTTTAGGAGAATAAATTATTTACTTTCCTATATTACCCCTACCTTGTCTCATTGTCCCAAGAAATTTTATCCCTTGTATTAATAGTTTTCAACTTCTCATAAAGGGGTAGTGATGAAATTTCACACCAATTTTAATTAATAAATGATAGCACTAAATGACTTTCTTAATCCATGTATATCAAGTTAAAACGACAGTTATTATGGGATGGAGTGAGTATTAGACAAGTATAATTACAACTTAATTTGTTTTATAATTTCCAATGCATCCTCTTATCTATCCCTTGGGCTATACACCAAATAGTTAGAATAAAAACTGGAGGGGTAGTCAGTTTAGAATATTAATAAGCATAATTATCATATAAATAAATTTAGAACATTTTATTAGAAACGTTCAAGAAAATTTTAGAAAATATCGTATCGAATCAGGGGTAGTCAATTTCGTTTCACTTACCGTATCGAATTAGGAGTCGGGTAGCATTAACGCTCTGTTTCTGAGTTTTTAAATGGACAGAAAAGAAAAGAAATGGACGGAATATTTAAGTTTTCTTTTCAATTCTTATGTTTATGAGTTTTTTAATAAACGGAAAAGAAAATAAATTGATAGAAAACTTGATTACTTTTCCTGCAAAAGTTTTCCGTCCAAAATTGGCCTGATTTGGACGGAAAATAAATTGGAATAAGTAATATTTTTATAATTCTCATATTATCCTCAACTTTTAATATAATAAATTTTAAATTACAACTCATGTATTCATTTTTAAATTTTCTATTCTTTTCTATTAAAAACTCAGAAACAATATAAAGGAAAACTTCAAGTTTTCTATTCTTTTCTTTTCTGTTCTAATTTAAGTTTTCTATTCTTTTTTTTCTGTTCAAAACTCAGAAACAGAGTGTAAGTGAAATATTTCTAATTACTTTTTGTAGTTGATGGATTAACTTAGGAAAATCATTAAAAAAAATCGCAATTTAGAAATGTATATCCAAATTTGAAATAAAAAGAAAATATTTTAGACAAATTTTAATGTGTAAAGAAAAATAAAAATGTCAAACAAAGATTAGAACAAAGAAGTTGCAAAACTCAGAAAAAAAATGGTCTTTTACATAAGCATACAACAAATAGAAAGTAATTACAAGAAAAGTGTCTCAACTAAATAATTACAAAAAGAGTGTAATTAAGACTCATATTATAAAAATAGTACAATTCACATTAATAAAAAAACCTAAAATCAAGGACAACTAACTGCCATAATTAATAATTCAAATTCAAATCTTTTGTTTCTAACAACAATTTCAAATCTATATTTCAAAATTCAAATCAAAATGAGAAAATAAAAAATAAAAAATTATGAAGGAGCTAATGTTCATCATCTTCCTCTCTCGCCGCCACCGCCGCCGCCGCCACCACCGGAGTTCCTATTCTGAATTTCTTTTGACGATTTGGTTACCCACAAAAATTGAAATGGTTATCTTTATACGAATTTTGACTAGTAACTGCATCACATTTAAAATAAATTTGGTAATCAAATAAAACTGAATTTGTTACCTTATCAAATGGTTTGGTAACCAACTACATGAAATTTGGTTACCAACTGCATAACATCCAAAATAAATTAGTAACCTAATAAAAATAAATTGGTTACCTTATCGGAAGGTTTAGTAACCAACTGCATAAATTTTAGTAACCAACTGCATCACATTCAAAATAAATTAGTAAGCTAATAAAACAGAATTGGTTACCTTATCAAATGATTTGGTAACCAACTACATGAAATTTGGTTACCAACTGCATCACATCTAAAATAAATTAGTAACCTAATAAAACTGAATTGGTTACCTTATCGGAAGATTTCGTTACCGGTGAAAATAAAGAATAGACCGGTGGCGGTAGGAGGCAGAGGGATCGAGGAGAGGGAGGGGCGGGAGGAGGAGGGGGTGGGGCATGGGGCGTGGGGGGAGAGGAGGGTGGAGGAGAAAGGGGGACGGGAAGAGGGGGAGGAGAAAGGGAGGCTGGAGGAAGGGAGGGGGAGGCGGAGGGAGGGGAGGTGGTGAGGCGGAGGCGGGGGCGGGAGGAGGGGGAAGGCAAAGGGAGGCGGAAGCGGGAGCGGGAGCGGGAGCGGGAGCGGGAGCGGGAGGGGGAGGGTGAGGGGGGGGCGGCAGTGGGAGGAGAAAGGGCGGGAGGAGAGGAGGGGGTGGGGAGGGAGTGGCGGGAGGAGGTGGTGACGGGAGGAGGGGGAGGAGGGGAGGAGGGGAGAGGGAGGGGGAGGGAGGGAGGAGGGAGGAGGGAGGAGAAGAAGGGAAACAGAAATGTAGTCAGAGAGATGGGGAGAAAATTGTAGAAGAAATGAGGGAAAAATTCGTGTATATAATTAAAGTGATAAGATTACACTCTTTTTGTAATTAAGTATTACATTTGTATTAACTTTGTAAATATTTTATTCATACACTTTTTTTGTATTATTTTATTAAAATGTACTATTATATGTAATTGTTCAAAAAAATCATACTTACAAGTTCAAGTCTATTAATAAAGGTGAGTTTCACCTTTTCACCCAATCTCTCCCTCTTATATTTCCTCCTACACCTGTAAGATTAAAATATAAATAATATAAATTATTCAAATAAAAATCAAAGATTAGCCCCCACGTACTTCTTAATTTAAAAAAAATTAAAAATAAAAGTAAAGTAAAGAAATAAGTCATCTTGGGTTGGCCTAGGGCTTCCTTTTTTTTGGACTTTTTTGATCATAGAATCATCACATATGTCATTTCAAGTTAGGTTTCCCATTTGCTTTTGTTGTAAAAGTTACATCTGTTTTTCTACATATCCTCTTGTCTCTATTTTTCATATTCTCTTTGTGTCCATTATTTAAATGTTAACATCTATCCTTTTATTTAATATCAATTAACTCTAAAATTAAATAAGAGGTCAGATATCAAAATTTAAGTGGAGGGACACAAAAGAAACATAAAAAATAGAGGCAGAAGATCTGCTCTCATTCTTCTTGGTCTAGACTCTCATTTTTGGAGATTGAATAATGCTAGAAACACAAACTATTTTATAAATATTTTATAAACTGTTGATGTGACATATTCGGCATCAACATATTGTGTGGGACTGAATACTATATTGAAACAATTTGTTGATTAATACGCTGAGGTGGAGTATGCCACATCAGCAGTTTGTAAAATATTTATAAAATAATTTGTGTCTGTAGTACTACTCTTTGAAGATTAGGATTTATTTCCTTGCACCTTTCATCTAATCATCTCCTTCAAAATATATTTTAGTATTATAAATATTATATTTATTGACATTATAAAATTTTTCACAAATAATAATATCGATATCGAAAAACTAATGTGTGGTAATGTTTCACAAGTATGCTAAAGATTTTTTTTCCCTTAAACTCGAACTAAATACTTTGAGAATAAAATATAAGCTCGAACTAAAGTATATAAAATATACTTTTAGAATTGTGTAATGTAAATATTTTATAAGATAAAATTTTTGTACTTCAAATATTTTTTTGAGACAGTGGAGTATTCAACTTCTCAAGTAATTTCAACATTACCCTATTAAATCTCTTTTTATTTGTTTCTAAAAATTCTTCGACTCACACTTTAAGCTTGTCCTCAATTAATTATCCGAGATATCGAAAACCTCTCCTAAAAAAGTTTAATGCATTCACAAGACTCAAAACCAAGACCTATTACTTAAGCAATGAGGTATGATTGTATCTTAATGTATTTTAATGATCTATCTCTTAATGTCTATTAAGAATATATATTTATATGAAGAGATTTTCTGAATAGTTAAAATATAAATATGAATATAAATTATTCAAAGAATTTCTTAATATAAAAAATGTAATTGTTAAAATGTATTAAAAAAAATAGGATTAAGACGTAATCAAACGTGACTGTACCCTCTCAAATCTCACAGATGCCGTTCAAGAGGGATATCCTCCAGCATTTTAGGTTTAGCAGTTGCTTTTGGTTTAAACCCCACACGTATACCAATTCGCTGTCTCTTCATCTAAATTCTTCAATTTCTCACTCATCAGCTGCTACACTTTAAAAACCCAAAAAACAGAGTAGTGGGTAGCTGAAATTATACAAACTAATAGAGATGGAACTGACCTTCATCATGATTAAGCCTGATGGTGTTCAAAGAGGCCTGGTTAGTTCTTTTATCCACTTTATTCCCATTTTCTTTCTGGGTTGGATCTTAGCCAACTTGGTTCTTAGATTTGTGGGTTTTAGTTGTTTTTTAAAAAAATAAGATAAAAAAATCATGCGAAATCTGGCAATTGTACTGTTTGGATGTTGAGAAAGTAGGCGAGTGATTAGAAAATTTGATAATTTTGATGATCTGTATTTTAAATGTGAAAATGATTGGTAAATCTTTGGGTGGTATTGAATTTATGGGAGGAAATACACTTCCAAACAATAAAAATAAAAACTGAAACTTTTATTGAATTTAGAATCAATTAAGTGAACATCTTTAGTGAACTTATCCAAATGTTTGATCACTGCATTTTTGAGCTTCTTTACATCATCTTATGTATCATAATTGTTATTATTGACCCAGGTTGGTGAAATCATTGGCAGATTTGAGAAGAAAGGATTCACACTGAAAGGTACCTTTTGGTTATTTGGGAGTTGTTCTTTCACTCTGATCACATAATTAGTAGTAGTATTCATTAATGTTAGCATGAAATACTCAGGACCCACTGGAAGATTACCCATTGAGCGTACTAGCTTTGAGCCTTTGAAATGATGTTTTAACCACTTGATTTAGTTGGATTGTTTCATTAAAAAATGGAATTGTTCTATTAAAACTTATTTTTAATTATTATTATTTTTAAAATAGAGACAGTTTGCACCTACTCGATGGTTTTCCCATTTAATGAATTTTCTTTGCCATGATGGTTTCAACCACTGGAGATAGATGAGAAACTTTTAGATCATAATTTATTGGAGCCTGAAAAGGATACAAGACCAGTGTTTGTCATCCTGATCCTTTCATGTTGACATGATGATATTTTGTTTGTAGACAGGTCATGTTGGAGAGCTGGAGATCTTTGCTCATTTCTTTAATTTAACTTTATATGTATATAGTTGCATTTGTAATTCTGATAATGCTTATATGAATAACTAAATGAATTTATGTCGGGGAATTAGGTTTGAAGCTCATTACTGTGGATCAGTCTTTCGCTGAGAAGCACTATGCTGACCTCTCTGCAAAACCTTTCTTCCGTAAATTGGTTGACTATATTGTCTCTGGTCCTGTTGTTGCAATGGTTTGGGAGGGTAAGAATGTAGTTACAACAGGTCGAAAGATTATTGGTGCAACAAACCCTGCTGACTCTGCTCCTGGCACCATCCGTGGTGACTTTGCTATTGACATTGGCAGGTAGCATACTATTTCCCTAGTTAGTCTCCGAGTTACGGTGGTGTTATTTTTTATTTTGATCCATTGAAATACAGATATGTTAATCAGTTCCTCTAGAGACTTAGTTTATTCCTTACGTCTTGCGATTAATTTGGTTTAACATTGCCAACAGAAAAAAGTGTTAATAAAAAAAAATGGTTTGATTTGTTGGATATTTCCATACGTCTCATTTGATTTTAGTGGAGATCATGAATAAATGACCAGCATCCACTTTCATGAGAAGATTCAATGCCATGTCCCCGTAGCCATAGAGTCTTGATAGGCGATGCTAATATGCTATGATTGGGCTGTTACCGATTGTTCATTTATTTATAGGAACCTGTGAACTGAATCAATACAGTTCGTCCCAAAACTGTTTTCTGTGATTACATTCTTTTAAATACTTGTTATTAGATTTTTAATTTAAAAAGACGTCCACTTTCATGAGCAAATGCATTTTAATCAACTTTTGAGTCAAGAGAAGTAAGATGTACCCTAAAATGAAGTCACTGGTTGTGATAGCATTTCTTTTCTAAGAAAATGTCTTACCCGGGTAATTGTTCTGGGTCTGCAGGAATGTCATTCATGGCAGTGATGCAGTTGAGAGCGCTAGGAAAGAAATTGCTCTGTGGTTCCCAGAAGGCATTGCAGAATGGCAGAGCAGCCTTCACTCCTGGATCTACGAGTGAGGTTCTTCATATCGAGCTTATTAATATTGCATGTGGCTTTGTGTTCTATTATCTCTTGTTAGGGAATCTCGTAACTTTCGACTGTGATGGATTTCACAATATTATAATATTTTACGATGGCTTCCCTTTCCTACGGGGATGATGATATGTAGATTTTACCATGTAAACGTGGATAATAATGCTTGAAGTTGATGGTATCTGATTGCTGTTTTAATCTTAGGAGAGTACTATTTCTATATGTGTTTTTTATATTTACACATAGTTCTTTCTTACATGAAGGTGGGGCTCGCTGTATACTCATCATCATGTGAGAGAGATATGTGGAAATATAAGTTCCCTTAATCTTATACCCCTAATTTTTATCCAATGTTTTATTGTGCCTGAAAATTCTACTATGTAGATAGTCGCATTCATCTTGCACTTGGTATGAAGCATTTTGAGGCTTACACATTAAATTGATAAAAGCTCTGCTGGTTCAGAACTAGGACTGATCATTCGGTTATAACCGAACCGAATAGGTTATTCGGTTATAATCGAAAATCGAAATTTATATAATTTTGGTATCCGAACAAGTAACCGAATTACCGATTTACCGAATTTATTATTCGGTTGTTCGGGTAATAACCGAAATTAAGAAGTATATTTCTAATTCTCAAACAAACCCAAGGGTGAATACTGATTCTGAAACAAATCCAATCGTAAGCGTGAATACTGATACAAACTCACAAAACCTCCAACGGTAGAAAACCAATTGAAACCCATTTAGAACCCCAAATTCATACATGAGTTGAAACCAAAAACCCCATATGAGTTGAAACCAAAAAACCCCAACTGCAGAAAACCAATTGAAACCCATTTAGAACCCCAAATTCATACATGAAACTCATTTAGAACCCCAAATTCATACATGAGTTGAAACCCAAAACTCCCAACGGTAAAAAACCAATTGAAACCCATTTAGAACCCCAAATTCATACATGAGTTGAAACCAATACCAACCCCAAATTAAGCAGAAGAAGTAAGCAACCAAACAGGATACCGTCGGAGGCTCGGAGATAAGGTTCCGTCCAGCCGTTCGGAGGTCGATTTGGGGCTTAGGGCAGATCGAGGTGAGAGACTGTTGCGATTTGGGGCTAGGGCTTATCAAGATGAGAGACTGAAAGATTAGAGATCAAAATATGAGAGATCGAGAAATTTAAGATGGACTGATGAGCGAGAATGGGAGATATGAGGACTGACCTGAGATAAGAGATGGAGAGTTAGTACTGAATACTGAATAGCCTTAATATTTTTAAACATTCTATTCGGTTATTCGGTGTACCCGAATAACACAAAATTTAAACCCAAACCCAAACCCGTAAAACAAAAAAAAAAATCGGATATAACCGAATTGTAAAAAATACCCGAATTATCAATAAATTTCGGTTAAATTCAATTATTCGGTTATATCTGATTTTTGCTCAATCCTATTCAGAACTATGATAAACTTTCTCCTTCAAGCAGTTCATCTGATTTATTAAGGGTTGGCTTGAGTAACCTGTTGGCGTGAATTTTTCAGTTATAATCGGTTGTTGATTCTTGTATTGGACGCTAATTATATATATATACGGTCCCCTTCTCCAGCGAATTATAAACAACAAACTGGCTATCTACTTCGTCAGCTTTGTATGCTTGTATGTGATCATTTAGACGCAAGAGAATCTCCAATCTCTTTAAAATGTTTATTGTTTAACAATTTGTTGATTGCACACCTAATGAAGCGAGCTAAAGTAAGGTGCTGTTTGTTTATGTCTGATTGTCTCTTAATGGACTGCCTCTTATTCGCTAAGAGGCATGATGCTGTTTGTTTTGTTTTTTGTAACCTCTGAATGCCTCTTAATCGGTAAGACAGAAAATGAAATCTTAATAATTAAGAGGTACCTCTTAATGAAATTTTTTTGATAACTTTTTTTTTATATAAATATATTCAACAATATTATGCACTCATTTTTATTAAATTGAATATTTAAAATTATTAAATAAAATTTTACCATTTAAAATGGTAAAATAGTGTCATTAAGAGACAACTTACTTTTTTGTTATCAAACAATTTTTTAGATTCAGACCTCATAATCATTCAGATGATCTAATTTATTAAGACATCATAATCATTCAGATCTTAATTCCCAAATTTATCAAACACAACCTAAGTAACAATAACAAATTAATAGACACAAACACGGCTAGATTACATAATAACATAAATTATGTGAAAGACAAAAAATATATATTACTCCCTCCGTTTCTTAATACAAGTCATTTTAGAGAAGTGTTTTTATCCCTTAATATAAGTCGTTTGAGAATTTCAAGTAAAAATTAATTGTTTAGTTTTTAATATTATCCTAAGTATTAAATATAATTTTAGTTCTCCTACTATTTTTTGACTAATAAATAACACTCTTTTTTAATTAGTACTTTGTGAGGAAAACACAAATAACTCGTACAACTATCATTTTGATTTCATAAAAGAGTTCTTACTATATATCACGATAAATTTAATCACAATTCAACTTGTTATAAATTTGTTTATGTATAAATCATTTCCGTTCATTAAATAACAACATCATATTACATATAATGCTTTTAAAGAAAAATAAAAAATTGGGACATGAATCTCCTTCGAACTATCTTAATCCACATCCATTTCAAAGTCTCCAATAACAATTGTTCTTCTTTACAACTCAATCAATATATTAGACACGTAAGGAGAGATCACGTCCTGACGATACTAAATTAGTCAATCGACCAAAATTAATTTCATGCTAATCACTACCACAAATTTTATCTTATGTTTATACATATTTAGGAGTCCAACTAATATGACGATAAATTTATATTAATATTTAAAAAAAAATTGCACATTATTATTATATCTGGTCGCCTAGAGTTTAAACCAATTTTATTATTTGTTGACATGTGTATTATTTTCCTAAATTCAGAAAAAAAAAAGAAAAAAAAAAGAATGAAGCACAAAAAGAGAACTTTTAACATATTTTACATTCAATAATTAGAAAGGGTCAAAAAAATTACCAATAAAAATTGTCCAAGACTAATAAACTTTTAACATCTTTTACAAAAAAAATAATATAGTATTAATCCAAACCAAATTATTTCTAACAAGAAATCCCCTCAACTTATCCAACCAACTGAAGATCCCCAACCTCAAGAGTCTCAGCAATCTCTTCAAGCTGTTTCTTGACACTCAGATCAATCAATTTCGACCCACCATTACCATACCTAATCGTGAACCCGGCCACCAAGGATTTATCAATGGCGGTCTTAATCCTCACGTTCTTTGCTCCGGTCAGCTTCTGCACTCCCTTGGCGATCTGGGCCAAGTGCTGCGAATCCAATTGCACCACCGACGTTACGATCGCCAGCTCCGTATCGGTCAACTTGTTGTACACGATCTCGAATTCCTTCACAATTTCCTTTATCTGATCGATCCGCTTCATGTCGATTAAAATGTTGAGAAAATTGGCGATGTGCGGCTGGAGGTTAGCCGACGTCGTGTACTGATCGAGGAGCTCTCGTTTAGCCTCGATTGTGATGGTAGGGTTTGTGAAGTAGCTGAGGACCGCCTCTTCGGAAAAGAGCTTGTCGAGCTTCTCGAGGTCGGCGGTGGTTGTTTCTAGGGTTCCGTTTGACATGGCTACGTCGGCCAGGGCAGTGGCGTAGCTTCCGGCGGCGCTGTCGGCCATAATGGCTCCTCCCCGTCGCTGTTTTCCGACTAGCTTGACGATGGTGAGTTTTGGGAGCCTGAAGCCGCCGGAGAATGAGAGCTTTTGCGGCTTTGTGGTTGTGAATTGAGCTGAAGGAGGTGATCGGGATTGGAATGTGATCGGTGTTTGTTGTAGAGCTGCCATTTTCGCCGGAGGGAGAAGGGGAGAGGAGTTAGAGGTGAGAGAGAATGTGTGAAGGATACAAGCGGGGATTTTGAATTGTTGAGATAGGTAATGATAGAAATTTGACGGTCAGGATCTGGATAGGTAGAGAGATCGACGGTGGAGAAGAGATTGATTATCTTGTAATCCCTTGCAGAACCATGTCCTCTTATCTTCTTTTTGTAGAGGATATAGCCTGTAGAACTTGTGTGCGCCTCATATTAGAGGATGACCAAAATATCCTTCATCTCATCTGCACAAATATTCAACTCATGAAGGACAGAAGGAGGGTAACATTGGAATCTGGAAATAATTTTTAGGTTGTAAAATTGATAAAGTTATTAAAATGATATTTTTACATAAAAATTGAATAAGGTGGTAACTACATCGTAAATATCATCGATGTTTGTGAATAGATAATATACCAGAGAATTAAGAATAGGAAACTGATATTTCTATATGATTGTTTGATATTTTTATATAAAAATTATTACTATATATTTATAACAATATTTTTTATGTTGAAATATCAAAAAGTCATGTGAAAATATCAATTTTGTTAAGAATAATTTCACCTTAATTACATAAAATGAGATAAAGTACATAAAATAAAAGGTAAATATGTCATTTAGCGGGTCTATTATTATATAAAAAAATAAAAGTATTTATCACTTTATATAACATTGTGGAGACACTAAGGGTGTGTTTGTTTACATCTGGATAGCTCTTAATGGGTATGCCTCTGATTCGGTCAGAGGCAAAACTTGTTTGGTAAATTTTTTTTTTCCTCTTCATGCATCTTAATCGGTAAGATGTGAAATGAAATCTATATCATTTAGAGGCTGGTCTGAATGAGTTTATATTTTTTTGGGACAAAATTAACCTATTCAATATTACAAAATTCTTCTTATATCCCTCTAATAAAATACACAATACACAATCCAGTCATCGCCATCATCGATTTCTTTGATCTGCAAGTACAAATGTTCAACCCACTCTTCACACCATATCCTCCGAAAAATACTGAACCCATATCTGATTGAAGACAAAAGTTAATCCCTTTTTTATACATCCCAAAAATTACAGGAGAGAGAAATACCATTGAAGCAAGAAGAGGTTGCTGAATAAACCCTGAAGGAGGAGATTGAAGGATGAACCCATATCTAATTGAAGCCAAAAGTTAATCCTTTTTTTATACATCCCAAAAAATTACAGGAGGAGAGAAACACCATTGAAGCAAGAAGAGGTTGCCGAATAACCATCTCACTTTCCAAGAAACTCTCATTACTACTTCTATCTGTATATGTATGTGTAGCTTTCTTGAAGAGAGAGAAAATGGTGATTCTTTTTTGATTTAATGAAATTGAGATTGAAGATAATTTAATTGACGTAAAATTAAAATTAAAAGAAAATTAAGGAGTTAATTTTAACAAGTTTTGCTTAAATAGCTTAGAAGGTTAAAATGGTAAAATATCGTTATTAAGACACTTTGAAAAAATTAGTTATCAAACAACATTTTTTCATTCAGATACAATTTTAAACAGACGCTCTATATTATTGAGACGTCTTAACTCTTCAGATCTTAACATTTAATTTTATCAAACACAACCTAAGAATAAATATGAAATTTTCTTACTCTCTTTCATTTACTTTTAATTTTCTTAATATGTATGTGTTATAAAATATAACTAAAATCAAGTATAAAGATTATTAGAGAAAAGAGTGTATTTGCATAATATTTTTGTATATCAAACTATCACTTTACATTGGTCATATTTATAGAAATAAGAACATCAATACTACTAGAAAGTTACAAAACTCAAAAGTCATGAGTTTTAAAACTCATAGAAGTTACATGTATCTAGACATCCATAATATTATGAATCTAGACATACATAATTTTATAACACTCCCCTTGGATGTCTATTGTATAGCTATACGCATTGAAAGCTGCCTCATTAAATATCTTACTAGAAAAACCCAGTGGAAAAAAAAACATTGGTTAAGGAAAAAAGAGTGCAACGCGTATTAGCTCCCCCTCATGAATGTATCCTTAAGTCCTTCAGTTGTCGCATTCCAATATTGCAACGCAATCCTTCAAACGTTGCAGTTGGTAATGCTTTGGTGAACAAATCTGCTATATTATCTTTTGATCGAATTTGTTGAACATCAATGTCACCACACTTATCAAGGTCATGTGTGAAAAAAAAAATCGGTGAGATGTGTTTTGTTCTATCTCCTTTAATGTATCCTCCTTTTAATTGAGCTCTATACATGCAGCATTGTCTTCATACAAAATGGTTGGAGTTCCTTTGCTGGAGGATAAACCGCATATTTCACGAATATGTTAAATTATTGATCTCAACCATACATATTCTCGACTTACTTCATAGATTGCAAGTATTTCAGCATGATTAGATGAAGTGACAACTAATGTTTATTTTGTAGATCTCTATGATATAGCAGTATCACCACACATAAAGAGATAACCTGTTTGAGATCGATCTTTATGTGGATCAAATAAATATCTTGCATCAGCATATCCAACTAATTTATGATTATCATTATTTGAATAAAATAAGCCCATATTCATAGTTCCTCGTAGGTAACGAAAAATATGTTTAACCCCATTCCAATGTCTCCGAGTAGGAGAAGAACTATATATTGCTAACAAATTCACAGAGAATGCTATATCAGGTCGTGTATTATTAACAAGATACATTAATGCACCAATTGCACTGAGGTATGGTACTTCAGGACTAAGTAATTCTTCATTATCCTCACGAGGTCTAAAAGTGTCCTTTTTCACATCAAATGATCTAACAACCATTGGGGTACTCAATGGATGAGCTTTATCCATATAAATCTTTTAAGGACCTTTTCTGTGTAAGTTGACTGATAAATGAGAATTTCATCTGCTAAATGCTCGATTTGCAGGCCGAGACAAAATTTTATTTTTTCTAAATCTTTCATCTCAAATTCTTTCTTTAAATAATTCATTGTCTTTGAAATCTCTCCATGAGTTCCAATAATATTTAAATCATCAACATACACAACAATGATAGCAAAATCAGATTCCGACTTCTTTATAAAAATACATGGGCATATAAGGTTATTATTATACCCTTCTTTCAATAAATATTCACTAAGACGATTGTACCACATGCGTCCTGATTGCTTTAACTCATATAGGGACCTTTGCAACTTGATTGAATAAACTTCTCAGGGATTTGAATTATATGCTTCAGGCATTTTAAATACTTCAGAAATTTTCATATAAACATCATTATCAATTGACCCATATAAATAGGTTGTAACAACATCCATTAGGCACATATCAAATTTTTCATGAGTTGCTAAGCTAATAAGATACCGCAATGTAATGGCATCTACCACAGAAAAATATGTTTCATTGTAATCAATGACAGGTATTTGTGAAAACCCTTGTGCCACAAGTCGTGCTTTATATCTTACGATTTTATTTTTCTCATTTCTTTTTCGCACAAATACCCATTTGTATCCAACTTGCTTTACTTCTTCGGGTGTTTGGAATACAGGTCCAAAAACTGTTAGAGTTTATACCCTAGAGGCCAATTATTTGATATAATTACTTAACGTTTTGATATTAAGTTTGATTGAATAAATGAATGATTTTATTATGGTTTTATTTGCTGCGTTATATAAATGTTAACATAATAAAAATCCTTAGAAAAATGATACAAATTATATAGTTTTAAGTATGTGACTTGAACATGAGATTATATAATTATAATTAGTATCATTGTTCTTAAATGTCCCTAGTCGAGTATCATTGTTGATGGGACAACAATGATGCATTAAGACTAGTATGTGGATTGACTGATGACCAAATCTCATTGGTCATAAATATATGAGATATTAAGTCAATGCATAGGTACATGTTAGAGAACGATGTACTGGACAAACCCACCATGAGAATTCTATATGGAGCATTATGCAAAGTGTCATTAGTAATTCTTATAGTGACAATGATGTAATGGTCCTCCGACCTGAAATCATTATATTACTACACGAGAATTTATGTACTTTGATATCATCAAATGTCACCTTTAATAGGGTGGACTATAAATGTGATTATTGGGTACATCATGAATCGTGTGAGGAATATGAGTGATCTAGATAGAATTTAACCATCCTATATATTAGGGGTGATATCCATAGGTCTCTTGATTGAGTAGGACTATGAAATGCATGGCCATGCTCAAATAGTGATTTGTTTTATATAGTCCACTCATTGATCAAGAAAAACTCAGATTAAATTATGAAGAGTATGACACATTCCAAGACTCGAGTTTAATCTTGGATATTAAGGTTAAAAGGATTAAATTACATTAAAACATTGGTCACTAAAAGGTTGCATCGAATCATCGATCTTATTATTATTTGGGTAGCAGTGATGCATTATTAGATGCCGCTCACTATTTATAATTTTATAATATGATTTTAAAATTATTGTCAACGTAATAATAACATATAGGGTCACACACATAGAACGTAATTTAAAAGGGAATAAATTTAAATTTTAAGGATTTAAATATATTAATATGATTAATATTATTTAAATCACGAATTTAAATTAAAAGGATAATTTGCATATATATATATATATATATATATATATATATATATATATATATATATATATATGTATATTAATTAAGTAAGACTTAATTAAGATATATATATATATATATATAAATTCGAATTTTATGAAATTAGGCTTTGATTTGATTAATTCATTTTAACTACTATATATATGATATATAGCAGCTACTTAGGGATTATCATAATTGAAAAACCCTAGCCGCTCTTAGAGAGAGAGACTAGAGAGAAAACAGTTTCATAATCGTTCCTTTGGTGGCTAGTACCGTGTAAGACCCCAACTTATTAATAAATGAAATTAAATTTCCTCTATTTATTATTTTGAAATAGAAAGGGCTGATTTGATTAATATGGTTAGTTATGGGTAAAATGCGCAAATATTTCAAATAAGCAAGTGGTTATAAAATATTCATTTTTGGTCGGTGAATATTCGTTTGGTCATGGAATATTCTTTCTGTCGGGGAATATTCGTACGACGGCGCAGCTATTTGTGGGCCTCATAACGGAAAACGATTGGATGAAGATAACGATAAAAATTGAGTTTTTATAAATAACGGCGTAGTTATTACCGTTAATACTGTTGGAATATCCGGTGGTTAAAATACAGTAGCACACGGTATTGCACCAATTATTGATTCTTACGTAAGAAGGCGCACTACTCAATAATTGTTACAGTAGTTATTGTTCAATATTTTATTTTATTGATTCAATAATTGCTGCGTTGATATTTTATATTATTGTTGTTTCAATAATTGTTGCTGCACAGTATTTTCCTTTATCAGATCAATAATTCATATTATTTGAATAATATTATTAGATAACATTATTGGCAATGTCTAGAAAGTTCTGTCTAAGGAGAGGTTTGGTCATCTAATTGCGCGCCAGTAAGGAGAAATCCTTATTGGAAAGCCCACTCTTTCCTGGGAACGGTCTGGTTGTCATAAATGTGATTCTGTAATATTATTTGTGAATAATTAATTATTGATTCATATGATAAGGAAATATTTATTTTATGTGGATATAAATGAGGGATATATTTTTATGGTTAAAAATGCAGGAGTTAATGTTGAGGTGTTTTATCAGTATTTTTATCGGAATAGAAAAAATCAAATCAGGGTTTTTGAGATATTTTGCGGGGGTTATAATTTTTAATCCGACCGTTGGATCGTGATATTTTTTGGATATGTTATACATATATAAGTTGAGTATATGTCCACAAATTTTGAATCGCTAAAAATGAACGTATGATTTATTATGAATTTTACGAGATGACTGGTTCAGAAATTGTTGAATTTTCGGAGTTTATCATTTTGATGAAAAATTCTAGAATTGGTGGGCCCCACTCTTGGTTGGTGAAGAAATGTGCTGAGATTTTTATTAAAATATGGTGGGTGGGAATAGTAGCAGGTAAAGCCATCTTTATTTTTGAATTCTACTTCACAATTGATTATTATGAAGTATTATTGATCTTGGATAAACTGTTATACGAATCCCTACTATTTGTCCTTCTGTCTCACTGGATTCGTTCTCTTTAAGATATTTTTCATCATCCTCAGTCCTAAATGATGATATTACTGAATATCTTTGGCCTGTAGTGCAAAGATGTATGATTACTTGATGAATATCTTTGGCCTGTAGTGCAAAGATGAACAGGTGTTGAGATGAACATGACTGACAGGTGATACAAATGAATATCTTTGGCCTGTAGTGCAAAGATGAATATTTGGATAAAGATGATTATTAATTGATGTTACAGGGATAAAATATTGATAATGGACTTTTAAATCTTAGAAGATAGTAGAATTCTTTCTCTACTTGACTCTTCTAATGGTTTGCTGTTTCCGCTGCAGTTGTTGATCTAAAACTTGTTGTCGATTATATTCTATCAGATTTTTCCCTGTTGAAGACTAACGATAATTTGTTGTATATTATCTTAGTCATAATATTCTTTATTGGGCTAGTGGAGCTCACCCTTTTCCTTTTTGTTATAATATTATATTCTTTGTTGTAATTTATTTTCTGTACCATGTATTTGGCGACTCAGAATGGGTGTTGTATACCTATTTTGGAGGCGTCACATACCGCAAGTCCCTCTTATTGTAGAATCATTCGACGGTTCGTACGGCGTTCGTGTGGATACCGTAGAGACGTGGTTCTAATTGGATTGCATAAACGATTCGAAGCTATTTTAGAACTTTTTCATAATCGGTATAATATCTAAACCACTGAATTAATTTCAGTTTCGCTTGGATCCTGTTTTGGGTTTCGGAATTGCTTTGATTATTTTAAATTTCCGCTGCGTTTTTTGTGCCGAAATCCCAACAAAAACTTCACGTTTTGCAAGTGAATTTAATTATGTCTGTATTGCTTCTTTCTATTTTGGCCAATCATTTCTGCGTCTACATTCTTCGACAAAATTAGGTTCAGAATCCTCGTTTTCATTAATTATATCAAGTGATATATTATATGAAAAACTGTTGTCAACAACTATCTCACTTCGGTTTCATCTTTTCTTTGTAGAGACATAACTTATCGAGATCTCATCATTTTTATTGTTTTCAGGTACCTAAACCTCTTCTGGGGTTTTAGCTATGTTTATATCCTCATGAATATTTTTCTCCTCAATAATGTCTACTTGTTTATTTACTTCTTTTCTTTTTCGAGGATTTTTGTCTTTCGAACCGATTGGTCTACCACGCTTCTAGCGTGCCTTAGACTCATTTGCTATAATTTTTGCGGATTATCTTATTGGGACTTCAATCCGAGCTGGAGCATTTATAGCTGATATATGAGATTTGGTTACTCCTTTTGAGTCAGTGAATGCATTCAGTAGCTGATTTGCTATATTTTGCAAATGAAGTAACTTTTGAACTTCTTGTTCACATTATTTTGTACGAGGATCAAAATTCAATAATGACAATGCATTCCATGTAATATCTTTATCCAACTGTTTAATTTCTCCCCCTAATGGTGGGAACATAGTCTCATCAAAATGACAATCGGCAAATCGTGCCGTAAATAAACACCTGTTAAAGGTTCAAGATATTAATTATTGATGGGGACTCAAACCCAATATATATTCCCAGCCTCCTTTGAGGACCCATCTTTGTGCGTTGTGGAGGATAAATTGGAACATATACCGCACAACCAAATATTCTTAGATGGGAAATATCTGGCTCATGACCAAAAACCAATTATAATGGGGAGAATTTATGATATGATGTCGGCCTAATGCGAATAAGTGCTGCTGCATGTAAAATAGCATGCCCCCAAGCAGAGACAAGAAGTTTTGTTCTCATGAGCAGTGGTCTTGCGATTAACTGAAGGTGTTTAATAAATGATTCAGCAAGACCATTCTGAGTATGAACATGGGCAACATGATGTTCATTATTTATCCCTAGAGACATACAATAATCATTAAATGTTTGGGATGTGAATTCACCAGCATTATCAAGACGAATAGTCTTGATTGTTTGATCTGAAAATTGTGCTCGTAATCTAATAATTTGAGCAAGTAATCTCGCAAATGTCAGGTTGCGAGTTGTTAATAAGCACACATGTGACCATCTTGTAGATGCATCTATTAAAATCATAAAATATCTAAATGGTCCACTTGGTGGGTCAATAGGCCCACAAATATCTCCTTGAATACGTTCTAGAAACCTTGAGAATTCAGTCCCAATTTTAGCTGGTGATGGTCTAATGACCAATTTGCCTTGAGAACAAGCAGCACATGAGAATTCCTTAAATTGAAGAATCTTCTAGTTCTTTAATAGATGGCCATGTGAATTCTCAATAATTCTTCGCATCATTATTAATCCAGGATGACCCAACCGGTCATGCCAAATAATAAAATTATTTGGTTCATTGAACTTCTGGTTCATTATTGCATTAACTTCAATTGTACTAATACTTGTATAGTACAAACCTGAAGATAAAACGGGTAATTTTTCTAATATTTGTTTTCCAGTAGAGACATTTGATATAATGTAAAGATATTCAATACTATTTTCATTGGTTGTCTCAATATGGTACCCGTTAAGTCGTATATCTTTAAAACTTAGCAGATTCCTCCTTGATTTAGTGGAAAATAAAGCATTATCAATAATAAATTTTGTTCCACTAGGAAGCATTATATTTGCTCTTCCAGAGCCTTCAATCAAGTTTGTTGAACCTGATATTGTATTCACTTTTACTTTCATCACATTCTTAGATTTGAAAAATATTGCTTATGTCTGAGAATGGTATGTGTCGTTGCACTATCTGCTAAGAATACATCTCTACCATTGATATTAGGATCATGTATAGCATGACACAAATTCATATTTTCTTCATAAAAGGAATAAATATATAATAAGTTCATAATATTATATATATATATATATATATATATTTAATAACACAATTCAAAGAAAACAAAATACATTAAATAAGCCAACATGAAAGGAAGGAAAGAAAATACATTAGCATAAAATAAACACACTTAAAAGGACTAACATGATTCTAAACTAATTATTTTCATTACAAGTAATATTAACTTGCTCATTAGTAAAGAAAACTGCAATGTCAAGGTGTGTCATATCTATATGATCAAAATAGATATCATCGTTATCTTGATGTGGATGAGAAAAATTTATTTCTATGTTCTTCTCCTTTCCTTTCAATGAGGACTGATATAAATCAATAAGATGTTTGGCTGTACGACAGGTATGAGACCAATGTCCTTTCATTCCACACCGATAACAAATATTTTCTTACTTCTTGGTATCTCTGTTATTTATATTCTTTCCCTTGTCTTGTTTCTCCTCATTCTTTGAAGATTTGGTATCATGGTTGCGATAATAAAAACTTTCTCGCCAGTGGCCACGACCACGACCACGACCACGACCACGACCTCTATTACGACCACGACCACGATCATAATTATTATTATATCTTGTAACATTCACTTCAAGGAATAGAGCTGAACCAGTTGGTCGCGATTCATGATTTTTCATTAAAAGCTCATTATTTTGTTCAGCCACAAGAAGACATGAAATCAGTTCAGAATATTTTTTAAAACCTCGTTCTTTATATTGCTGCTGCAGGAGCACATTCGAGGCATGAAAAGTAGATAATGTTTCTTCTAACATATCTCCATCAGTGATATTATCTCCACATAATTTCAATTTAGAACTGCTTTTAAACATTGTAAAAATATATTCATTTATTGATTTAAAATCCTGCAATCGTAAATGTATCCAATTATAACGAGCTTTTGGGAGAATAACTGTCTTTTGATGGTCGTATCTTTCTTTCAAATTTTTTCAAAGAATAAGAGGATCTTTTATTGTGAGATACTCTAATTTCAACTCCTCATGGAGGTGATGGCGTAAGAATATCATGGCCTTTACCTTGTTTTGACTAGGTGTTTTATTACCATCTTTAAAGGTGTCTCCAACACCCATTGCATCAAGATGAATTTCGGCATCAAGGATCCATGACAAATAATTCTTACCCGTAATATAAAATTCCACGAACTCAAGTTTGGCAAGGTTTGTCATTGTAACTTCTCCTTCAAATTAACTATGATTATCTGCTTCAAGACGAAAATGATAAGCAATTCGTGCTGATAACGTGTTATAAAATATTACTAAAATCAAGTATAAAGATTATTAGAGAAAAAAGTGTATTTGCGTAAGACCCCAACTTATTAATAAATGAAATTAAATTTTCTCTATTTATTATTTTGAAATAGAAAGGGTTGATTTGATTAATGTGGTTAGTTATGGGTAAAATGCGCAAATATTTCAAATAAGCAAGTGGTTATAAAATATTCATTTTTGGTCGGTGAATATTCGTTTGGTCGTAGAATATTCTTGCTGTCGGAGAATATTCGTACGACGGCACAGCCTTGTGTGGGCCCCATAACGGAAAGCGATTGGATGAAGAAAATGACAAGTATAAGTTGTTTATAATTAACGGCGTAGTTGTTACCGTTAATATTGTTGGAATACCTGGTGGTTAAAATACAGTAACACACGGTATTGCACCAATTATTGATTCTTACGTAAGAAGGCACTACTCAATAATTGTTACAGTAGTTATTGTTTAATATTTTATTTTATTGATTCAATAATTGCTGCGTTGATATTTTATATTATTGTTGTTTCAATAATTGTTGTTGCACAGTATTTTTCATTATCAGATCAATAATTCATATTATTTGAATAATATTATTAGATAGCATTATTGAAAATGTCTAGAAAGTTCTGTCTAAGAAGAGGTTTGGTCATCTAATTGCGCGCCAGTAAGGAGAAATCCTTATTGGAAAGCCCCCTTTTTCCTGGGAACGGCCTGGTTGTCATAAATGTGATTCTGTAATATTATTTATGAATAATTAATTATTGATTCATATGATAAGGAAATATTTATTCTATGTGGAAATAAATGTTGGATATATTTATTGTGGTTAAAAATGACTGAGTTAATCTTGAGGTGTTTTATCAGTATTTTTATCGGAATGGAGGTATTAAAAATCAAATCAGGATTTTTGAGAAATATTGCGGGGGTTATAATTTTTAATCCGACCGTTAGATCGTGGTAATTTTTGGATATGTTATTCATATATAAGTTGAGTATATGTCCACAAATTTTGAACCGTTAAAAATGAACGTATGATTTGTTATGAATTTTACGAGATGACTAGTTCAGAAATTGTAGAAGTTGCGGAATTTATCATTTTGGCAAAAAAATCTAGAATTGGTGGGCCCCACTTTTGGTTGGTGAAAATGTGCTGAGATTTTTATTCAAATGTGGTGGGTGGAAATAGGAGCTGGTAAAGCCATCAGGTTGCAGGTTAAGTTTGCTTCGGCGTGCTAACATTTTCTTATAAATAGAGGGCTAAGTTAGAATTGAAAATTACACCAGAAATAAGTTTTCACTCTTTCTCTCTCTAGATTATTGAGTGTATTTTGGAAGTAGTTAGATACTTTGTGAGTTTCTATTCATCAGTGCAAGTTTCCTTCAGCCTTATATCGATATTCCGAACAGAAGTACTGATATTTTGAGGTAAGGGGTGTTATATTCTTCTTAAAATGATATTTTCTTCAATATTATTATACCGAAATATTAGTATGGATTTTTTATCAAATTTAAAACTTTTTGTGTCGGGGTTACTATTCACGTATACGTTACTATTCACGTATACGATACTATTCACGAATACGACACTATTCACCGAAAAATGAAATTTTCTTCTTTTTTGTCCAAGTTGTCTATTATGGTTACTATCTTTAATTGTATCCATATTTTTATCTTTATTTTTGAACTCTGCTTCAAAATTGGTTATTATGGAGTATTATTGAACTTTGATAAACTGTAATATGAATGATGGGATGTTTAGAAGTTTCTTGCAGTTCATGCAAAACCAGACGAGGGAGACTCGTGCACAAAATACGGGTGGAAATGCTAGCAATGTGCCGCTTGTCACAGCCAAGTAGTTCAAAGAGTTGGGACCACCAGAATTTAAGGGAAAGCCAGATCCGATCATGGCGAAAACGTGGGTCAAACAAATTATCAAGATATTCGATGTCTTGGGATGCACGGAGGAACAGAAGGTTCCATTCGCCACCTTTATGTTCCGCGATGAGGCAGACTAATGGTGGGAGTCTGTGAAGCATACCCAGCCTGACGCACTTAACATGTCCCGGGAAACATTTCAGAAACTGTTCAATGACAAGTACTTTCCTGAAAGTATTCGTCATATGAAGGAGGTGGAGTTTATCAGACTGGAACAAAACAACATGACGGTGTCCCAGTACGAGGCGAAATTTACAGAGTTATCCAGGTTTGCACCTCATTTGGTCGAAAATGAGGAACGAATGACAAGGATGTTTCTGAGAGGTCTAAAACCCGAGATTCGGCAATATCTTATCTCTCATAAATTTTCTTTATATTCAGATGTTGTAAACATGGCTCAATTATTAGAGCGAGATAATGAGTATATGCAACCGAGGGACCACAACCAGGGTCATACCGGTGGCGGCAGTCATCGAAGCAATGAAAACCAGCAGGGGAAGAAAACATTCGGACAAAAATGGTAACCACTCTGGTGGTAATCGTGGCCGTGATAATAGAAGGAGTGAGTCGGGAGGAGATTTCAAGAAGAGAATGTACAACAATGATAACGTGAAGACGTCAGCACAAACATCAACTGCTTTTAGGGGAGGAGAACGAGCACCGGTCGTTTGTTACAAATGCGGGAAGGAGGGACACATCAGCCCAAACTGCCCACAACAGTTCAAGATATGCTATAACTGTGGAAAGGAAGGTCATATAGCTAAAGATTGTCTTGTTGCGAAATCAAGTTCAACGGGGATAGTGACTCCGAAGACTGTTTCGGACAAGTCAAAATCGGTGGTTCTTGGAAGGGCGTTTGTGTCGTGACTGCCCAAAATACGAGGAATCCAAACGAGGTGATCACGGGTAAGCTAATCATAAACTCTTGCGAAGTTTATACCTTATTAGATATCGGTTCTACCCATTCTTTTATCTCTCCTGCTTGTGCTCAACGTTTGAACTTGACTTCGGAGAAATTAGACTTTGACTTATCTGTTGAAACTCTGTTAGGAGAAACTTTCATTACATCTACTGTCTATAAATCTTGCTTGATTCAAGTCGGTACCATCACATTACCTGCCGACCTTATTTCGTTGAAAATTCTTGCATTTGATGTGATTTTAGGGATTGATTGGTTAACCACTCATCATGCTAAAATTGAATGTTTTCGTAAGGTTGTTAGTTTTTATATTCCTAATGTAAGACCCCAACTTATTAATAAATAAAATCAAATTTTCTCTAAATATTATTGTGAATAATAAGGGGTTAATTTGATATAATACTTTGGTTATGGGTGAAATGTGCAAATTTTATAAAATAAGCAAGTGGTTATAAAATATTCATTTTGTCGAAGAATATTCGTTTGGTCGTGGAATATTCTTGCTGTCGGGGAATATTCGTACGACGGCGCAGCCTTGTGTGGGCCCATAACGGAAAGCGATTGGATGAAGAAAACGACAAGTATAAGTTATTTATAAATAACGGCGTAGTTGTTACCGTTAATACTGTTGGAATACCCGGTGGTTAAAATACAGTAGCACACGGTATTGCACCAATTATTGATTCTTACGTAAGAAGGCACTACTCAATAATTGTTACAGTAGTTATTGTTCAATATTTTATTTTATTGATTCAATAATTGTTGCGTTGATATTTTATATTATTGTTATTTCAATAATTATTGCTGCACAGTATTTTCCTTTATCAGATCAATAATTCATATTATTTGAATAATATTATTAGATAACATTATTGGCAATGTCTAGAAAGTTCTGTCTAAGGAGAGGTTTGGTCATCTAATTGCGCGCCAGTAAGGAGAAATTCTTATTGGAAAGTCCCCTCTTTCCTGGGAACGGCCTGGTTGTCATAAATGTGATTCTGTAATATTATTTGTGAATAATTAATTATTGATTCATATGATAAGGAAGTATTTATTTTATGTGGATATAAATGAAGGATATATTTTTGTGGTTAAAAATGAATGAGTTAATGTTGAGGTTTTTATCAGTATTTTTGTCGGAATGGAGGTATTAAAAATCAGAGTTTTTGAGATATTTTGCGGGGGTTATAATTTTTAATCCGACCGTTGGATCGTGATATTTTTTGGATATGTTATACATATATAAGTTGAGTATATGTCCACAAATTTTGAACCGTTAAAAATGAACGTATGATTTATTATGAATTTTACGAGATGACTGGTTCAGAAATTGTTGAATTTTCGGAGTTTATCATTTTGATGAAAAAATTCTAGAATTGGTGGGCCCCACTCTTGGTTGGTGAAGAAATGTGCTGAGATTTTTATTCAAATATGGTGGGTGGGAATAGTAGCAGGTAAAGCCATCAGGTTGCAGGTTAAGTCTGCTTCGGCGTGCTAACATTTTCCTATAAATAGAGGGCTAAGTTAGAATTGAAAATTACACCAGAAACAAGTTTTCTCTCTTTCTCTCTCTAGATTATTGAGTGTATTTTGTGAGTATTTAGATACTTTGAGAGTTTCTATTCATCAGAGCAAGTTTCTTTCAGCCTTATACCGGTATTCCGACCAAAAGTACTGATATTTTGAGGTAAGGGATATTATTTTCTTCTTAATGATATTATTTTCTTCAATATCATTATGCTAAAATATTGATATGAGTTTTTATCAAATTTAGAACTTTTTGTGTCGGGATTACTATTCACGTATACGGTACTATTCACGAATACGGCACTATTCACTAAAAAATAAAATTTTTTCTTTTTGTCCAAGATGTCTATTATGGTTACTATCTTTGATTGTATCCATGTTTTGATCTTTATTTTTGAATTCTACTTCACAATTGATTATTATGAAGTATTATTGATCTTGGATAAACTGTTATACGAATCCCTACTATTTGTCATTCTGTCTCACTGGATTCGTTCTCTTTAAGATATTTTTCATCATCCTCAGTCCTAAATGATGATATTACTGAATATCTTTGGCCTGTAGTGCAAAGATGTATGATTACTTGATGAATATCTTTGGCCTGTAGTGCAAAGATGAACAGGTGTTGAGATGAACATGACTGAAAGGTGATACAAATGAATATCTTTGGCCTGTAGTACAAAGATGAAAATTTGAATAAAGATGATTATTAATTGATGTTACATGGATAAAATATTGATGATGGACTTTTAAATCTTAGAAGATAGTAGAATTCTTTCTCTACTTGACTCTTCTAATGGTTTGCTGTTTCCGCTGCAGTTGTTGATCTAAAACTTGTTGTCGATTATATTCTATCAGATTTTTCCCTGTTGAAGACTAACGATAATTTGTTGTATATTATCTTAGTCATAATATTCTTTACTGGGCTAGTAGAGCTCACCCTTTTCCTTTTTGTTCCATTTTTCTTCTCAGGAGGTGAGAACATAGCAGGATCTAGTCGGGGTATGGAGTGATGGTTCTAGAAAGATGTTTTAGCAGTCTTCACTATTTCTGTAAAATAGTGTTTGAATAATTGTAATGAGGACTTATTTGAGTGTGGATATTGTCTAGAAGACAATATTTGTATTTAAACTCACAGTATGTGTTGTCGTATTTTGCATGACAATTGTATTATTGAAGTTGTAATTTACTTTCTGTACCATGTATTTGGCGACTCAGAATAGGTTGGATGGAATGGACCTATTTTGGGGGCGTCACACCTAACCAACCTATTATGCGAATTCAAACAACTAAACCATTAAAGTCAATCACTATCATATCAAGCCATAAAGCTATTCGTTTATTGAAAAATGGATGTCAAGCTTTCTTAGCCCATGTCACAGACTTGAACAAAAACACGTCAAATTTGAATACTATTTCCGTTGTTAGTGAATTTCCTGACGTATTTCCTGAAGAACTTCCCGGTCTACCTCCAGAACGTGATGTTGAATTCTTTATTGACCTTGAACCTGGTACAAAGCCCATTTCTAAAACCCCATATCGAATGGCTCCTATTGAACTTCAGGAGTTAAAGGTTCAACTACAGGAGTTGTTGGACATCAGTTTTATTCGTCCTAGTACATCTCCTTGGGGTGCTCCTGTGTTATTCGTAAAGAAGAAAGACGGGAGTATGCGACTTTGTATCAACTACCGAGAATTGAATCATGTCACTATCAAGAATAGGTATCTGCTACCTCGCATTGATGACCTGTTTGACCAGCTGCAAGGAGCACAATTCTTTTCAAAGATCGATCTTCGTTCTGGATATCATCAACTGAAGATTAAAACTGAGAATATTTCAAAGACTGCCTTCAGAACTCGATACGGGCATTATGAATTCTTAGTCATGTCTTTTGGATTGACTAATGCTCATGCTGCCTTCATGGATATGATGAACCGTGTATTCAAAGAATATTTAGATCAGTTCGTTATTGTCTTTATTGATGACATCCTCATTTATTCTAAAAGTCGTGAAGATCATGAGCGCCATTTGAAGCTGGTACTGCAAAGGCTTCGTGAAAACAAGCTTATGCCAAATTAAAAAAATGCGAGTTCTGGCTTGAGGAAGTAGCAATTCCTTGGGCACGTGGTGTCAAAACATGGAGTATCTATCGACCCGACGAAGATTAAAGCCATACAAAGTTGGGAGCAACCGAAGTCGGTGACCGAAGTACGTAGCTTTCTGGGCTTAGCTAGGTATTTCCAGAGATTCCTGGAAGGATTTTCTAGAATCGCTACTCCGTTAACTCAGCTGACTCGGAAGGATACAAAATTCAGTTGGAGCGAGGATTGTGAGAAGAGTTTTCAAGAACTCAAGAGGAGACTCATTTTGGCACCTGTTCTGACAATACCATCTGGTTCGGATGGATTTGTTATCTACAGCGATGCTTCAGGCAAAGGGTTAGGATGTGTTCTCATGCAATATGAGAAAGTCATAGCCTATGTCTCGCGACAACTCAAAGAATATGAGAATTATCCTACTCATGATTTGGAGTTGGCAGCAGTCGTTTTCGCGTTGAAGATTTGGAGACATTACCTGTATGGGGAGAAAGTGGAGATCTATACGGATCATAAAAGCCTCAAATATTTCTTCACCCAAAAGGAACTCAACATGCGGCAACGACGTTGGCTTGAGCTGTTGAAAGATTATGATCATACCATCCAATATCATCCTGGAAAAGTGAACGTAGTAGCTGATACATTGAGTAGAAGATCAAACGTGGGTACGAGTGCAATGTTGTTAACACAAAGGCCCATTTTGTATGATTTACAAAGGACAGAGATAGAGATGAAAGCTCCAAGTACCCACATGATGATATCAAATATACGAGTAGAACCGACTTTAATTGATAAAGTTAAAGCTGCTCAAGCTACGGACATGGAGCTGATGCATATGAAGAAAAAAATACAAGAAGGTGCTATTCCAGAAGCAAGAATCGATGAAAGAGAATACTTCGAGTCAACTCCAGACTTTGTGTTCCTAACGATTTTGACTTGAAGCATAAAATCATGATGGAGGCACACAACACACCGTTTGCAATCCATCCTGGGAGTACCAAAATGTATCACGATCTTCGACATACATTTTGGTGGAGCAATATGAAAAGAGAGATCGCGGAGTTTATCTCGAGGTGTTTAACTTGTCAACGTGTAAAGGCGGAGCATCAAGTACCAAAGGGTCCGTTGCAACCACTTGAGATTCCGAAGTGGAAGTGGGAACACATTACCATGGATTTCGTTACGGGTCTTCCCAAGGTTTCTTAAGGCATAGATGCGATTTGGGTTATTATTGATAGATTAACCAAGTCTACCCATTTCTTGCCTATACGTGAGACTTATTCCCTTGAACGTCTTGCTCGTATGTATGTGAATGAGATTGTGAGATTGCATGGCATGCCAGTATCCATAGTTTTGGATCGTGACCCAAGATTCACTTCAAGATTTTGGGTTAGCTTGCAGAAAGCTATGGGCACGAATTTACGATTTAGTTCAGCATACCATCCTCAAACGGACGGGCAATCAGAGAGGACTATTCAAATCCTTGAAGATCTATTAAGACTCTGTGTTCTAGATTTCAAAGGAAGTTGGGATAAGTACTTGCCATTGGTGGAATTCTCCTACAACAACAGATATCAAGCAAGTATAGGTATGGCTCCATTTGAAGCCTTGTATGGACGAAAGTGTCATTCTCCAGTATGCTAGGCCGAGGTGGGTGAAGCAACGTTGTTGGGACTAGAATTGGTACGCATAACTACAGAGAAGATCCAAACGATTCAACAACGTATACAAACGTCACAGGATCGACAAAAGAATTATACGGATCTTCATCGAAATGATGTAGAATTTAGTATTGGGGATCATGTATTATTACGTGTTGCACCATGGAAAGGAGTTACAAGATTTGGGAAGAGAGGAAAGCTCAATCCACGATTTGTTGGTCCATTTGAAATTCTTGAACGAATATAAATTGTGGCATATCGACTCGCATTACTCTAAGCATGTCTCGTGTTCTTATGCTTTTCACATATCTGTGCTTCGTAAATATATGAAAGACCCGAACCACATAATTGAGTTAGAACCATATGAGATAGCTGAAGATTTAACGTACGAGGAGGTACCTGTTAAGATCTTGGATAGGAAAGAGCATGTTCTACGCACGAAGGTTATACCACAAGTTAGGTTTTGTGGAGGAAACCATGCTATTGAAGAAATGACCTGGGAGTTGGAATCAAAATGAAAGCGAGGTATCCTCACCTTTTCGAAATACCAGGTACGTACGTCAATTTCGAGGACGAAATTTTATAAGGAAGGGAGGTTGTAAGACCCCAACTTATTAATAAATGAAATTAAATTTCTCTATTTATTATTTTAAAATAGAAAGGGTTGATTTGATTAATGTGGTTAGTTATGGGTAAATGCGCAAATATTTCAAATAAGCAAGTGGTTATAAAATATTCATTTTGGTCGGTGAATATTGTTTGGTCGTGGGAATATTCTTGCTGTCGGGGAATATTCGTACGACGGCGCAGCCTTGTGTGTGGGCCCCATAACGGAAAGCGATTGGATGAAGAAAACGACAAGTATAAGTTGTTTATAATAACGGCGTAGTTGTTACCGTTAATACTGTTGGAATACCTGGTGGTTAAAATACAGTAGCACACGGTATTACAACAATTATTGATTCTTACGTAAGAAGGCACTACTCAATAATTGTTACAGTAGTTACT